>SRHC01003845.1:150203-190812 GCA_004794325.1 Pomacea maculata
AGAGAGAGAGAGAGAGAGAGAGAGAGAGAGAGAGAGAGAGAGAGAGAGAGAGAGAGAGATCTAGTCTGTGCTCGGAATAGACAGAAGTATGAAAGGTAACCTTGATTAATTGCTAGACAAACGTCACTCCACTCACATTGACCTTTCTTACTAAGTGTCCCACATATTCGTTCCACATTCAGAGTGTAGCTGCCCTCAGAATCGAGTGACAACAGCTGGCAGTCTTTGTGATTTCCCGTGAGCCGTGGTGTGGGATAATGATGGTGGTGGCGGCGGTGGTGGTGGTGGTGGTGGTGAAGCAAGGCCACGCTCGGGTGGCTCGGTGTCGCACGGACTGTGCTTCCGCAGGACGAGGCGCTGTCATGGCGAGGCCTCTGTTGGCCCTACAGATCGGTGTACCGATCTTCTCATTTCTCGGTGAGTAGTCACAAACTATAAAGTGTCTTTTGTCTCTGCTATGTTATGGGGACCAAGCTGTGCGAGATTTGGGGTGGACAGGGGGAGCCTCCCATGATGTGGCCCTGATATTTTCACTGTGGGTCGCCAGTGTAATATCGACTTCACCACGTCCCATGCAGCGCTGCTGGCGACATTTACATCCCAGAATAATAAATGGAGGGCGACAGAGGTTTTAGAGCCTCAAATTAAGGCCCATTAGTGCTTTGGAAAATGTTTGCAATGAATCGATAAATCGATGACCGAATGTAGCAGCATTGTAAGGGTGTTTTTTTAAAATGTGCCGCAGTACTCACCACAGAAGTTTTCAAGACAGCAGGTGTGCATGGACGGACGTCCAGCTCTGGAAAGTGAGTCACATTTTTATTGTTATTGTTATTGATTGCTTAAAGCCAGAAGACACTATAGGAGATATAGCTGTTTGATCTGTGTATATACATATATGTCTGTTTGTCTCTCTGGCTCTCATGCACAGAGAGGGAGGGAAAGGGGGGAAATATTTTCAAGTGCCAAAAATTATTCTGCGCAAACAGAACATGCAGCACTTTTTGTGCTCTAACCCACTTCATATCTCCCGCGATATCGGAACACAGGTGAACTACAAAGCAAGACGACTACACCTCTTACCATCATCAAGTGTTCTCACCCTTGTCATGCTAACTACAGGTCTCAGTCAAGGCCGGGTGTTGATATTTCGTACACAACACGGCACGTGGTCTCCATCTGTAATACATTTGACAGGTTTAGATCATCACAACTAATTTAATGAAAAGAACGATAGATAAAACACCAACCCCGGTTAGCCCACTCCGTTTCTATGTTAACTCCGCATTCATCTGATTTCAAAGTGCATGTTTATGTTTCTTGTACGCTCGTGTTTATTTTTCATTTCAAAGGTTTTTGTTCGTGCTACCAACATCGCTGATTTTTGTTTCCTAAAGTGCCTGTTGTTTTTGTTTTCAAGGGGTTTTGCTCTTGTTTTCAGCTCAGTCATCGTGTCCCTGAGTGCTGGTGCAATCGTGGGTATTGTTTTTGGGGTCACTGGGGGCATCATATTAATGTTGGTGCTGCTGTTGATCCTCAAACGTCTCTGCCGCAGATGGGCCAGAGCCTCTGCTGCACGTGCAAATTCAAGTCAGTCCCAACGTTTCTTAAGTGTGGACAATGTCAGTTATAAGATCCAACAGACTAGAATAGAAAATGTCAGTCAAAGATATTTTAGAAAGCCCAAGACCATGCTACGCCTTCTGTAAGCAGTTCTCATGCTACTACAAGGCGAATGTTTTCAAGATGCCCCGGCAAGGTAATTTAAAACATTAAAATGATCTTCTCAGATTTGTAATTAAAATGCAATGAAATGCCAGCTAAACAATACTTTTTATATATTTATATTGTTTAGGTGGTCAGGTGGTTAGCTACTCCAGCTCAAGTAACAATGGAGTAATACAACCTACCCCGAGTGTGGCGCAAGTCCCAGTTCAGAGTTCGTGGCCGTCACATCCAGACACGAGGGGAGACTACTACGGACAGACATTCAGTGGACCAACAGAGAGTAGTCTTTCCTACTCTTCACCTTTCGGCTACGGGCCCATCACATCGGATGCAAAGGCAGGTTGGCAATAAAGCAGTCTGTCAGACAGATGGATACAAACTGTCAGCGAGAGGAGTGGCGCCGGTCGTTGTGCGTGTTTGTGGTGGAGTAGCAGCAGCGGTCGGGGTGCGCCGCCTGTGACGTCATGCGTGGTGTCAGCGGCCGGTTCACTACTTCATGTTCGTATTCCTGGGCACACACCCAAACTGATTGACAAACCGTGTCGTTGGGTAACAGGATTTTTTTTACTGAGTTTAAAAGAACAGCGAATGGATGATCCGGACTTCCTTTCTGACGACTTTATCCAGAGGGCAAAAAAAAAAAAGAGAAGAAAAGTTAAGAAAGTAGAATGTTGGAAATTTGTGAAAAAGAGGCTCAAAGGAAGCAAAGAAGGAAGATAAAAATCAGTTTCAAAGTTCAGTGTTGCACTTACTGCCATCTAGTATAATATCGAGTATTGTATCTTCCGGATTTGGGTATATATCTCGTGCAGTAAAATATTTTTATACGATGAGTTAGTATCTACTGAAATACTGTTAAAAAAACCCTTTACTCAAATTTTAATATTGGCTACCTCTCTTTTTTTTTTCGCACTCTCTTTGTCCCTTTTTAGAGAGAGAGAGTGTGGTAGGGTGTCTCTCTCTCTCTGTGTGAGTGTGTGTGTGTGTGCGCCTGTGTGCGTGGACGCGCGTTTATGCACATTTGTGTAGATATTTTCCTCCACAGACCAGTGAGTTATTGGTTGTTTCACGTTTTCAGTCCATGTGTAATGACTGTTGGTGTATCAGCCTGTCTGTTTATAAGAAGTGCTAAAGCTACTCAATAACAATCATCACTATTTATAAGGAGTACTAAACTACCAAATAAAGATCAATCACTATTAGCGTCATATGTACTTTAAAGGAAATTTTTTGGTTGAAAATAGTTCCTGGTAATAAACAAATGAATCTGTCTTATCTCTTCATGCGTTTCTACGAGAAAATGTCAATAGTCTGATTTTGTTCAGTTCGCCCATATTTGTTTAGCCGGAATCCGAAATGTCTGGATTCAATCGAAAACAGCACTCGACACACTTTGCCAGCCACTTAATGTAAATATGGTCGACTGTCAGTCAGCAGGGGGCTGGCAAGAATCGAGTGAAAAGTCCTGATATTAAAGTCTCGTATATATATATATATGATGCATGTATATTTTCATGCATCCATTACAACATATTATAATCGTCAGAGAGCTTTTCTTTTAGCACAAACATTGGAAGTACATAAGCTCATACTTGTATCTCAACGGTAATTATCGATGTATGTAACAATGTTGTTCTGAGATGAAGATGGAATTCGTGCATTTAACAAATGTAATTCACCCTAAAGACTATCTTTACAACAAAGTCACATATATGTCAGCAATACTTCCACTGATTATCCAAGCATTTTACATACATTCAGAGGCAACACAAAATGCAATTTTCAGACTAAAGAATTAAATTACGGACGACAAAGGAAAGTAAAATACCAGAATCTTCATAATTCCAGTGACAGGACACAAAACCACAATTAGAAAATAAGGATAAAAGAAGTTAGCTGCAGGCGTGGATATTCTTTATGACTTTAAGCATTTAGTTCATCATCCTTCAACCTATCCAGTCATCGACTGAGTGTGTGGGACTATACTCCACATAGAGCAGCGGGTACTGTGTAAACACTGTCTATTCATCTTCACAAGATTCGTGTTTGAAAAGCCAGAGCAGCAGAAAAGTCGTGGTTAAAGCACGTGCAAAAAAAAAAAAAGAATATTTGAAAAGATTACACTCACGATCCCCTTGCTTTTTGTAAGAAAGACACATTAGTGATACAGTTTCCTTCGTGGATCATGTATCTGAAAATGCTGTCACTTGCGGCCGATTAATTTTGTTGACCGAAGAGGACGTTGAAAACAAATGCAGATGGAAATGACAAGAAGATATAATATATTAATATATAATATAACATATTATGTCGTTCGCCGTACACAACTTTCCGTACTGCGCAGTTCGTCACGCCTCGCCGAGTTCAGCAAACTTCCCGGAAATTATTCGTGACGACAGCCTCTCCCTTCGTCAACAGAAGCGACACTGATAACAAACATGTGACTGACGATGTGCATCGTGACACCTATGTACAGGTCTTACGCCACCTGCTGTCGAGTTAGAGTGGTCTTGTGGAAAATCCATCCTCACCTACATGAGGTAGGAGAGGTCGGAGGGAGGAGAAAAGAAACTGTCACTTATGTCCGGGTAACAGACCGATGTGCATGGCTGTCACATGGTCTTCCCCTTTCTTCTGCCTGTCAAAGCAAAATCATTTCACTAAAACAAGGATACTTTGTTTGAAAGTCAGTTACAATCTTAAAGCTTTCTCAATTTCTTTTTGAGTCATTTAAACGTAACTAAACTAAACGAACGAAAATTACTAGCATACGAACATGTGTGACAATTCACTGACACACATTCATAAACACATACATGCACACACACACATAAATTCTCACATACACTCATTCTTGCATATATATTCATAAATACATATAATTACATACTCAAACACATGTTTACATACACATACACACACTTCTCTCTCTCTCTCTCAAACACAAAAATACACGCATTCTATCTCTCACTCTCTCATACACACAAGTGTGCAAACACACACACGCTCTTACACACTGTTGTTCATACACACACACATACAAACTCACACATTCACCCCCATTCCACACACACACTCACACACACACAGTGCCCCTCATACTAACCCAGATATCACTCCCTACCCGGATATCCCCCAGCATAAATAAAAACAAGAGGCTTGGCCGTGTCTTTGTGACGTGCACCCAACGGGAGCGACCTATCCAAGGGACACACAGCCGGACAGGACTCGGAGCACACCTGTTCCAGGTAACACGACAGGATAAGGGCGAGGCAGTTTATAAGGCAGGGTCTGCACTGTCCCCCTGTGTGTAGAAACAGCCAGCAAAGATGAGGTTGTGTCACCTGAGGATCACTCCTTTAATTTTCCTCATAATCGGCTTCGGTGAGTTTTATTTGTTCTCTACGACAAAAACGAAGAAAAGTAGTTTTAACTGATTCACGTTGTCTGTCAGTCTGTCACCTAGCATAACATGCAGGCACTACATCTGTCACACACCCTGCATACTTAGAGCAGACAGTCGTTGGGTGATTATACCAGAACATTCGGCATTTACAAGCACAAATAACACCAGTTTACCTCTTGCTTACAATGTATAATGATTTCATCTTTCTTCTCCTCCCAACAGCCCTGCTCACCGAGGGGCGAGCAAAAGTAAGATTCCGCAGCGGAGGATTTTCATATGGAGGCGGCGCGAGCTCAGTGTAAGAGTTTAGGACATCATCATCATCATCATCATCATCCATCATCATCCATCATTCGATAACGAGAAAAACAACTGTATCCATAAGAATCCTGTCTTAAATATATGAGACAGGATTATTGTTCCTTTTTTAAAAACTCTCATCTCTCTTTCCCCCATAGATGTTACAGTCCCAAGTAAAAACACTGAAGGTGTTGTAATAAGTCCCACGGGTGTATTTCAGTAACAGCTGTGTCCTAAGAGGGAGTTAAAAAAAGAAGAAGATTGTATGTTTCTTCTCTCACCAAGAAGTAACTATATAATCTGCTTCATCGCAACTAACATTTTCGTCTTTGGAATGTCATAGCAGGCGATGAAAGACTAAACTCACACATCTCTTGTTTCAGTTCGGGGTCAGGTGGCAGTGGTGCCAGTGTTGGGATGATTCTTGGAATATTTTTCGGGTCTCTCGGCGGCATCATCTTGTTTATAGTTTTCTGCGTCTTCCTCGCGAAATGCTGTGCAAAGCAAAGTATGCGGAGGGCGTCGCCCAAAACAGCCACCCGGTCAGGTGTGTACCCTTTGGGAAATAAACCACTGCAGTGTATTTCGCTCAGATAAATATGAGTTGACTTTGTCCTAAAACTTTCATTTTCAGTCACCACGTGAGTTTACATTGACTTAATTATTTGTTATGTTTCGTGTTGTACAGGTCAGCTTTCCAAAAACAAAGCTTTCGACTTCTCTTCCTCTCAGCAACAATTTGACACCGTTGCGATTCCCTTCCCAGACATGTCCACGCCATTCCCCCACTGTCCACCTTTACCGTCCGACAACTTACCTGCCTACGACTCCGTGTGGACTGGCCACACTGCCCTGCCTTACCCAGCATCCCCCTTTGCCGACCCTCCTGCCTGCGAGATGTCCACGCCTTCAGCTCCTCCGCAGTCACAGACCGAGTCCACGCCGGACTCTTGATGAGACGTCACTGCACGAGGTGGAGAAGGTGGACGCGCGCGCGTGTGCGAGGGTTACAAAGATAAGGGGAGAGAAAAATTATAGAGAGTGCGGACTGCACGTTGCACGGGCTGAGCAAGGTGAGACAAGGAACAAAGGGAGTGGAGGAATGGTGTATGGTGTGACAATCAGGATGAACCACAGGACAGTGACGTTCTGCCTTGTGACGTTTATTCCGTCCTGTTTACTGAGCTGTGAGGCAGGGTCCTAAGCTATGTATTCAGATGTATTTTTATACTGTGATAAACATCAAGGTTGGTGTGAAACAGGCTGTCACCGCCCTTTGTTTTGTGATACAACATGCCCACCTTTGTAGACATTCTTCGGTATTTAATTTTTTAATTGTTTTCATGATACCCACAATTCATACTGAACAGCATTGATTATATAAATTTAAATATTTTTAAACCCTTTATAAATAGGATTAATTTCTCTGGTAGTATTTTTCTTTTTTCCTATTGGAGATATTGCGAACCATGTAACATAAATTGCTGTTACTAGTATAATACCATGTCATTGTCGAAAGTGAATGAAGTGGTTTTGGACATTTTGTACACTTGGAATCCTCTCCCCCATCTCTGTGTGAGTGTATGTGTGGAGGGAGAAGGTGTACACGTTACTTGTTATGAACATCTCAAGTTCTCAGCTTGGAATAATGTGAACTGATGTAATAGTTGCCCTGACTCTGTAGGAACATGAACTCTGACCCACAAACTGGTGTTTGCAGTGTGGTTTCCAATGTCAAGCACAAATCTTAAAACAAACATCGCCTGTGAGGCATCAACGTCTTGTGTTTACACACTATTCATCCACTCTGATTGTAAAATTTGAAATTATTTAGAAACACATCCGCACTCACACACGTACATACCGACACTGAATACAGTTACCTCGCTTTGATGGTTGAACAAAGATATCGCATGGGCATCTGCCATGGCTTGCCAGTAGACTTACCCTTGTTATCAAATTATGTTCCTGGTTCATCTCTGGTCATTGCTTGAGATTTATATCTGTGTATTTATATTTATATATATATGTCTTATATATATATATCTGTGATGTGAGTTGACTTTACCTCTGCTGCTACAACCACGACACTCAGGGAGAGGTTAGAGTACCTCAGTGTAGTCATTGGATCAACTGTGTGCACGCTTGCAAACATTTAAGCACAAAATAAGGAAACAAAATATAGAAAATGGTTTTCAATTCTGGTGCTATTTATATTTTATATTTTCCATTTTTATGAGATACTCATGAGTGTATTTGAATTTATAGAAATAGTTTTTCTTGCTGGTAATTTTCTTATAAAATATTTTTAACTCTTACACATATATTATGTCACTGAAAACTGTTGTAACAAAGAGTTGCAGGAGAAAAGAAATTTTTGAAATAAGAACAGCATTGATTTGTATTGAATAAACTGTCATAGTATGGTTCAGTGATAGCATTAAATAAAAATGTTTGTATAGGATTGCAAAAAGATGCTCAAGTTTAAAGAGACATGTGATCTTCTGTTATTTAATTGTATTACATGTGTGCGTGTGCCATGTTTACTTTTGATTACTGTGCATAGACAGACATGACACACACACACACAGAGGATTATCTCTGATAACAATGTAACATTTTGGCAGATATTAACATGTCATCGATACTTTGCTATAAACAAAAATCAACGCTGACATCAGATCAGAAAATAGTACTGTTCGACACCTTTGAGGACACACACACACATATATAAACATGTCGCTAACCCTGACACGCAAGAACGCACAGCAGAACCAAGCGAACTTCCTTGTAAAAAATAAAAAAAGAAAACAACAAACATTCACTTCATCTAAGAAAATAATACAGCTCAACCTCCTTGGGAAGTTACTCTCTTCTCTCACCCGCGAGAGAGAAGGGAAATGGAAGTAATTAGAAGGAAGGTATAATTATATCTGTGTACCTCAGACACCAGAAATTTATTTTTAAAACCCAGATCATCTAGTCGAGGATATATATATACAGACTACATTATTATCTACTGTAAAGCTGATGCAGCACTGTAGCCATGGCTGTACAAAGATGCTACAGACCACATGTCGCCTGACAGATGCCGGACCCCAGATGTAAATGTGATCGAACTCACATCCCTGCTGCCACTCGTGTCGATCCACCAGAGATTTACCTCTGTGGTAAAAGCAAATTCAGCTCAGACCCAGCACACAACTTATTTCGCAATATTTGATGTCCGTGATTTAGGTCGGCCGTGTGTGTGTGTGTGAGAGAGAGACAGAACTTGTATAAAACCCAGGCGATATTTGAAGGAGGAGGATATTTTAGGTTGTCTGTGAGGTGTGAGGGAGGCAGTGTGTAGGACTGTGTTGAAATGACTGTGTAGGTCACTGCTAGCTTTTTCTGCTCTGTGTGTGTGTGTGTTGACTTCAACAGAAGCAGTCAAAATGGCGACCTCGCAGCTCAGACAGGTGAAGGTGTGGTTCATACTTCTCTGCAGTATTGGTAAGTTAAACGTTTGTGACAGTCATTCGATCAGTTGTTTAATTTCCTGAATAAATTTCGTATGGTCGACGGGTGACAGCTCTCGGTGTAGTGACACAATTTCTTTTAATTCGTGCATGTATCTTTGTCGTTAATCTTCTCTGTGTCTTTTCGACCTTTCCCCATCATATTCTTTTTCTTTTCTTCTTTCCCTTCTTTCACTCCTTGTTTTTTTTTTTGTGTAAAATCCTCTCACGTTTTTGTCCTTGTGACCGGAAGTCGCTGTAGCCAATGGAGGAACGTCTCGTGGAGGAAGTTCTTCTCGAGGAGGTTCCATCAGATCATCGTACAGCTCTCATTCATACAGCAGGTGAGATGTTTACCTCCTGCCACACAAGTCTAGAGGCCAGAGAGATCATAGTCGTCAGCCTTCTCTTGCCATGTTTCTTTTATTATTAATGAGGTTCTCAATGAGTCTGATGAGGAGTTTATAATGCAGGTGGACCTGAGATTTCATTACTCAGAATTTTCAGTATCACTAAAGTCACAGTCATAGGCGACATCAACCATTTATGTACACAGTGATAAACAACATCACACTCTCATACACAGCCATAAACAACATCACACACTCTCGCCCAGCTCAAAGTCCTGAGCAGTACTTTCACAATCATTCAACGGAAGTCTCTCAGCCTTCATATGAGCCTCGTTCCCATGTTTTCCAGTTCCACATCCGGTTCCGGTGCTTCGTTGACGACAGGCCAGATCGTCGGCATCGTTTTCGGTTGCATCGGAGCAATCATCGCAATCATCGCTATTCCGATCCTCGTCGCGCGCTTTTGCCTGAAGAGAAAGGCATCGGACAAACCTGGTGAGTGGTGGTTGGACCTTTCTCTCTGCTGTCGACATACAGAATAAATTGAGAAATAAATAAAACGGAGAGATAGAGAAAGAGATAAACAGAGAGATGAAAAGGGAGAGAGCTGACATTCTCGGACATTCTTCTTCCTATGAGGCACATGAAGCCTCGTTTTGAAAAGACTGAAGAGCTCGACGTGAATGAAGTCCGATGGCTCTACCTTTCATAAGTTGACCTCGTTTATAGGGATTTGAGAAAGAAAGAGAGAAATTAAAAATTTAAAGCTATATTGATCGACAGAGCTAAACAGTGAAAGAAGACAAGAAAAAAAAAGTCCAGGCGTGGAGTTGCAGGAGTAAACCGGCAAAAGTAGAGACAATGGCAAGAAATGGTGCATTTAACAAATTATTTCTTTGCATGCATCGTTTATGACTCACCATTTCCCTCCACTTTAAAATTGTAATCATTTTACTTAACAAGTCAGCTACGACTGTCCTTCGTTCACACTTTGTTCAGATCAAGCTATCAAGGACAACCACGAAAATAATGTCATTGATGCCGCCTACGACCATCTAGACAACTCTACAACCACCACCTCCAAGCTCGACCCGCTCAAGTTCCCGCCTCCCGAGCCCACGGAATATGGCCACCCTGGGTACGACGGATATCCTGCAGGACTGTCCACCCTGTCCTACCCACCGCCTTACACAGCTTCCACACCTGTCTACTATGGCGGAACCAACGCAGAGTGTTGATCACTAATATTTGTCTTCGGTGATCCAGGGTACACGGATTGTGACGAACGATGTAAACTGTAAAATCCCAGTGATTTGTTTTGAAAAATTACTTTTTCGTGTGTCTGAAAGAAAGAAAACTCACTTGGTTCCGGAATATCATGTGTGAAATAATTAGTCTTCTCTCATGTGTTTACTTAATATTTTTACAAGATTAAAAAAAAACTAAGCCTTTTACCTTCTTATTTAAAATCTGGGACATGTTATAACACCTACCTTTTTATTTGAAGAGACGAAAATAGTGTAACTACTTTTTATGATAAATTCTTTGCATGCTCCATCATTCTTGTTGTCGTTTTCTCAGACTTGTTAGAAATGTCGTACATGTGTTGAAAAATACAGAGACCCTTTGCATAATATTCCTTGACCAGACGTCAAGAGGAAAATGAATATTTGGATGAGTTGTGGGGACTCCTTCACTATACATATTATACCAAATAAGGCTTGTGGTGATGTTATTTTTACATCGAAACCTCATTGTTATGCACTAACTATTAGTCATGTGTAGGGAAACCGGAAAATCACTGTAAAAACGAAAAAAACAAGAGGATTTTATTTGTCATTAAAAAAACTAAAAAACAAACAAACAAAAAAAACCAAACAAAACAAAACCAAAAAAAAAACCAAACAAAAACAAAAAACAAAAACAAAAAAAAAACCCCAAACAAAACAAAACAAATAAACAAACAAAAACAAAACCAAAATAAAAACCTCGGATGGTCTATACGCGGTCATTTCACGGCATTCGCCAACATACACGGAATTCTGCCGACATTAAAATAGTTTCAAAACATGCAAAGAAAAGTTAAAAAAGATAAAATAAAGTCGAATAGAATTATGCAGCAATACTTTCTAAATAAAACAACATTATCTGATAATAATATGTATTTTTGGAGATCTTAACACCTCACTATCGCTTAGTCATTGAAAAAAACCACTGTCGTCATATCAAGATACAGTACAGCTACCCGTACCCACACCACCCACACCCTGCCTCCTACACACAGAGACACATGCGTACATACCTGCAGAGGGAGAGGGAGGAGAGAATAAGGTGCACCTGTGTACCTGTGTACCCACCTGTGTACCTACCCGTGTACCTTAGGCCCCTAAATAGCCGTTGAGCACTGACCAGTCGCTAGGTGACGTCAGCAGCTGTACAAACTGTTGATAAACTCCAACCCTTGTGACTGGCGACTGTACAACTGCGACCCCGGGTGTGCAAAGGTGCTTTGTCAGTCACGGGACCTCAAAGATGCCTGACCTCAGATGTAAGTCTGTGATGAAAGTCACATCCCACCAGTTCCGCCCCACCAGTCATCTACATCTACATGTTGTGAAAGTGAATTCAGCCTCAATCACGATATTCTTAGCTAAAAACTGATTTCGCAATATCTGACATCGCTTATCTCGGGCGGCAAGAGGGAAACAGATAAAAGCCCGGCAATAGTTTGAGGACAGGGAAAGGTTCAAGTCCTTTGTAGGACTGTCACTGAACGAGTTGGTGTGCAGCACAGGGCTTTGACATTACAGTCCGTGTAGGTCTTGTGTACATAACCCTCGGTTGTCTTTGTCTCCATCGAGTGGAGTAGAGCCAGTCAAGATGGCGACCGTCCAGCTGAGACTGCTGATGTGGCTGATAGTTCTGTGCTGCATTGGTAAGTCTCATGGTTTGTGACAGATACTAGTGTTCTGTCTTCTTCTCTCGAGATGTCTCTTCTTTCAGTAATAAACTTCGTGAGGTCTTCACGTGACCTGTACAATAATGTTATTTTGTTCTAACTTTTCTGTATTCTCCGAGTCCATTTTTCCTCCTTTCTTTCGTCTTATCCATTGTCTTTACTTCCTTCTCATCTTCCGCTCATCCTTTCCTGGTCTAAAATCATTTTTTTTTGTTACTGTGCCTTCAAGTTGCTCAAGTTGATGGACGTGGAGGATCTTTTCGTGGAGGGAGTTCTTTCAGAGGAAGTTCAAGAATATCCATTACCGCTGGGAGGACCTATTATTCATCGAGCAGGTGAGACATTAATACCTGCGGCCACACAAAATCTAGAAGATGCTAGTTGTCACATTTGTCTTGAAGAAATATTTTCTGATATTAATGATCTGGTCGTCAATGCTTTATCAAAGATGTGTCAGTTTTAGTCAACATTCCATGTTTATTATCTTTAGTTTGTAGGCAGGATTAGTTTAAAAAAATAATCTACCACGATGAAGCGTTAGTGTTATTAAAAAAAAAGTCCGAGGTGTTATGGTAACAATTAGTTTGTGGTATTTCGGCAAAACCAGGTTAATTGGTATTGTGGAATACTTAGTGGTGTTATGTAATAATCAGTTGTATTGCGTGGACAAAGTATTCATGTAATGATTAGTAATATTATGATTATAATTACTGGTATTATATAAATAATTAGCCGTGTAGTAGTGGTAGTTAGGTAATTATCAAGTGGTATTGTGGTAATTACTATAGTGTCTTGGTAGAAGTTAGTAAATGGTAATGTGGTTGTAACTAGTCAAGAGCGTAAATAAAAGGTTCGTGAAGTTTATAACTCAGCACAATAATAAACAATAAATAATAAACACACTCGCACAATGTAGGAGCATCACTTTCACAACATTCCCATCACCACACGACCACTCGTTGAACAGAAGTCTCGCGGACTTGTTTATCAGAGCTTTGTTGTTTTGTTTTCCAGTTCCGGCGGCTCGTTGAAGACAGGACAGATCGTCGGCATCGTGTGCGGGATCATCGGAGGAAGCATCATCATCGTCCTTATTCCGGTCCTCGTCAAGTGCATTTGCAGTAGAAGAAGGGCGCCGACAGGGGAGCCAGCAGGTGAGCTATGACTACACCTCCCTTTCTACTGATGACATGCAAAGGAAAATGAGGAGACAAAACTGAGAGAAAGACCTAAACGAGAAGGAAGAAAAGAGAAAGATTTACTTTTAGAGGAAGACAGAGATAAAGCTAAACTCAGAAAAAATAAATAGAGTTAAAGTAAAAAAAAGTAAGAAATGTAAAACTATTGAAAGACAGAGCTAAAGATAAATGGACAGGAAACCCACGTGTAGCGAACAGGCAAACAGAAAAGTTGCTAAATTGAACTACCCAACACTATTTCTTTACAAGCATCGCTTATGACTCTCATCACTTTCTAGAACTTTATAATAAAATAATTAAAATGGTAATACCCCTTCTGTATGTTTTATCTGTAGTTCAAACTGTCAAGTACAACTGTGAAAATAGTGTCATCGTCCCTCCGCCATCTTACACTGATGCTGTGTCCGACCATCCAGCCCCTTGGACAGTCACAAGCCCGCAGCTCGACCCTCCCAAGTTCCCGCCTCCCGAGCCAACGGCGTATGGTTACCCCGGGGATAACCGACATGGGGAGACCACCCTTCCGTACCCACCTGTTCCAACGGTCTACACACCTGTTAACAATTGACGGAGTGAAAGCAGTGTATTATCTTCTGTGATCTTCTGTTCGCAACGATCTTCCAAAAGAAAATTGTAGAAAATATCTTTGATTTATTTTGCAAACTGTTATTCGTATTATTTTGATGTCTGGAGGGATGAAACTAATTTGATTCCAGACGAAAAGGAGTGACTGAATTAATTTCTCTTATCTTTTTAATTAATATTCTTAAAATATTTTAAAAATCTTATTAATTCATATTTTTACAATTTTTTTGAAATTAAGCATCTTCCCTTATTTACTCTGTCGGATGTGTTATAACTACTGCCTGTCGTTCATAACGAAGTCTAAGCACGTGACATCATTCTTGTTGGGTTAGAAATATCAAACACATATTCTAAAACTGCAGAAACCCTTCAACATTATTTTTCTTGACCAAATATCAAGGGGGATAATTTTTTTGGATGATCTGTGAGGGTTTCTTCTTGCTTTTTTTTAAATAATTTTCTGATAAGATTTATCAGAGCTGTTATTTTTACATCGAAATCTCATTGTCTCTTTTGAAAATAATTGCTGTGCATTAACAGGTGGTCATGTGGTAGTATGTTTGGGTTGTAATGAAAGTACTTAAGAACTGATCAGAAAAAAGGTGAATGTTTGTGGATTAGAGGAGGCTCACCTGTGTGTGTACGCGCTCTACATGGAGGGGTCACGTGTGTAGGTGTGTCAGGTTTAACTACACATTCAGCAATGAGTCTTCTGAACAAGTTTTGAGATATGTAATTCAGTGTATGTATAACTTTGTAAAAATTGTGTAGGATACAGCTTGTTTATTTTGTTTATCTGGCCTGTGTGTATATAGTGGGTTACGAATGTGTGAGGTAGCAAACGTTTTGTGATAGATGAATCCTTGTCTGTTTGCACCACATGAGCATATCATGATATAATATACCTTTTATTAAGCTCACTTACTTTGTTCTGTACTTTCTGGAGTTTGTGAAGAAGGTATCCAGGGCAGCCAGCAAGCAAGAAGTTGCAGTAATCAAGTCTGGATAAAACAAACATACGGACAAGATGTTGGTAGCGAGGGTAGACAGAATGTGACAGATGGCGCTCATCTTGTGTAGTTCATAATAGATAGACTGACAGACAGCTGTAACTTGTCTATGATAATAGACAGACAGACAGCTGTAACTTGTCTATCATAATAGACAGACTGACAGACAGCTGTCAAAAAGTAATGAACACAAACAAGTATTTTACAAATATATGTTAAGACATTAAAATCCAGCTTCCATCTTCAAGACAAACTCTTTCCTTTCAGTCCCTTCAGCAACAAAGTCCCCTCTGTAGGATTTGGAGCTCCAAGATGAAGAGAACAGAGAACACACAGTATTTTCATGGCTACCACCCATCTCGAAGAACATAACAAGTGTTTTTAAAGTGAACAGTTTACACTCTTTTGAGAAGTCTCGTCAGGAACTTATCAAACTAAGTCTGAAAAGGGCTTCACAACACAACACCGGGGAAAACCCGGGTTCCCCGTCCTTGCCAATGAGACAACAGAGGCAACATTCACTCTTTCCTCGCCTAGATCATCGCAGTCTCTACAAGTAGTCTCACCCACGCACACACCCACACACTCCCTCGCAAATCGCACGCAATCCACCCACCTTGTAAATAAAAAAATGTATAAAATAGCTTTGATTTGTATTGCACAAACTATTCATAGTATTGTGAAAAGACAGCGTAAAATGAAGATTTTTCTATTGAATTCTTTTACTTCCGTGTCATCGTTAATCTTTAATAATCATAGCCAGTCAGAGAGAGATGGTAAAATGGTTTAGAAACACTTAAAAAAATAAAATAAATCAGCAGAGCTCAGCAAAAAAAAAAAAAAAAAAAAAAAAAGAAGCAGGTTTGTCTGATAAGAACGAACTATTTTGTGTGATGTTGACATGTCACCGAAACTTAGTCACAACAAAAACAAAAGCTAACATCATATCAGAAAATAGCTCGGTTCGACATACCTGAGATGTGAATGACTTGCCCCAGCCACACGCAAACACACAAACTCATTCATGCACAGCAAAGTAAAACATAGTTGTTTTTTCGGGAAAGAGAGGGACTTATCAGTCAGGCACCCCTCTGCACCCAAGGGACAAAAACTAGGTTTTTAGGACTCGCCAGCTATATATAGCTCCGTATTTCTCAAAAACTGTTTATTATCAACCACTCGAGTGACAACCACCAGTGTGCAAAGGTGATTCGTAAAACATGTCACATGAAAGATGTCTAACCCTAGATATACATTTGTGATTCCACTCACATTCCTGCTGCAGCTCAGGCGTTTCGACCCACCAGTGACTTACACCTGTGGTGAAGGTAAGTTCAGCGACAGTCAGGCAGTCAAAGCCTTCAAAAAACTTTGCGGTGTGAGGTGGATGTCTAGAAGGAAGTTGGATAAAGGGAATTCCCGGTGAAAACCTGGATATAAGAGTCGGGTTCAAATCCTGTTTTCTTGTAAACTAAGACCTGTGGAAGAGTATTTTTGCAGCCCAGTAGTTTAAAATTACAGTCTGTGTAGGTGACGGCCAGAGTCTTGTGCTGTACGAGTGTTACAACCCTCGGTTGTCTTTGTGTCCATCGAGTGGAGTAGAACCAGTCAAGATGGCGACCTTCCAGCTGAGACTGCTGATGAGGCTGATAGTTCTGTGTTGCATGGGTAAGTCTCATGGTTTGTGACAGATACTAGCATCCTGTCGTCTTCTCTCCAGATGGCGTTAATAGTTAATTTCCATATTTTGTAGTTTCGACAAGTGACATGTCTCAGTGTAACAATGACATGTGGACTGATATAGCTTCTCTTAAGTCTTCTTTCGGACTTTTTATTTCTTTCTATCCGTCATGTTCTCGTTATTTTCTTACTTTTCATCTAGTGTTTTCACTCCTGCGTTCTGGCTGTCAGTCACCAACTGTATCTCGATGCTTCTTGGAGTATGTGTGTGTATATATTTAAATAGTGTCTGTGTGAGAGAGAGAGAGAGAGAGAAAGAGAGAGAAAATTATTTTAACATATATATATATACCCTACTAGCACGAGCACTATCTAGAATTGCCATTGTGGATTAATAAAATTATATTGCATGCTCCTTGTTTTCCTTGTTTGAAATCTTCTCGCTCTTTTGTTCTTGTGACCGGAAGTCGTTCTAGCCAATGGAGGAGTGTTACGAGGAGGTTCCTACAAAACGTCATATAATTTTGGCTCATCAAGCAGGTGAGATATTTTGTACCTGCTGCCACACATGATTATCAGTTTCAGACTGTCTCTTGCAATATTCCTTTCATTATTGATGTGGTCGCCACTCCACCACCAGAGATCCAACAAATATTCTGATAACAAAGTGGTATTCTAACACGAACGCTAATGGACTATCGGTGTAAAACTAGAATCTGATAATGAAGGTGCAGAAAGAAATGCACAAGGCCAGTATCCAGCACTCAACCATCTCTTGTAACACCTTTTTTATTTTGCCTCTACGTAACAGTTACATCTCAAAAGTTTATGTTTTGATGGGGTAAAATGTTGGTGGTATTTTGAAGTTTTTTGGCGCCATATTCACCAGCCCGACAATCGCAATAAATACCTACACAATAGGAACACAATATGTACACAATAGAAAAAAGTATATGTAGGTCTTCGTGCTTGTTTCCATCAATATTCACTGTTTACAATCTGTAGTTTGTGGGCAGGAGCAAGTGTGGGAAAAGCATTTACTATGCAGGTTTGAACCAGTAGTGTTACCAGCTTGTATTAATAGACTGTTTGCAGATGATTTTTCTCAGTTAACTACTAGAACGAGGCTGGTTTATACAAAACTTCCGGTTTAGTCACATTCATAGTTTAGGCTCGCCGAGACTAACAGGGGAGAACATTGCAGGAGGCTAAGCGTTGGTCTCGGCAAACAGACATCAGTCCACCTATACAAGTCCGTGGTATTGCTGAAGTAGTGTCCGAGGTATTAAAGTAAAAATTACTCAGTAGTATTATGGTGAAAACTAGCACTATTGTGGCAATAACTAGCAGTGTTAGGGAATAATATGTGATGTTATGCAACCATCAGTTAGTGGTACTGTAGCAATAATCAGTCAGCGGTAATGTAATAACCAGTCTATGTTATGTCAGTGATTGAT
Source organism: Pomacea maculata (assembly GCA_004794325.1). Lineage (NCBI taxonomy): Eukaryota > Metazoa > Mollusca > Gastropoda > Architaenioglossa > Ampullariidae > Pomacea > Pomacea maculata. The sequence goes on from SRHC01003845.1 coordinate 168,378, forward strand.
AGGAGCATGGAACTTTGACCCCTTGCCCTTTATATGAGACTCGTCCTTTATGTTTCCAGTGGCGGTTCCAGCAGCTCGCTCACGCCAGGAGAGGGCATTGGCCTCGGGTGCGGCATCATTGGGGCAATCATCATAATCTTCGTTAGTTGCTTTTTCGTGTACTGGTGCAACAAGAAAATGCCGTCTAAGATAGTCCGTGGTGAGTTGTGACTCTCTGCTTTCCACAAGCAGAGTAAATTTAGAGAGACATAAAGCTGAGAGAAAGAAAGAACTAAAGCAGTAGGAAGAAAAATGAAGAGAGTTAAATTAAGGAGAGATAAAGCTAAACTCAGAAAGAGGAGAGAGAGATAGAGAGTTATAATGACAAAGAGGGAGAGAGAAAGAAATTTAGAGCTAGAAAGGTCAAAGACGGAGCTAAAGAATGAAAGATAAATGGACAAGAAATCCACGTGTAGTAATCAGACAAAGGGAGTGACAGCGCTAAGGTTGGCAACATTTTTTCTCTACATGCATCATTCGTGAATCTTTCCTCATTTTCTACAGCTTTATCAATCTGTTATAATAATAAAGCTCCTATTATTTATTTTGTCAGCTACAACTATCTGTCGTTCACACTCTCTTCAGGTGTAATTATCTCGTATGACTGCGAAGATACGGTCATTGGACTCCCCCCGACTGACGACCATGCCGTCTCCGACCCTCCAGAGAACAGCACAGTCACTACCCCTCAGCCCGACCCGCCCTCTGAGCCGACAGAACAGGACAACCCTTATCAAAACTGCTAAGTAGGAAGAGGAAGAGACAGTCACACCCACATTATACCATCATACAGACGATACAGTCCCTACACCTGTCATACATGATGGAGAGAAAGTAGAGTATTGATGGCTAACTTTTGACCTCAGTTATCAAAGGTACAGGGTTCTCGCAAGTGACCTGCCAAACAAAACAAAACAAAACGAAACAAAACAAAACAAAAAATAAATAAAAAATAACCCCACCAAAAACCAAACCCCAACCAACCAACCAACCAACCAACCAACCAACCAACCAACCAACCAACCAACCAACCAACCAACCAACCAACCAACCAACCAACCAACCAACCAACCAACCAAAACATTTTGCAGAAAATACCTTTTTTCACACTGTAAACATTTATTCGCACTATTATTTCTGAATGAATTAAAACTTCTTGACTACATTAGTCTTCTCTTCTGTCATGTTTTTACTTAATAATCCTACAAAATAAAAAAAGTTGCCTTTTTATTTAAAAAGTCGGAAGTATTAAAACTACTTTTTATTTACAGTGGCCAGTTGTATAAATACTTCCAGTCTTTCATCACCAGTTCAAAGCACATGACATCAATCTTGCTGTTGTCGTTTTTAACGATCATGCAATCCAGGGAAATAGGAATTTTCAGAGTTGTGAGCACTGCCTGTTTGTTGTTCATGTAATAGATAATATTTACAGTATAGCTATTTTTATATCGAAATTTCATTGTTGTTTATTTTTAAACAATGTCCATGCACTAACCGTTGGTCATGTGTTTTTGTGTTTTTGGTAGTAATGAAAGTGTTTGAGAACAGATCAAACGAAGAGACAAACGTTTGATAATGAGAGGATGCTTACCTGAGTGTGTGCTAAACATGTCCACGTGGGCCACAATCTGCGCTGACCAACAAATAATTAAAAGACAAGAAAAAGTAAAACATTAACCAGCAACCACACACTACAGTATAATCAACACATTCAGCCAGACATAAATAAACAATCACAGAATAATAATAAAAAAAACTTATAGAAGCTACGGTCACATACAAAAAGCAACAACAGCAAGAAAAAGAAACCAACAACAGGAACAATAATGTTGTTATTCATGTACAACGTTGAGGTTTGTTAGAGAAAGTTGTCTCCCTGCTTGTTTTTGAGTGAAACTTGGCAGGAAGGAAAATAGAACAAGGAAGAAAAATGCTCACAAAGCGAGGGTAGCTCGTTGCCCCGGGGCAACATGGGGAACCTAAGGACAAGCGTCTTGCTTACGAACGTATAAAGTGTGTCCTGACCCCGCAGGTGTTGTTTTACCTCTGAGTCTGTCATTATAAAGAAGGGGTAAGATACCCCGGGATAAAAAAAAAACGGTCATGTCTCGGCAGGGTCTGTGCATCGCATTGTAAATACGAAAATAGAAAATAGAGATCTAGCGACGAAGAATATGTGTGTGAATGTGTTTGCACGCGCGCGTGTGTGTGATATATATATAGTAAAATAAAGTGTGATATACATTTCTTACAAACTTTTTGCATATTTTTGTTGCGAGTGAAGGAGGAGACGTTCATATTCATTACATGTACATAGCAGGCGGGAGGTGATTGTGTCAGATGCTTACTCTCCCCTTTTCACAAGTTGTATTTAATGCAGTCTGTCACATTTATATAGTTAATATCACATGCCGTTTCATGCATATCCCATAGGTAATACCTCATGCCGGGATATAATGGAATCTGTCACATTTGTACATCTCACGCTTTGCTCTCAGAAATGTTCAAATGGCGACCTAGAGAACTGGGAAGAGAGAACACGAGAGTTAGCGAGTAAGAGAGCGCCGTGTGCACGAGCAATTTAAAAAAAAATATCTGTTTGTTTAACTGAATAGATGTAGGTGAAGGTTAGGATGATAAAAAATTGTTTAGCGACTGTTTTGAAAGTGATCTCAGATCATGAGGATCGTTCAGTCGAGGGACCTTCGCTTTTCAATACGGAAGCGTCTTGAGGTTAGGGTGAGGTGTGTGAAAAGCTCAAAGATGAAGAAAAAGTAAAGTGAGAGGATTTTACTTGGGTGTGGTGCTTTCTCGTGTCCTTTCATCTGCCTGATGAGACAGCTATCCCATCGACATGGGCTGCTCCGACGACATAAAAGTTACGGTATGTCCACTACAGGTGCGTCCTTAAATTCGTCAACGTTCTGTTTAAGATCTTATCAAGACCGAGATGTCTTTTAGTTTTCTTTTGTTTTAGTTCTGTTATATGAATTTGTTTCATTGTCCTATACCTTCATTCCTTTCTGCAGAATGACAAATGGAGCTTTTTGTTTGGGTTAGTAAGCGTTTGAGACTCGGGTGGGGTACTCGGAGGCTCTCGCAGTAATACTTTCTGTCAAAGTCAACATTCTTTTGGTTTTGCTTTTCTTGACATCAAGTAGCTCTCCAAGATGTAAAGAAGTCTGTTTATCGTGGTTCTATTTTGTTTTATATCGGTACTTCTATACTGTGCAGGTATGCGCACGTACCCACACGCAGTATATTTTGCTGAAAAATTTTTCATAAGTTTATATGTACAGAAAAATCGTGTCACACTTTCTAAATTCAGACAAATATTCTTTTTTATTACTATTATTACCTATTTACACAGGTAGATGTTTATAAAGTTTTGCATTGATAACCACGTGCGCGTGTACGTGTACGTGTGCGTGCGCGTGTGTGTGTGTGTGTGTGTGCTATCTAAGGTAGGAATCTCATTTTATTTATATTTACAAGGTAATTCACCAAACAGTGGGCTCTCATCATGTGGCTGACTCGACCTGCGGCCATTAAACGAATGCTGGAACTGAGGAGTTGTGTAGTTATGTCAAGAAAAAGTGCCAACAATTGATATCACATGACAAACCGAGTGTTGGCAGCCGTCTCTGATGAGATTGTCATACCCTTATGTTTCCACGATGTAGACGTTACAGGGAGGCAATGTTGGCGATGATGACGGTCAAAAAGTACCGCTCACATCTAAAACATTGGTTGGTATGTAACGCTCAAAGCAAGCACGTTAAGACATAATCTTCCCTACCCACCACACAACAGGACAAATATACAATTTTGGTTACAGTAAGATTGTTTTCAATCCCAAATAAGTTTGATTGGTGAATTAATTTTTTAAGAAAGCTTATCGAGTAAAACGCGAGCAACCTGTCAAATGATACAGATACTGCGACTCAGTCACGTGCTATGTACAGTTCTGATCATCTACCACTGCGTTTGGATTCTCGAGTATGATGAAGGACTGTGATAAATCCAACCCACTGTCTTGGCCAGACACGGGGGACAGATTCACTGACTGAGGTGAGTCTGGGACTGTCTCTTGACAAAACACATACGACTGACTGACAGAATGAGGCGAGTCTGGAACTCTCTCGTCATCCAAAGATGTTGAAGTGATGAGGGGCTGTTGCGAGACCGACACAGCTTCACGATCGACAACTGTCGAGGGGAGGGAGGACTGAGGCTGGTCTACAGACGCCTCTTGGTTAGACAATGTCGACAGGGTGAAGGACACAGGTGGGACTTCATCAGCATCCACACCTGGCACAGTGGTGAGGACGATTGGACCCTGAGTGTCTGGCCCCAGTTCGAAGCCTGGATTGGTGATGGTGTAGCAGCCTGGAGACAAAACGAAGTCGCCTTCACCGTCAAAACTTTTGTAGCTTTCTGAAATAAAAAAGGGATACACTCATAAAGCGTGAACATTTGAAGATTTCAACATTGTATAACCACAAAACAAAGTGCTTTAAAAGAACTCATGTATTAATTCCTTCGTCAAAATAGCTTAAAAAACCTGTAGTATAATTTTCTTCGATAACAATTGCTTTAAAATTTTAATTTATTCTTTGGTAATTGACACCAGGACAATCATTCATTAAAGTGTATTGAGTTATTAAAGGATCAATAGTTATTAAATGTCTTTCTGCAACGACATAATCAAGAACAAGAAAACAAAAAAAAAAAAAAAAACACCAAAAAAGATCCCGATCATCGTCATCTTCTCTGTTAATGGTGTTTGCGTCCCTCCTCCGTACACAGACACATGAGCGCGACAGAAACATTTTACTATTAAAAAAGTGGACAAGAACCAGGTTGTTTTCTGGCGACCCATTCAGTCAGCCATCCAGAGTATGAGAGATGTACCTTGCTTGGCTTCCAGACTGGCTGATATCTTGTGTCTGCACTTCACCCACAGCAGCACTAGGAGCACCGCAAGGGCCGCTACTCCCAGTACGCAGCCAGCAGCTATGCCCATGGCGGTCGTCGTGTCCAGTGCTGCCACCTGTTGTACTTGTATGGCTGTCAGCAGCGACAGTAGCCACGAGAATATTTGAAGTTAGTAACATCGACACGTGAAATGTCGCCAAGTATTATCAAGCTTAAAACTCACTATTAATAGTTTTAAAATAAGGCAAACAGTAAAAAAAAAAAAAAATTTGAAGGAATTGGCGTTTAATGACAGACTAGAAAAATACATATATTCAGTCTTCAGTCATGCGACACATTCAAGACAGTATACAAGTGTTCATGTACGGTAGACTATAACACTTGTTGGGTTTTTAATCTAAGGGGAACGAATGCTTGCTAGACTATTGGGCAAGTCAGGATGAGTTCTTTCCCTTGTTCGGCGCGTCTTGGTCAAGTCATAAAGCGGAAACGACTCAATAATAAGTGGTTTAAAGTCGACATGCATCGACTGTGTAACCACCAAGACTGTTGTAGGGCGCCGATCCTTAATAATCCACAGCTGTACAAAAAATTATAATACCATAAATATTTTCGTCTGATGAAACATCGCATGATGAACATATTTACTTCCAAAGTACCGCTCCAGCTGCACTAATCACTAAAAAGATGAATATTAATTCCATGCTATAAATGAAGTAGAAAATAATCAGCGCAATAATCTATTTAAAGTAGTCTCTCAGGATTGTAAACATCTTCTAACGCTTGTAAAACGCACACTAATGATAGGGCTCAGTGTAAGCATCGTAACTTTCATCGACTACATTTGCATTAAGAATGTTACATCTACATTTTCATCCCACCCAGTAGCCGCCTCTGCCGTCACTACCTTGCAGCCGACTACCCTCCATGTTCAGAAGTCTCATATGCTTATTATATCCAACCAAATTCAGCGTGAAAATGCAGCAACGATGTTATCAGTCACAAACATGGACAAGTCAGACGAACCTCAAGCAGTGGTCACGGTCCCTAGCAGTCTCGACACTAATTCCCATCAACCCTTCCTTTCCACACACCCGATATACTCACCCATACAAATGTACAGAACACACAAGTGTCTCCAGGAACCACGCACGAATCTCAGTTCCATCTGGAACCTTCCGTCTCTGGAGCGATTCCGCGCAGTTGGAGCGGGATTCGATCCTTCGTAAACAAAACCTAAATGAGACGAGACTACAGCAGGGATCCCTTTTCGCCTGAATGCTTCTCTCATCCGCACTGTTGACAGAGCAGCGCAGTGACAACAAGTGGCAGCGAAGGCGTATGTGTGATATAAGGCTAGTTCCTTCCTGAGGAAGACGTGGCCGTTGGCAGGTCCGGATTGCCAGACGACAATGGCGACTCGAGGACAGCTCGCTGTGCTAAGTGCTTTGTCGGCTCTGCCAGCTATACTCCATGCGAGAGAGGCTGGTCACAACTCCGACAGTTTCGCTGTGGGCGATAGTCGAGATGAGAGGGCCACAATCAGGGTTTTGTTTGCTCCACTGATGTGTAAACTCCGGCATTTTGTCTGACCTCACAGCTTCTTGCTCTTTCATAAGGTTTAGCGAGGAGTGTGAACCGGAAATACTGTGCACATTAACGTTGTTAGTTCTTAATTAAATTAAAATTGGAACTACGTGTAGCACAAGTCCACAGGGAAAAAGAAGAAAAAAAAAAAATGGAAAAAGGGTCTGGACTAGACATATTTGACTACATGAGCCCCAGCCTATCACCTCGACATTCCCTAGAAAGTAGGAGAGTTAATTTGAAAGGTACGCTGAAATAATGTGATTCTCTTTGACTGTCTGACTAATTTAACTCATTGCAAGTTTGGTTTTCCGTGTATTAGGAAAGAAAACCTATTTTGGATTGAGCCAGAAGAGAAAAGAGACTAGCTCAGTAAGTGTGAATCTTTGGTTTACTCATTTATTAAATTTTAATATAATCGCCGAATGATTAAAATAAGGGAACATGCGCATTTAGCGTTTGTTAGCTTGTGCTGACGTTTATGTAATGTTTTAGTTCTAACTTTGGCATACACAACAGTTTCCTGCAAAGGATTAAGAAAAATATTTTGTATTACATGTATTTGTTCTTCAAGTTTACAAAACAGATACACATCTCAATTTCTGAAGAACATTTCCATCTATTGACGTTGCGCAAATATTAATCCTTCATAGAGAGATTAGCTGCCATGGCAAGTCAAGGTTCTTACAATATTCCCAAGCATAAGCTAGCTCATATTGCAGTATTAATTTGAGCGCTTGACAAACCTTAATCGGATTTTCTGTAAGGACTGCGGATTTCCCCGGGGATGACTCGCACACTCGGTTATCTCAAGCTCACCGTATGACTGCTCGCCATATGAAAGATTAGTGTGTTGTTATGGAAAAAGACACGTAAACGGTTAAACAGTCTACTACTCTACGTTTTAATTCAAACCGAACACGAGCCATTCATGATACATATTTAATCAAAATAATTTATTTTGCCATTGCATCCCGTTGTCGTTTGATAACATAATCGTTACCGGTGTAAATAGTTATGAAGCTCATTTTCAACATCATAGTAGAAAAACTTTACAGCTGTCAGTGAAGGGCTATACAGCTGTCAACGAAGGACTATACAGCTGTCAACGAAGGACTATACAGCTGTCAACGAAGGACTTTACAGCTGTCTAATCGTCAAATTCACACGCACATTTTCCTAACCCTTAAATCGTCACAAATGAAACGTAGCTTTTAAAATTCTATGCTTGTACCAAAGACCAGTGAACAACTTAATTGAATGATTTATTTTTTAAAACCAGGCAATGAAATCAAACAAGAAAATTTAAGTAACAAAACACGTGTGATCTTCATGAAATATTCTTATAACAGTACTCCTTTGCCAACAACCAATAATTTAGGACAAATCATTTATACAACAATTTCAAAAAAATCACGAGCAGTTGTAGTATGTCCACAACGGTCAGTATCTGGGGATAAGACCTTACAAGAAAACGTCCCTAGCAAGATCTTTAGAAAATTATTTATTTTTGCGAACATTTCTCGCGTGAAAGTGCAAATCGCCATTAAACATGTTCAAAATAAAGTGGAATCCGTTGCATTTTAAGCAACAATTAAATATATTTACAATATAATGATTATCAAGTATTCACAAGAATCTTACGGGAATGCGAATCTTATCACACAAAATGTTTCGGAAAAGGTGAACTTTCTTATTCTCTGCAACACTTTGCAGGAAACGTTTTTATAAAGTATGTGTAGCAAAAATAAAATGTGTGTTTGTGGTGTATGTGATTGTGTGTGTGAAATAAGAGAGAGAAGGAGAGAGTAAAGAAAGAGAAAAAAGAAAAAGAAAGAAAGAAGGACAAAGTTAAGGCAAATCTCTTTGACGAGTAGAGGACACAACAGTATGCCAACAGTCATCGAAAGACAATGTAAACCATCAGAAGAAGAGGGGCCGCCCAATTCCACCATCGTGACCCCCCGAGGCATGCCGGCGTGCCCCCAGTGTACTTGAAGAGGTAGCGGATCTTGGGGTCCACGTGTGCCGTCAGCTGCTTGCCCTCCGTCTGCTTCACGGACTTACCCAGGGCCTTCAACACGGGGTACGGGCCAATATTGCAGGCTTTACCCGTGAAGTCGTCAAGGTCCAGTGACCAGAACATAGCTCCGGCCACTCCTTGCTTCAGCATCCAGTCCACCTGGTAATTTTAATAAGATTAATAATTTTTAATAATAAAATTAATAAGAATAAGAAACAGTTCGCTAAGGGTGACCCTAACTAGCACCCAATCTATGCACTTCCCCATGACAGTTGCAAACACTATCATTGACCTTTAACCTTTGAGTTACAACAGGTTGTAAGATTGTGAAGAACTGTAACGGGAGGCGGGTGTAAATGGCGTGCAGGTGTCGGGGGATGGAGGAGGCGGGGAGGGTGGAGACAGGAAAGTAGGTTGTGGGACTTACCTTGAAGCCGACACTTTCAGGGTCATCATATCCGTACCACTCGTTGCCGATGTAGGCATAGGGAACCTTTTGCTCATCGTCGAAAGTTTTTGTTACCTGGGAGCTTTCTAGCACCCGGCACATCTACATGTACAAACAGGACAGAGAGATGAGTAAGATGATGACGATAACGAAAACGATAAGGATGATGATGATGATGATGATGATGATGATGATGATGATGATGATGATGATGATGATGAGGAGGAGGAGGAGGAGGAGGAGGAGGAGGAGGAGGAGGAGGAGGATCAAACAAAGCAGAAAATTTGCGCCCCTGCGTGCGAAGACAAAAGAAAGCTCTAGAGTGAAAGGAATGCCTACATTGACGTTAAGGACGATGAGATGGGAGGAACTAGAGGACAAGAGGAAGACAAGGAAAAGGACACATCGAAGGTAAGGAGAGAGCAGCTGAAAGTGAGAGAATGTAAAAGCAGACGATAGAGGTAAAAAGGAACTGAAGCTACCTCAGGGTAGGCTCGTCTGCCCTCCATGAGGTAGAAGTCGCCGGCAGTGACTGGGGCCGACTTGTCCACTGGCGCCCCCACGTAGGTCAGCGTTGCATTCAGAAGCTTAAAGACACGACCCACAGGGGTGACCCCGACCGCCATCTTCTCCAGAGGCAAGCCACGTGATCTATAGTACTGAACTGTCCAGTTCTGGGGACAAGATACACAATAAAGCATGTCTGTCATTTCGTGTCTCACCACTGTCTTGGTCATTCTGTTATTTAAAAAGTCTGGTCAGGTGTAGGTAGTTGGAATATATGATTAGCTTAATATGTAAATAGAACGTAAGAAATAAATGGATTTTGAAGATTGCCTTCAACCCGATTGAGTAACAAGATAAAAAAAAAATACAACTGATTGCTCTCGGAAGTATTGAATGACTGTTTGATGGATGAATGGATAAGAGAAGGAATGAATTGGTCGAACAGTTGATTTTATTTGCTTATTTCAAAGGAAGAACTTGCCATGCTTAGTGTAGGGTTAAAGGTGGGGTTGGATAACCTTGAGGACAGTGGGCTGTTGAACCCCGTTAAGTTGTTCCACGGTCCATGATAATCATACGTCATCAAATTAGCGAAGTCCAAGTAGCTTTGAAAAATATAAACCCAGGTAAAACTTGACAGACACCTATCTCATCACTTTTGATATACAAACATTGCGACACTTTGTCAGTTTTATTTTTGACCATTGAAAGAGTAACTTCTTTTCAACATCTGATAAAGGGAGATTATAATAATTAGGCATAACGGTTTATTGCAAGTTGAACATGAAGAAATAGATGTGTGAAAAATATAACCCAGCACCTTACCTGCTAAAGCTTTCCACCTCGAAGCCATCATCAATGGTTTCCTTTCCTGCAGGTAAGGCAGCAGTTAGCAACAGCTTTCTATCACCTGTCTTGTCGTCGTTGAAGGCTCCTCGCAGAGTCTGGTACCAGAAGAACATGGACAAAGTAAGAACACTAACGACTAACTTCTGATTTACTTATCGACAGAAATCAAAAACAAAAACAGAAGACAAAACAAAACTGCTCACCTTGAGTAGTTTCACAAACAGGGGCTTGGTTGTGGCGTTAGGGTATTCCCAGTCGACGTCCAAGCCGTCAAACTGACGTTTCCGAAGGAAGTCCACCGAGGTCTTGGCGAAGCGTGACAGCATGTCGTTGTCTGACGTCACGTCGACGAAAGCTTCTCTCGAGGCGGTTTCTCCTCCAATGGACAGGAGCGTGACCAGGTGCGGATAGTTTTTCTTGAGGTCATTGAATTCTGCGAATCTGGAACAAGAAGTAGAACAAACAGAAGCAAAGTCCGTTTAATATCAAATATTTTGAATAAATAACAATAAAACAACTGTCTCTTTAACAGAAGATTAACTATTTAAAGCATTTAATTTTCAGAAATTACATTCAGCTCTAAGTTCTGTGACAACATGGAAAGATGACTAAATGCCACTTTTATTGTTTGGAGATGGAGCAAAAGCCAAAACTGTTTATCTTTTTTCGGTATAGTTTTGCCTTCTTTGTTTCTTTGTTTCTGTTAAAACCATACTTGTTCTGTAAGAGAAAGATTATGTAGAAGCTACAGACGCCCTCTACCTGCCGGCATGGTCAAGCCTGCGGTCCTCATCAGCCTCCATGGGAATGATGGAGCGGCTGTCTGGGTCTACCTTCGCAAAGGCGTAGATGAGGTGGGAGCACAACGAGGGGTCGATGTTCTGTATCGAGAAGCGGGAGTACATGGATGCTCTACCGTTGCTCCAGTTGGTGAAGTAGCAGACTCGCAGGAACTCCCGGCCTTAACAGCAAAGACATGAACAATCATGTCAAAATAAAAATCTCCGGTGTTTTTTTTTTTTTTTTTTTGTACTGAACCATCACTAATTCCTGAAATTATTTAATTCTTCCAGTCATCATCTTCTCGAGCTACACCATCTACAAAACACGTAGGTTTGTGCGACTACAAACTTGCTCTCGCGCGCACGCACAGACGCACATAAAACCCACACATGCACACGGATCCTTGGTATAGACACATGACACATATTTACTTACATACGACACATACATGTTCACTGCTTCACAGAAACATCTTACCAGATGCTACGAGACATCCCAGGAGAAGAAAAAATGTTGTCCTTAACACAGGTTCGCTGATCATCGTGAGCTAGACGGAGCAGGGGAAAACAAAAATGAGAGTAGACTCATCTCGGCAGACAGAGGTTGACATGAATTAACAAATAACTGTCAAAAGTAAAACAGTCAAAACTAAAATGAACGACCCAGAATACATCGGCTTCTGTTTAACATCGCTATCCTCCCCCACCCACAAAAAAATCATCAACAACAACAGCAGCAGCAGCAGCAGCAGCAGCAGCAGCAGCAGCAGCAGCAACAACAACAACAACAACAACAACAACAACAACAACAACAACAACAACAACAACAACAACGGTTCAACTAAGTTTTGATCCGTTTGGCGTAACGTACCGAACTGCGTGGTCAATGTTTTCGGTTTTGTATCGCAAATTATATACGAATTCGCGTAGCTGATAATGAGTTGTTTTTATGTCTCGTGAGAAATAATGTGTACTACGTTGTTCGTGTTCTATCACGCCACTTGCCGAGACGAATCATCTCAAGAAGTGTAAAGAGGTAGATCTTGGTAGAGGATGTTGTAGATCAGGGGTAGGGAACGTTTTTCTATACCTATGGCCATCGGGATATTTATGACAACATTTGCAGGAATTATCTACTTAAAAATTAACTATTATTTGCCTAGACTTTAATTTAGTCCTAGTGTGCTACACTTTTGCAACGTGTCAGTCCTTTGTCACCGCACACAGACAGCCAACGTGCCCGTCCCGTAATGTACTAGTATATGTCCTGTCTATCACGTAGTGGACACTCCTTACTTGTCCCTAAACATTTATTTACTGTATGATTCACTTAATATAACTTTATGTTGCTATAAAACAGAGAGTGGTCCATAGTGTCAAATGCAGCAGACAGGTCCTGTAGAGATAACTCAGAAACATCACCACTGTCAAGGGCAGATAATATGTCGGTGGTCACTTTAATTAGTTTCAGTACTGTGAAGAGGTCTGTATGCTGACTGGACATGGGGGATGAGCTGGTGCTCTTGTAAGTAGGCCCAGAGTCAAGACTACTTTCTATAAATCTTTGAGAGAAAAGACAAGCTCAGCACTCAAGAAGAAGGCTTGTGGGTATTGGGTCTAACTGGCAATTTGTTAACCTAGGTTTCAGAATAATCGCCTTTATATCGGCTTTAGAGACTGGTCGGAATTTGGTCAGAGGGCATCACAGAAAAATATCACAAGAGATGCTGTCAGGCGCCGATATTGAGTTCAAGGATGATCGAATGTCCGAAATGTTGTTAGTAAGATAGTCACAGTGGGCAACGGCATCGCATTGCTAATTCCAGTATTTTAACTGCAGATGTCGGAAAGTGTCTTGGAGGAGGTGCAATCAATTATTTGGGCCTGACGATACGATATTTTGGCCTTGTTGATACATTTTGCAGAGTTCCGCTTTATAATAATAATGATAATAATGATAACCACCACCACCACCACCACCACCACCACCACCACCACCATCATCAGCAGCAGCAGCAACAGCTGTGGCATCATCATCATCATCATTAGCAGCAGCAGTGGCATCATCATCAGCATCAGCATCATCTGACGAATCAGCCATGAAGGTGTACGAAGCGGAAACAATAGAGGACATGCGCGCGCACACACACACACACACTCACATATACACTCCTTCTCATGCATCTGCACCCAACCTCGTACAAGCTGACCACCAAAGCTCACATTTGGTGGACTTTCATTCTTCAGCAGCAGTTAAAAGTCGCTGGGACTTATCCAATGCACGATAATCCAGGTCAGGCTGTCGTGGAAGGTTTATTTCGACAGAATTAATTTTAAGACAATTTTTTTCCAAAAGTTAATAAAAAGATTTACTGAGAATATTATTTCTTCGCTATAAACCGTAAAGAGGTATCTTGGAAGGGTGTAGAGAGATAAAAAAAAAAAAGTGAATAGAGGAGAACGACGCAGAGTCCATGGCTTTTACAAACTAAGATGCAGGACTTTTAAAAGTCTTCACTGGGGATGACAACTGTTTCTTTTATCTTTGCATTTACTAACCGATAAAAAAGAGCACTGGTATGGCATGATGTCTGTTATCAGTTTCATTAATTCGTCAGCTGCTATTAGCTTCACATAAATATTTAAACCACAATCTTTCTTGCACTTTAGAGTATCACATTTTGTTCTTGGGTAGCCAGATAAGTGGACTGGAACAATTAAGGTCAGTTCAGGTAACCGCGTTGAAAGAACTTTGAAGGCCCAGCCAAAAGCTGGATGCTGATAAAAAAAAAAAAAAAAACCAACCATGGTACAGTTTCAGTTCGAGATGCTTTCTGGAATCCCCTCGTGGCTTGGACACTGCTCACGCCCTGCGGAACCTGGTCAGGTAGAAATGAAGATTGCAGCCAGTACGATACGTCACGTTCGTGGACCCGGCAAGTTTTATAACGTACCATTTGTTGCGGTGAAGTCCGCGGCTTGATCCATAGCTTCTACGAACACAGATCTGATATTTGCCACCTTTGGCGGAGTAAGGAAGAGAGCCGAAGTATTTGCGCAGGAAAACCAAGTTTCTGATGAGTACGTTACCTCTGGGGATCTGGAATATCAATTTATTTCCACTTGTCCCATTGAACCTGGCCTTTATGCCGCGATGGCAGAGACTTTCCAGTATCTGAAGCAGTCGGGCCATTGGTCGGTGAAAGTGTTTGGCGCAATGGGAGCCGATGTAGGTCTCCGTCCCGGTCTTCCTGTTGCGCAGGAAGCAGATGTAGCGGAGCCCCTTTCGTCCACATGGACATTTTGCACTCGCATATGTTTTACCAGCGTCCCGCACTTCTATCAGCCGCCATTCACGGTACAGTTTACTCCTCTTCAACTTACGCGAGCTGCTGTATCTCAATAAGTGCTGCATCAACTTGCGTTCATGGCCGAGCATGTTGACGGGACTATCGCTTGTTTCCTCGCTTGAGGATGTGTCTGAAAACTGTGAGGGCCGAGCTCCTCTCTCAGCCTAAACTTCACGCCACCCAGCGTCGCCGGGCCGATGAAGTCCTCTCTTCGCTACTGACGTGGTTTTTTTTTACATATGTCATGACGTCAAATACGTGATAGATTTGCGTCACATCTCATTTGACGCCACAGGCCCTTATACGGACATCATACTGCTACAGCCTCACACACAAACATAGTTGTTGATTATGGGAAGAAAATGCTTCCGCCTAATTATGATATGGCAAATAAATTCACAACTGCTTATATGTCTATATAGAGCTAGACAGCGGTAGAAGATCAACCACTTTAGGTTTCTGGGTTACATCATTTACAATGGTCTGACATGGGAAGAACGAACTACTTTATGTTTCTGTACCCTAGGACAACTTTTTCACTGCTAGGGATAAAACAACATCTGAGTGGTCTGAACACTGCTTTATTATTTCATAAACAAGACGTTTATCCTTCAGTTTCCCGTGTTACCCCAGACAACGACTTACCCTCACTTCATAACTGCTGCCCCTGCTGTGTATTCATTTTTGTCTCACGTTTTCATAAATAACTGCCGGCTAGGAAAGTCTCGGAGAGACAAATCTCACACCCTCCGACTTATTCAACTGAGCCCTCTCCACAAAGTAAGCATAGGCTCGGCGATGTTATCTCGCATTTCCAAGCAACGAAATCATTACACACGCCCATAATTCCTTTTTAGCTTAGGCAAAGGTAATGAGTGGGGACAAACAACTGAACATTAACTGTTTTCCGAATACATCTGTAGTGTGTGTGTGTGTGTGCACGCTTGAGTGCGTGTGTTTTGAAAAACAAATCTTGTGTGACCATTACAGACTGCTT
The DNA here is from genome assembly GCA_004794325.1 of Pomacea maculata. Classification (NCBI taxonomy): domain Eukaryota; kingdom Metazoa; phylum Mollusca; class Gastropoda; order Architaenioglossa; family Ampullariidae; genus Pomacea; species Pomacea maculata. The sequence goes on from SRHC01003845.1 coordinate 183,901, forward strand.
AGCATATTTCCTAATAAATACACACATAAATGATGTAGGAGTATTGATAAATTTCCAGACGTGACAAGAACGTCAATGCCGTGACAAGAACATCCATCCCAGATACCATCTCAGCCGCTGGCTGTGAGTCAGAGGGAGACAGAAATACTCCTCACGTTTTCATGCAATTTAAATTTTTTTAAACTTTCATTGCTTTTCTCTATCCGTTGTCATAGACGTTACTTTCAGTGCAGGTGTTACAACAATAAATAGTAACAAAAAATGAAATCTTCCAGAAAATTTGTATTAGTGTATTAGTATTGGTGTATTAGTTACAATCGCTAACCGTTGCACCATCGGACCGACCCAGAAAGATGAAGAAGAAGAAAAAGAAAAAAAAAAGGGAAACTCGCGGAGTCAAAGGCGAGGGCAGTTGGCGTCCACATCAAACAATGTAAACAAAGGGCACGTTGTGGCTAGAGATTTGGCTTGGAGATTGCGAGGTCAAACACCTTTGTTGGTTCTCACCCTCAGGCGTCAGGGCACAGCAACGACTAGTCGTCGTGTTATGGTCAGTCACATTGATCATCATCATCATCATTATTCACTTTAGGCCTTTTATCGGAAATCACAGGTTGTCTCAGCACGGGACTTTTAGTACGTCAGTTCAACAATCCAACAGTCTGACAGTAAGACAATCCTTATAAATATTTTTTTCTTCCTTTAATGTTTATTTACTTACATTTCAGGAAAGCATTAATAGAAGAAAACTTCATCTGCACTACACTGAATTGAAATGAAAGAGTGAACTAATACATTCTTTACTCACCTTTGTTTCTCACTCTTTTTTCTCTCCTCGTAGAAGACTATCCTGGATGATCGTCAGGATCGTGGTGGGTTAATACTAATGACAGGGTAGCTCCAAGTTTGTGTTACTTCTGGATGATGGGTGAGGTGGGTAACGATGGAGGCTGTAAACGGTAAAGCGGAACACTTTCTAGTGGGTAAAAATCCACGAAAAGCCAGCAGGTTGGTTTGTCAGAAGGGATGCCGAGATGTCAGGCAGGCTGTCTTACCTGCTTGAGTCCAGGCCGCGTCTTGTCGCGCTATTGGATATCACACCTGACACACCTGCGTCAGACGTTGATGACGTTTAGCCTGCGGGCAAAGAGCCAGGAACAACCCACTGATAAGAAGATGCTCGCGACTAAATTGCATGCCTGTTACCAGCAAGAGGGTCCGAGTTCACTCACCTAGACGTTCATACAGTCCTGCACAAAGCTATTGGCTACTCACATGGCAGACCTGGACATAGACATGTCTACACCTAGCTGACTACGTCGTACCTTGAAGTTTACGTGAGAACTTGTAAGTGTTTCGTTCTGTTCTACCGAGTTTTGATTGTGGTTTTATTTTGATGTCGGAACATCAGATTAAAAGATCGAGTGTCAGGAGTTCCCAAATGACTTACATGTGTTAGGTTATTCCATTAACTTACTAAATTTTCTCTCACACACAGAATTGTGTTAAATAAAAGTAATGTATTGTTTGCCGCAGAGATGAATGATACAGAATGATGACCAACAACAGCAACAGCAATAGCAACATCAACAACAGCAGCAACAACAACAAAAACAAAATTTCAAAGACATTCTACGCAAGAATAGGAAGACATGTAACAAGAAGACGTCAACATGTCGAATAATAAATAACAAGTTTGATTTGTGACACAAATACAGACCTCGGGCTTGCGAGCGGTGGGACGGGGCAGACAAACAGTGATGTGTCCCTGGCTGTGTTTCCTGGGCTGACTACATGCCATGCCAATGGCTCTGGGCAGGGTGTGCGCCCTCAGTCATCAGGCGGAGGATAGTCGACTTGCTGACATCCTCCTGCCCCACTCTTGACCCCAACCCTATACAATAATATGCCAACTGGTGTGTGGTGAATCGATGTCATTCTTGTTTAAAAAAAAATAAACCTGACAGATCGACATCCCCCCCCCCCAACACACAACAACAACAACAAACAATCAAAAACTGAAAACAAACAAACAACAACAACAACAACAAAAAAAAAAAACCACACGTGAGATTAATGAATAACATGTTGCCCCAGAATAAGTTCCCGTAATGCAGTTATCGCCCTGATCTAATAACTATTTTTAAAAGTGAGTAATACACTGCATTAGAAAAACATTTATTATATGCTACTTGCTGCAAACATAACATATTAAAAATATTATCAGTCACCTTTCCACCACTCCCTTTGATCCCGAGTTAGTCATGTAGCTGGGAAAAGTCACACTTCCTGGTGCGTACTTATATCATGAAGGTGAAAGGTGAAAGGTGAAAGGTAGCGGAAGAAAGTTAAATCTTAGACAGCCAACTACCTCTAGTGTTCAGTCTATAAAACGTTTCCTATCGGCTTTCTATAAGCATCTTTAGTACTAACTACACAGTCTGTGGCTTTTGTCGTCGTCTGGAATTAATTCATCAACAAGGATGATGGTAGTGAAGCCGGTCCGGTCCATCGGATGTCTGAAGGAGTGTGGGTGAGGAGCGACTACAAATGCCTGTGTCTCCAGGACAGAAGCAGTTGCCAGTTCAGAGGGCCGAGCTGTTCCCTTCACCAGGCGGAGGAAAAGCGATGACACAGCTGACGAGACAGGACAGAAACGATGCTGAGTAGGATAAAGAGAGGGTTAGCGATGTTTAATGATAAGGTGGAGAAGGCGGGTGAGGGCGTACAGAGCGGCTTGCACGTGTATCTGGAAGGATAAAGTTACTAGCTTTCTTGCGAGTACGCGCGTGGACACACACACTGACAAACACACACACTGTACTCACACGTTAACGCACAGGCATGCGAACCCACGCAAGCAGACACACTCCCCGTGTTATATATCCTTCACCCATTCTCGCAAAACCTGTTTGTCTGCCTTCTTCGTGTCTGTCTGGCTACCGTTATCTCTGAACACACGTGACACCCGCGTGACATCGCAAATTCGAAGAGGGGGAGAGCTGTTTTGACCGGAAATCCTCATGATTGTTCAAAATATGACACGTTAGCTAGAGATACTAGATATAATATTCTAAGAAAGAGTTCATGTCTACAAGTATAGAAACACACAATTGGCACATAAAAACAGAGGACAGAGCATTATTTATTTGCTTAGACTACCAGAGAGAAATGTCAGCATCTGTTGACGGTCACCGACTACAACCAAAATTCAGTAAAGATTAAATATTCTGGGAGATTATGGAAAGACACATCACAGGATATACCGGAATAAAAACAAGTAAAGAAGTTTAATAGAAAAACTGTCGTCAGAGGTCACATGTCAATAATTAACAGGCACAAGTCGTATTTGAAGAAATTTGCAAGAGAAGGGAGACAACCTCTACTATGACAACAGTTGTGCAGCTGTTATGTCCCTTTTACCCGAAGGGAACGATGGCTGCAACGTAGAGAACACAACATTCACAAATATAGATTAAAACTGATTACCAGATTTTTTTTTCTTTTTGTCGTTCACAAAGACTACCTTTCGTCACTATAATTAAACTTTCTTCGTGATGACGAAAAAAAAATGATTGTTGAATAAACTGTTCTCCCAAGCCTTGCCATAGTAGGTTAAGTAATATTTCTTGATGTTATTTCAAAGGACTAAAGTGGAAGCCTGTTCAACATGTCCTTAAAATAGATAACGGTTCAATGAAATTATTCCTTGCTTACCTTCTTGTTTTATTTTTAAAGTAGTGAGAAGTGACTACAAAGAATGAGTAGCTGCAGCAATCTGATTTCCACTTCCGCGCCGCGACTTCACGCTTTTGAGCGCTATTCTGAGGTCAGAGGTCACATAATGGATGCACCCATTTCCCACGCAGAAAAATAGTTTTGATTGAAACGAGTTTTCATCAGGAAGCATTAAAGAAAATTCGAAAGGTCGGAGAGACACATTCCTAGAAATTTACTCATTGACAATTTGCTGAGATGAAAAACAAGAAAGCTTATAACACAGTTGTGAAGAAAAGGAGAGAGCTGAAAAGGCTTATAATGTCAGAAGCTCAAAGTCTAAAGACGTTATCATTTTTGTTTACCTCCTAGAAATAAGATTCCAAAAATCCTCTTAGCATCTCTGAGAAATTTCAACAAATATTCATTTTGTAGGCCCGTTACGATGGTGCTTAATATGCTTACACAGGATCAACAAAGTCTTACTTTCACAAAAATGACAATTCGAGTGACATTTCTTTCTGATTCGTATAGAATTGGATTGGGATGGTTTAAATATTTCAAAGCTGCAGACAAAAACACGCACGCCCACAAACGAATGCAAATACAGAAAGAGCTAGTGAGAGAGAGTCTAATATATAAATTATTCACGTGTTTCACAGAGTCCACAAAGGCGAATTGTAAAAATTGTATCAAGTCACTTTTCTGTTACCACCCTCCTAGCATAAAAGCTGAATGTAATGTAGGTGCATGTGTGAGTGAGTTCATCTATCTCCAAGAAAGCCAAAGAAAGAATAAAGGAAACAAAGCATCGACTTCATTGGCTGCAGGTCACTGTTATCCACCCAGAATGTGCTCGTGTGAGTGTGTGCGGAAGTGTGTGTGTGTGAATGCTGGCATGCACGAGTCCTTGTATGGTTGTGTGATTGTACACCTGCATGTGTGACGATGACCGACCAACGATCTGTTTTACAAATGATCACGTGACAGAAATGTTGGGAGCACGGTGGCTTCCCTGGTGGACCACTAAAATATCCTTGCAGCAGGGAGGTCTGATCTTGTCTTGTCAACAGTTACAGCAATTAGTCCGTCCTGTCTTTCGCCGTACTCTGAAGATTAATTATGAGGTGGAGAAAAGAAGATCTGACAGGAAAAAGTGGACACTCGCTTACAAAACTCGCTTAACTGCTGAATAAATGACTGAATGATCATCACAGGAGAAGGCTGATGGCATCTGCCATATCACATTCCGACAACAACATTACTTCACTATTAATTTTTTTCCCTGTCTGAAGCAATCTCGATGTTTATTTCGTGATTCTGTCTGCGATTTTTGTCTTTGTATGAAGCTACTTCAGTTGGATACTAGATCAAAACAGAAATCCCTGCAGTGATATATATATAACTGACCATAACTGACCATCAGTGGACGTAAGCCATCTGTTAAACGGTGTTCTGTTATACGTGAAAGGTAGCTGTGTGTTACTAATCATCCTGCTTAACGAGGCTTTACATGTTTCGAAAAATTTAAAATGTACAGTTCTTTTTTATCTTCTGTCGCAATAAGTACCAGCATTCCCCCAACACTAAAACGCAAACAAACACAAAAACAAAAACAAAACTCGTTCTGGGGCTGTAGTCATGAAGGAGGGATACATTGGTACCTCAGGTTTACTTTATCTCTGCTCTCAGTATTTCAGCTCTAGCAAGCACTCTCTAGCCACAGCTGTAGGGTTAGTTACTCTACATGTTTCTATTTATTTCGATTTAAAAATCGGTCTCATTATTTAGTGCATTGCACACGAGAATGTGCTGATGAGACCGTAAGCAGTGTTATTTCATGTAAAACAATATTAAGAAAAGTTCTAAAATTGTGCTGTGCACTATGTACTGTGTTTGTGTGTTTTGATAAAACTGTTGATCTAAATATCTCAGGATCTGTTAAAAGTGTTTACAGTTAGAAATGTGTAACCTGACAGGGACTTGTAAATGACCATCCACTAGATCACAGGTCTGCGCGTGTTTTTAAGTCACACGACACCGCAGTTACCGGCTCATGGCTAAGGTTACCTTACCTCCCCTTCATGACTAGGGCCCATCGAGGGAACCCGAGAACAGTCTGACTGTAATCCCTGAGATGGGAACAGAGGCAACTGCTACCGTTCGTACGTGTATCCGATCCTGACGTTGATATAGTAGTTCAAACGAAATAGGTTTTCTCTTTCTAATCACACTTACTCCCTTCTCCCTGGCCTCCAAGAACAGGAAGAGAGCCTTCTTCCTCCCTTGTGCAGTGTGGATGGAAAGCGAGAAGGATAAATGCACTGACGAACAAGTGGATCGATACAGTCTCAACATGTCGACCCCCTTTTTTTTTATTATCAGCATGGGTTCTCTTCTTGTTTCTCTGGCAACAGGAGTTCTGGTCGTGTCTTGCCAGGTCTCTCTCTCCCTCCCTCTCGCAGCTTGTCGGGGGTGGTGGGCGCAGACACCCAGTATGGAGGGACGCTCCTTTAACGCCAGCCACTGGCTGCAACCACACTTGATCTTGAAAGCATCCACAGAAGTGTAGAGGGGAAGACAGAAGGCACACAACGATGTCTGGAACAGAAAGGTGTCCGACACAGGTCTAAAATACACAGAATAAAGGAATATTGCACATATTAGAAACTGTATACAATAAATGGGTCTTGTGAAGGTAGGAATAAGTATACTGAAATTTTGTGTTGCGCATGCGCATAAAAGGTAACTCCTAATCACAAGATTTGTCTGTCCATCAACATTAGGTTGCATTTAATTATAATCATCACTTTATCATTCTCTCTTTCACATAAACACACACGCACGCGTGTGCACATGTATTCTCACTTTCGCGCCTGACAAATATTATTTTTTTCTGTGTAGATCTTAATTCGCTGAATTCATATTACAGTGCAATCGAGCGAATATTCGTGTACGAGTTCCAGGCAACTTCGTCAAACTGGCGGAAACATCCAATCAGCGAGGAGCACTTTGTGCATCAAGTGCCAGCAGGCAAGACGTAATGACCGCAGTTGTCACCTTGCCAGCCAAGAGGGCGTGGCGGGTTTACGAGAGGTCAGATCCCTTGGCTGTCAGTGGGAAACTTTTCGACGGGCGACCTGGCATGTGGCTGTTTGCGAACGAGTTTAGCCGGCAAAATAAATATCAAAAAAA
>SRHC01003845.1:190836-287766 GCA_004794325.1 Pomacea maculata
AAAAAAAAAGACGGCAAGCCAAAAATCTTGTCGCCAGGATGTCTGAGCGGATCTTGGTAAATGAAGGTTTAACCCTCGCAGCCCCACCACAGCTGACACACCCGCGAAGATGCTAACGGTGGCGTGAAGGAAATGGTTGTGTTACTGTTTAATCTGTGTTTATGAAACCCAAACAAAACAAAGTTTTTTTTCTGATAAAATGGGAAATTTAATTTTAAAGGTATTTATGTATTACTTATTGTCTGTTTAAGCTATTCAGACCGAAAAAAACTTACCAGTTAGAAGGCCTCCCTGGTTATTCTCAAAAGGTACCCGGCTTATCTACACATCGCTAACCTGTCGTCTGAAGACGGGCTTGCACTGGGTACTCAGACGGGCTTATATGGAGATATTTGATTCCTGTGACAAGGAAGGGCTTTTAATTTCACACAGTTAACTTCAGTCTGGTTAAGGGTGATACAAGTAAACATCAACACAAAAGCCCTTCGATATGAGAACAAAAAAGTCCAGGTTCATCTAACAGCCTGCCTGTAGTCTTCATGAGCTTGAACAGAAATAACAGTGAAGCGTTATCGATGAAATGTTAGCGAGGATGATGATTTTGTTCTTGGCCTTGTCGAGGGGAAGTAAGATCTGCCAAATTTTACTCCTGATTTCCGCCGGCTGGTCGCTTGGGCAAAAGGGAGTTAACGACCGAGAGGAGGCAATCTGCAGGTCTGTTAGGAGTTACAGGTCCTGCCGTCAGCAGCAGGCGTCAGCAGGCGTAAAACGTCAGGCCTCAAGCTACACAAAGTATTACATCATGTACAGGTCAGAGGGCGGCCCATTTCATACACATAGACATGCGCGCTCATATCCATCCATCCCGACCTGTAGCAAACACTGATTGTGAGAGCAGACAGGTAACCTTATTGTCACTCCTTCTCTGTGAATCTTGCACAAAAAGGTTTGTGAGATATTTTAATATTTATAGAGGTGTTCATGTTTTCTAAAAGTAAAGTAGTGCAGAGAGATTTGATGTTTACAATGCCCATCTGTTGCCATCTTGTTCAGTATTGTGTTTTCCAAAATGATATTCTTAGATTGTCAAGACTTTTCTAAATAAGAGCATTTAAGTTTTTCTAGAAAAACATTTGTAACGGATGATTAAGATTCTGTGACGAACTTTTACTTGAAGAAAAGTTTTTCCAGCTAAAGAAGAAGTAGCGATAGGAAGAGAAAGAGGATTTTGTGTTTGGGGTGATGTTGGTGGCAATGATCATGATCGTGATAGGGAGGAGGACCACAACATCGTCATAAGCTTATTTGGCCAACGTTTCTGGCAGGGTCACATACTGTACCTGCTATTTTTTCTAGTGCATTAGGGGAAAGAAAGGACTTCCCTCTCATCTTTTGTCTCGAGACATTCACGGATTTATTGTCTGAGCTCTTGCGAGTATCGAAGTGTGAGAAATGTTGTGGCTAAATCACCGACTGCCGGTCAGTCCGGTCACTCCGTGCGGTAACGAATGACTTTACCTCCTCTTGACTGCTGTACGGACTTTAAACTATCATTTCGAGGCGATTCTTTGCAAGTTCATCAGCTTCTAGAAGACTCAGCTTGAGGAAGCAGACGTCCTAAAGGTTAAAACCATGTTGTCCGTGTGCTTGTGCATCGACCTCGTCATGATTCCTGTACTAAGCTGCTTAGGACACGTCAGTGAATTCGCTGGTTTCCAGTTAGAGCAATCACAGAGTACAAAGTGGACTTTCGTCAAACATGGCCTGTTACTGTCCCTGACAGCCTGTCCACTCTTCTTCACCGATACAGACCATCACGTGCCACTCTCAGGACGTCCTTCTGCTCGGAATTCACCTTTCTCACCTTTTGTAAGCTTTTTATTGCAGCACTTCGACCCAGGGTTTGACATTCCCTGCCAGTGCACTTGGGTATACACAGGTACAATGGACATTCAATCTTTTTCCAAACTACTCAGTAGATTGACTCTCTTGCGCGTGCATTCATGTGTGTGTGTTTGTGTGGATTAGAAATTTCTAGCCATCACCCTATGATTCGTATTAGTCTACATAAACATCCTGAATTATTGCAGCTAGAGCTAACCGAGTCTCATAACCTATCTCCTTTTTAATGAAGGACCAGATAGCATTTCTTCCAGAGGCTAACATCTTCTTAATCTACAAGAGGAAGCCTTTTTGATTGGTTGAACGCCAAAGAAGTAATCTCGCACACTAACATCCAATCTCGTGCACCTTCCTTTTCCGCCTTTTTCATTAGCACTGTCCTCGATAAAGGACATGATTGATGGCGCGCCTTCATTTTTGGGTCACGAATGATCGAACAGAAACCAAATGTTGACTAATGACTTGAAAAGTTACACTCGCTGGCTTGGGATGAGTTTTCCCGTTTGCCGAAAAAAAAGTCCGTTAGTCTTCAAGGCCGTAGGGGCAATGAACCAAAAGTGGTTTACTGTGTCAAGAGAGCTGCAGGGGACAGCGAAGTCCCACCGTTTCCTTCCGCTGCCATTCCTTTGCTACTAAATCTGGTTCCTCCGTCTGATGGAGACGGGAAGGAAGGACGTCTGGTTGTGGGGGCAAGCGACCGTTGAACCTGTGTCCACACAGCGAAGACTGCCGCATCATTCTCCTTCAGCAACTGCAAGCTTATTATTTATTCTTCTTTCTCTCTCTCTGTTCCCCTTTATCTTTTTGCCTGCTTTTCTCTCTATGCTTGGTTTTCTCTCTGCCTTTATTTGTCTCTGTTTCTCTTTCTCTCTCTTTGTTTCTCTCAATCTCTTGTCTTTCTTCAGTTACATGGACTGGCAAAAAAGAGATGAAGAAACTGCTGATGAAAGAAATGAACATTGCAGCTTGCTCTTCCTGAAGACAAAGAATGGACAAAATAAGGAGTCGAAACGACCAACACATGATCTGCAGTCTCCTTCTTCCAGTTTTGACCAACAGGGCGAGAATTATTCACCAAGCAATGATAAGGACATCGAAGCAAAGATGGGTGGACGCGAAAAGTTCAGCAAGCAAACAAACAGCAACAAAACTGCTCAGGAGGCGCGTTGCTCCTTACATCAACAACGCCATCTTATCCACTCCACCCTTTGGCTCTTCGCTTTTCCTCCCATTTTTAACAAACAGTGTTTGGTGTGATTAAGTGTGAATTGCCTTCTTGCTTCCTGTTTCAGACACGACTTCTTTTTTCTTTTTCCCTCAATCGGCAGCAAGATGAGATCAAACCTGGCTGGATTGCTCCGAGATGCACCTGGTTTGCTGGGGAAGCAGCGAGATAAATAGGAGTTGATGGAGAAACTATTTTGTGTTCCGGTGCTGATGTAAGAGGCTGTACGCAATCTGACAAGACTGGAATCAAGTTGATACCTTCCTCCGCGGCTGCAATTTTTTTTTAAAGAAGACCGCTGAGTAAGTCGTAAAAGACGAGTCGGCGAGGTTTGATTGAAATTCCGTGCGACTGTATGCCATAAAAATTCGTTCTGGAAAAAATATGTGTCTGAAAAATAGCTCCACATGTACAAACCATGTTCCTTTTTTTTGTTGACTTTTAAAGGTAAGGAATGTATACGGTTTTCTTGTACAACAGTTTTATCATCAGCAACTTTTTAAAAATAATGTTGACAAAACAAGTAAACAAAAAAATCAAATAAATGAAACGTCGAAGGCAATAGTTTTTCTCAAGAATATTTCAGACATCTTGATGAAAGGCGTCAAAGATGCACTAGTGGCTGTCAACTGAAAAGATTTAAAGGTCTGAACATTTTTTTATGCGAAAAATAGGTGAGACATCATGTCAAGAAAATCAGAGACGTCATTAGAAATCAAAGGTAACCTCTTTGTACACAGAGTAAAGAGAACTCCAAAAAAAGACACAAAGGAAAGAAAACGAGGTCATATTCTGTGTGGAAACACTAGAATTTGATACAAAGCACAAACAATGCAAAATTTTTCTATAAGAAATTCTATACCTAATTAGGTAAAGGAAGAAAGTGCAAAAATGTCGAATCGAGCTGAGAGGAAACCCAGGAAGCCAATTTTGCAAAAGGGTACAATTCACAACTAAGAACCAAAAATAAGAAGTCACACACCTATAATTGGATTACAATTAATGACAAAGAAGAAATTTGTAATTACACATTTTGTGTTAGAATATACAGAGACCTACTGCGTGTTGTTTGGGTGTAATTTACCTGTAACTCCACTCATTTTCAATACATTGTTCCTTTCCATTTCCTTGGTGTATTTTGGAAGAAGTGAGGAAGGCGAGGTTTTTCCTGCCATTTTTATTTCTTCTGTTTTTCTTGAAACTGTTCATCAGTCTGTTTTATTTCTTCGTCCTGTTAAGACAATAAATTCAATAGGCACTTACTTGACCATGTTACAAACAACAAAAACACTCCCATACCCCAAATAAATATTCAACTTAAACATTATCCAAATAATCACTAACTTTTAATTACAAAATGCTCGAGCTCTGAGCCAGAAAATTGTAGAAATAATAATAACAGTGTTTGATCTCGATGTTTTCTGCATCACAAGAAAGATCATTTGAACATGTCTAAAGATGTTCTGGAGAGTTGCAGTCTGGTGTGAAGAGAGTGCCGGGGTCTTTGTAGGCGTCCTACATCGGTGCCCTGCGCCCTCGCCCCTCTGATGGTCTAGACTGGAAGGCCGTGAGGGAAGGAGAGAGCTTTCAGGAATCATTTTTGGAAAACAAGGAACAGAGATGGCGCGTGTTCCATGTGGTCTCCAGGGAAGTAATGGAAGGTAATGGAGGGCCAAAGGGCAGCAGATGACAGCCAAGCTTTTCATCCTGCAGATTGTGACGGGAAAGGGAGAGCACAACGTTTGTAAGGGTGTATAGGTGGCCAACAAAGGTCTTCACGAACTTCGCCCTACAGGCAATAGAAAGAACTGATCTGGAATTGTAGACTGCATTTATTTTATCTCTTTTCTATCATCCCTCTCTCAAACGCTCAATTTTTCGGTTAAAAGCTACAGTAAAACTGACTGAAACATTGCAAGGATGATGGTAATAATGGTTAATTAAAATAATGCAGAAAATTGTACAAATTTTGTAATCCTACCCTAAAGGCTGATGGCAGAAGGAAGAAAAAATTGTATCTCTACCTTAAAAAACACACACACACGATATTATAGCCAGTAGGTGTTTTAGAAAGCTCACACCCAGCTCGAGAATATGTATCCACGCTTTGGTTTCTAAGTAAATCAATCACATTTTTGGCTTCTTGTGCATTTATGCTTGTTTATTTATTTTTTTTCACGGCGGTCTTGAAAGCCGGCGATTACCTTTCCCCGCACTCATTTTTGGCTTTTCATGTCAATATATTTTATTCATGCTTATTTCTTTTTGTATTTCTATTTTGTAGCCAACCCAAAAAAAAGCCTGAGGATTTAAAAATAGGATTTGAAGAAAAACCAAACAAAAATAAATCACAGGAATTTTAAACAGTCAATTCTACTTTATTCCAGCCAATAGCTGTTGGTAATGGAAGTCCATCTCTAGATGGATTGCCTCCACCTCCCCCCACAAGGTCCACATTTGAAGAGCAGCACGTAGAAGGCTATTGATAGGTGGGGGCTCAGGTCACGTGGTGAGTGTCGGGATTTGCGCTGATATCAGGCGGGTGTGGGCGGACATGATGCATGTTTCTAAGCAGGATTTGGATTCAGAGGACGCCACCTCTTCATCTTTGTTCAGGTTTTACGGATTCTTTCTTGGCCCCCACACCGAAAGACGTGGCGGGAAGGAAAGAATGGAATAAAGAAAGTGAGGAAGGAAGGAAAAAGGAAGGAATAAATAAAGAAAAAAATAAAGAAGAGATGAAAGAAAGAGAAGGGAAGTAGGAATAGAAGGAGAATGTAAAAAAAAAAAAAACAGAGACGAAAGGGATAAAAAGAAAGGAGAAAAGATCAGAAAACAATAGAAAAAGAAAAGAAGACAACAACAGAGAAAATGAAGAAGGAAAGAAGGGAAGAAAAGGGAAGTAAAGAGAAAAGATAAATGAAAAAGGATGGAACTGAGTCAATCAACTGTTTTCTAGACTTAAAAGAACAAGATATTTCTTTGAAAATTTTCCAAGAGAAAGACATCCTTCAAAATATGTTTAAAGCCAACGCATGTGTCCTTTCACCGATGAACATGTAGTGACTCCATTATCCCTTCAAATATCCTGAAAGAAGTAGTAGCTCGAGAATTTCATTTCCTTTTCTCATTCCTGTCCATGTCTGGATTATGTGCTTATGAACACACTGCTAATGAAGTTTATGAGCGGCATGCTTTAGAAAAACTTAGTTTGTCATTTTAGGAATGTTCAGGAAAAAAATTTAAAAGACGCTCGTACCCCAAAATTATTATGTTCTCAACAGAAAAGATGATATCAGGATATGCGAACCCTGTCTTGTTGATTTGCATTTCTTAAATAAAAGATTAGACTTTAAAAGGCTGCTTTACTCGAGGATGCTCGGTGAAAAGATTTATAGTCTGCACTTGGTTGCTCTATGGAAATGTAGAGGAAAATGCAAACAAAACACTAATCTGTCTTCCTGTGCCTTTGTGCAAAATCAATTTCTCTCTTATAAGTGGTAACCGAAAAAAATCCTCAACGGCTAACCTACCCACTCCGCCCACTCCTCTCGAGCTAAAGGTCAAAGGTTAAACAAATTACATTCATTCCTTCGTTCATTCATTCGTCACTTGACTAGTACATGTCGATGGAGGAAACGAACGGATAGACGCACGAACTTACACCTCTTCTGGGCGATAGTGAACAGGTCTTGAACAGGACGACCAGTCCAGTCTTTGACTTGTGGAAGACAGATCTTTCTCTGGCTACCGCAGTGTCGACCGCCCTCTATAGTGGCTTGAAGGATGATAGGTGTCGTGCCAGGTCACAGGGTCAAACCAGACCAGCTCAAGTTGACTTACTAGTAGCGGTTCCTGGTGTCCTGCAAGAGTGGTAAACGTGGAACAAAGTTATGGATTCATCTTCTCTCTCAGTCTCATCAAGAACTTGCTCTTGACTTCTGGGATTCTTCTTTTCGTATCAACAAGCAGAGTCCACGTTTCCCATCTGTAGAGCAGGATCGGTACTACAAGGGATTTTCAAAAATTTTATTTTGTCGTAAACCTGATGTTTTGTCTATGCCACAACCTGTCCTGTTGCTGTCCTGTCCTTTGTGTTTGCAACGACTAATTATTCAGACGAAGCTTCTCTACTTTACTTTAGTAAACATGCCTTATCTATGTATCCTAGATGGGCCAGTCAGAAAGCAGTGAAGACCTCGGTATGCCTCGGAAGAAAAGGTTCAGATAAAGCACTCGGAAACACTGTGCCAGCTGCACAAACTTTTCAATTTCTAGATAGGCTTTTATCGCATTTGTCAAGGGATCGAAGCTAATGGTGTGATCCGTTATACCGGACAGAGGGGAAAGCCCCGAGAGGACTCGAGATCATGAGCTTCATGATGTTGCCCACGCCGAGGGAGTGATCATGCGTTAAAAAGATGGGCAAAGTGGAAAAAGTGGAAGAACACTACTTTTACTGCAAAGAAAAAAAAAGGAATGCAGTTCAAACGATTTACAAATTCTGTGCTCCTGGTAAAAAAAAAAATCAAAGTAGATCATTGGCTTGTTTAGGGGACACGTGATCATAAAGAGTCTCTTGGAAATTCTCAAGGATCTTTCAATTCACATAGAAGACGAAACAGACAAGACAGTATATATCTAAATAAAGATACAGGTTCAACAAGAGTTTTGGTCATATTATTTTGCGAACGATGTGAAGAGTATCTTTCTTGAATTGTTTGAAGACAGCATCTAGGTTAGAAAACATCTCTCAGAATTGGGCTAGCTCCATGTGGACCGTGCCAGCCATGTTGGACAAAAGCTGAACATCTTTATACCTTTCAACACTTTCTAGAACAAAGAACATGTTTACCGCATGAGTCCACTTCATTTTGGATCGAGGATCTGCAATAAAGTGCATGAGAAATAGAAGTGAGGAACCTTTTGGCAAGTACTCTCAACAGGGTCAGTGAGAATATTCTAGTCAGCTATTATCTCCAGCGTTCATTTCCTTAAGTGTGGAAGATTATGCGTTGGAGGAAGTCGCTTATCTCTCCCAAGGACATTACACAGAATTAACACTGGACGATGCCGAGCGGCTTCATCTTGCTTCTGGCCAAAGACTGCGGTTTCCAATAAATGAACCTGCAGAGGCTCGAGGTAAAATAACGATCTTCTCGAGTAACCGGACGAGACACCACGAGACTTCACCACTCCCTACAAAGAGAACTTAACTGCCTCACACTATCCGCGATTAGGGCACCCGTAATCGGAGGCTCGGGGCACCAGCAGGCAGCACTAACTAAGCTCTAACACCGGTTATGATTCGTCTCGCAGCCTTCACCTCATGGCAGGCGTCTTGTCCTCGTCAGCTGATGTCTCCGGACATTGTTCAGACTGACTTACTGGCAGCTTACAGTGATAACATGTAATATCGCACCGATTTGTAACAGCCCCCACATTAGTCTGAAGACGGATAACGAGAATTTTACACATTTTGACAGAGGCTAGGGCAGTTAATTAAGTTGTGGGAGCTGTTGTAATGTATGATGTAACGTTTTGTTTTCTAGTTTAATAGAATATTAAATTATTGTGACGTTCTTGAAATGAACTTTCAGTAACCGTGTTTAGAATGTAAAGATTAAATCATTCATACAAACTTTTTATTTCACGTTAAGTTTTTGAAACTTTGTTCTAAATTAAACCGCATCTTTAAATAGTGAGCTTAAAAAAGTTTCTTTTCCGATGAGAAGGTGGTCATTGTGTCTCCATTAATGAAGGAGAAGTAACTTCCTCCTCCTCCTCCTCCTCTCATCATCATCAGCATTTCTGGGACAGGCTACCTTTGAAAAAAGTGGCTAATATCGAAGAAAGTTTAGGTTAGAAGTGAAGGCAAAAATATTAACAGAAATATCTCTATTAGACCAAACATTACACCTTCCTGTACTTTATCAAGTCTACAGAACGCATTTCTTAAGCATCTGAACATTTTAATCCATTTTTATGAATATAGTACAGGGTACGAGGTAATAAAAATAGAACCTTTTGAAACGGGAAAAATGTCTCGTTCTGCAAGTTAGAAAATTTTTTTATTCCTCGCGAGCCAGTGCAAAGATAAAATAGTAGATATTTAGGTCTTTGGAGATGAAAAACGTAGGTGTTAATTTGATAGTCGTGGCATTCACTCAATAATTGGTTGAACACAGCCTGTCCTCACCTCTACCGCCAGCCTTTGAGCAAATAAAGAGTGAGTATTTATTTCTCGAGATTTTAACCAATTTCTGAGGACTTCGGCTCCACGTAATAACAGTTTCAATTCATCCCTCCATTTATACCTTTCATACCATTTTTCTGCTTTGTCTCCGATTAAAGAAGTGTCCTACATTACTGGCGGCAGGTCACAACACGCGGGACACTTTGCTTCGCCTAAACAATCTTTTCCGCTCCAGACAGTATGCTGCGAGTAACAGCACAATCTTTTCGGCTTCTCTTCAAGAATAAAGGGCAAATAATGAGTATTCGGCGCCATCTTCTGGTGGCAAAAGATCCCTTTTCTGAAGGAAAATGCAAGTAAAATGTAGGGTAGGGCTACTGTTTCGCGCTTTGATCCAGTAGCGAGTGTTGTGGTCCATGATTGCTTCAGAGTGGCGCCAAGTAGGTCACAAAAAATATATATATATATAAATCTATGTTGACCCAAGTTTTGTCTGAATTAATCTCGAGCGCAAAGGACGGAGGGGGAGTTAGTCTAGTATGAAAGAAGCTTGACCAGCTTCGAATATCTATGGACTCAATGTAGCTGTTACTACCAGATGGTGTTAGAACTAAGGCCAGACCCGACATTTGCTGATGATGTCCACTTACAATTTTTTTCTTGGTCCTGTTCGTCCCCAGTGGAGCATAGGGCCACTTAAATGTTTTTCAAATTATATTTTAACCATTTCTACTTTTTTCCTTCTGCTAAAGTATCACTGCTTTAGTCAGGAATGCCGTTGATGTATGAAAGAATTTGTTTAAGTAAGCATTGGAATAAATTTCTTTTCAACCTCTAAGAACCTTTGCTTCTATCCCAACATTTAAGTTAATCATTAAGTCAGTTCTTCTGTTAAAAACTATTCAAGAGAAAATGCAGTAGCTTTTAAATCGTTGTTACTGCTGATTTGTGTTTAGATGCCCGATGTAGCCTGAGCGACCTGAGCTTTTTTAAACTCGTTGCAAATGTGGCCTGACTTGCTGTCTCAGACGGTTTCTTGTAAAGAAAGGAGAAAAAAAAATCAGTCAAGTAAACACTAGGGATGAAAGTCGCTTAAAGTACTAATGGAATGCAAAATGTTTTTCAAAACGATTCAGTGCAGCTTAGTGCAAGATACCACTTCCCCAAATCTGGTTAAATGTCCCCTTTTCCATCCACAAAGAGGGTCAGGAAAAAGGTCAACAGCATCATGGATGTGTACAGGTGGATGGCTGTCTGCCGAGACCAACGCTTAGCCTCTTGCGAAGTTCTCCGCTGTTAGTCTCGGCGAGCCGTAACAAAGAATGTGACTAAACCGGAAGCTTTGTCGTCTCATGCCTCTTTTTAGCAGTTAACTGGAATTAATGTTTGTTACTGAACCTCCCTCCTCCGATAGAAAGAAAGACAAAAGGAAAAAAATCTACAAAAGACGTAAACTGATGTTTGTATTATGTTTGGTTCAAAAACGATGCCTAAAAATGATCCACATGTTGTTTCAAATTATAACTCCAAAAATAAATACATAAATAAATTGTTAATACAGAAGAGATGTGCTGGGTATAGAGTTTTCAAAACAAAGTAATACACTGTGCCGATTAAGACCATGACTCAGTCGTCAGCAAAAACGTTGATGTGGGTTTATAAACCCTCGGCTGCTCACAAGCGTGGGTAGGGTAGTGATAAGTGCTGCCACTGAGATAAGATACGGGGAATCTCAACCAGGGATCAAACAGAATATCCATTTAATATGCTCTTTGACCTTTTTGTTTTCTTTTGCTCGATCAACTAAATCAGAGATTTGCTTACGAGGGCGAGAGTTGTTGCCACTCACGTGGGCGACGCTTTCCGCCGTTCGTCGGTGATGATGCGCCATTAAAGGACAAACAGTGGAGTAGAGGCTAGCCACCCACGTGCGCCTACTCATTCAGGTTCGATTTCAGAGAGGTTTCTCTCTTTTCTTCGATCAGTCCATCCATGGACCGATCGATTTATAGAGAGAGAGAGAGAGAGAGAGAGAGAGAGAGAGAGAGAGAGAGAGAGAGAGAGAGAGAGAGAGAGAGAGAGAGAGAGAGAGAGAGAGAGAGAGAGAGAGAGAGAGAGAGAGAGAAAGATCCTAAATTATTTGTATGTGTACAGACTTTGGGTGCTCAAGCGAGACACTAAAATCTGATATCAAAGAAACGAATTTTGTACTATAAATAAAAACGTGTGAGATTAAATAAAAATTTCCCATGTTTTGCACCTTCAAGAAAGGCACAAACACATCAAATATTACAAAGCTCTAAAACATCTGTTAAGATAAAAATCACAGTTTCTAAAATATTCGCTTTTTTTTGTTAAATAAAAAAATGATCTTTTTCAGATGACTATCGCTATGATAAAAACAACAGCAGCAGCAGCAGCAACAACAACAACAACAACAAACCAACAAGCAAGTCGTGCTAAAATAGTTTCAAAACCCTAGATGATAGAATACAGAGAACACTCTCTACCAAATGTGTGGCAGGGAATTTTCCAGGTAAGAATGCAGGTATGCTTTCTCTCTCTTTCTCTCTCTCTCACACACACACACACACACTATTGCCTGAGTCGTGGACACATATGGTCTGTCAGCGATGTCTTCTGGAAATGTCTGGTTCTTGGCGCAAGTGATATTAAAGTTTAACACAAAAATAAATCGCATTCCTTAAACAGAGCTCTAGGACAGATTTATCGCCATCCTAGTGTCACTTTTTGGGGCTGATGAAAAAATAGCTTGTGGAAGTGGAAGTGGAGCTTCCTCAGACAGATGTAGACATATACGTATACGTAGCGTACAACTTCCATTTTAAAAAAAAAACTCAAACTGAAAAATAACTCAATGGGTCCCATCTGTGTGTGTGAGAAATCGATTAAGAAGGAACACGTTACTGAAGATGAATGGACACTGGAAATATAAAAGAGATGAAATGATAGACAGAGGGAATTGAGTGCTGTCGGTTGTGATCAACATGGTTTTTGGTGTGTTGCGACAGGTTTGTTATTATTATTGTTATTGCTACATCGGGAAAACTTCAGTTGACAGTGATTTCTATCAAGCTTTTAACTCAAGAAAAAAAAGACAAATGTATTAAAGCTCAACACACGGCATACACACACTAGTCACGCTCTCACACACACACATTGACACACACTCACAAACACATGCATGCCGACGCACGCACGCACACACATATATGCACAAGCACCAGGGATGATGCTATCTCGGGAAGCAGATAAGAGGAACAGAAGGGAGAGAAAAACAAATTTACACAAACAGAGGAGTGAAGGTAAGAATATCAGATTGAGAGGTAAACAGCTTATAAACAAATGTAACGTGTCTCTGGTGTACAATAAATAACAATAATAACCTTTTTGGCCTTTCTCTCCTCTCTGGTGTCTGTGTCTCAGTGTAGTAAAGAAAGAGAGAACGAGGGAGGATGGTAGAGAGGGAGTAGTGAGAGATGGGGAGTACGGTAGAGGGAGACAGCAAGAAGAAAAAAGGAGGGAGGAATTATCACTAAGTGAAAGCGCAGACAAACAAGCGATATTTTTCTCGAAGAATGCGAATGTGAAAGATGTTTGCAGGCCACACAGACCCAGCATCATTGGCTTCCTTCGAAGGCAATACACCTCCAGGGAGTAAATAAACAAAGCAAGAGGTCATTAGGTACATCCTTTCAATCCTTTAAGCTGCGGCTGTAATCCTAATGTTCTCTTTGATCATAGCATTTCATCGGTTTGAAAATTTAGTTTTTCGTAATAGTTATAGGAAAACAGTTTGCAAAATATGATCAACATTCGTCCATCTTTAGAAGAGCTGGAGTTGTATCTTTGGTAGAGTTGTACATCAGCACCATACCTGCACAGTTCTATCTGTTGTTGTCGCTGTACTCGTCATAATCCTCAACTCCTACAGTTTTCTGGTTGTCATGGTTACAACTGGGAGAAAGGACTGATAAAAGACTCGCTCTTCCTGTTTTTCTGCCTATATTTAGCCATTTAAAAAATATCGTTAATGGTTCATAATCCAGTGTAGGTGCTGCAACCATTAAAGTAAATGTAGTTTTAAAAGATAGGACAAATATTGTTGATTTTTACAGTAAAGCCACAAGGGACCCTGATGAAGTGTCGATGCAAGGATTAAAACATTTGGTGCAAGCAGTTCACGCGTTATTTCTCTACATGGATGCAAGGCTAGCAGCATGGCCAAGCCATTTTAAATTACTTTCGCTAAAACTGGACTGCAGCTGTTGCTAATATATTCTTGTAGAGTGGTATGAGTAACTTTTTAAGTTTATTAGCGCAAACTCGAGAGCGATACCCCGCTTGTAGGAAGAACTTGCAAAGGGAGACAAACAGCACAACCGGAAGTTGTCTGATCCTCGCGATGTAAGCAGTCAGGTCCAGATGCAAGCAAGGACGTTAGGGAATTGTTGGAGCGGCAAGGCGGACGTCTGCGTTTGTTAGATTCTCGAAGTTTCTAGGAGACTGACCGAAAAGCAATCAAGTTATTTCTTTATACTGTTCAAAGCCAGCTTTCTACAGAGTTGTCTAGCCTGACAATAAGGTGTTAAAATACAGAGATTGTTATTTAGACGCCGTTTGCTTTGTCCGCATTAGACAATCCTATGACAGTGATGACTAGCACTGACAAGAGCAACATGATAGTTACACTGACAAAGTACGGAATGAAGAGGTAAGCAGCTTTAAGTACTTGAGAGTCACCCTCTCCAAAGATGGCAACTCCACGACAAATATCAACATCAGGATCGCTACAGCTTCAGCAACAGCATTGGAAACAGTGGCAATAGCAAGACTAGACAACCATAACATCAGGTTGTGATCTTTCTTTTGTCCAACTTGGCTAGTTTGATTGGATGAAGGATGCTGGGTGTGTGGTCGTCCACTGGTATCCATTGTTGTGTGTGTGCGTGCGTCCTCGTGAATGTACGAAGATAAGCAAAGGGTATATACATCACAGGACACGTCTCAGCATGATGTCTATGCAAATGGCGCCTTTGATCAACAGTCGACACGTTTTCAACTTTCTTTAACGCCAAGGGACCGAGACTTGAGGAGGAGGTCGACGACTTAGGAAGTTGTCTGGTCGCTTGGGTCAGGACCGCCAGCTGTCGTCGTGAAAGTCAAGGACTACGTGACCAGAATTTATGTTACCTGTGTGAGGCAGGATCTCGACAGTTAGGCCGACATGAGGACATGGCGCGCAGAAGGGAGAAGAGAACGTGTGTGTAAGTGTGAACTCAGTGACCAATAAAAAAATGGAACTACATTGCTGTGTCGGTACAGCTAACTGAGCTGCATCAAAACATTTTACTTCTCCGCAAGTCTTGAGCAACTAATTACTTTGATCAAGACGCACTGTCAGCACTGAATACGAGCCGCCGCCATCAAGTTTCATTTGACATCTGACATTTTATTTCATTAACTCGTCTCATGAGGGATATGGAGAAATGTTAACTATACATGATAAGCAGTTCACCCATGCAAGCTTGAGTAAATGGACACAGAGAACAGGTAAATAAAAGTAAATCCAAAACAGTATATGAGAATACACAGCGTAACAATGATACTAATAAAGGCTAAGATATTAATAAATTATGTACCGCATTTCCATGATAAGAGCGTCCTCGACAATTACTTTCATACAGTTGTGAGAGCAGGTTTCTTGATGACAGGACAAGCTGCTACAGAAATATTTTCTTGGCTATTTTTTCTTTACCTCTCCGTTCTTATGTTTACTTTCACAATTTATGACGTTACTGATTATTATTGACTAATATTTGATTATTTATTCATTTTAATAGCAAACTTTTTACGATCATGCACGTAAAAAAAAAGGTCACCAGTACATAGATGATATAAGACAAAAACAACCCTCTGCAAAACAAACAACTCAATAAACAAAACAAAAAAATTAACCAACAATTTAATTACAATAATACAGAAAATAATATTGAGCAAAACCGACTTAATGCAAGCAATAAATGTCTGATGTTTTATGTGTTCCAAGAAAGATGAAACAGACGAAAATACCTGACATCTTGTCTGTCCCATTGTTTCCTACAGACTGCGACAAACCAAGTCAAGAGTTAAACACACAACTTAAGAAAGAAATTGTTGAAGAAGCAATCGGAAACGTTTTTCTGCGAGCATCCTCCTTTCTATATGCACGTCTGATGACAGACTGGCCCTCTACTCCATTTTTAAAGTGTGTTGTTTCAAAAGAATCTGAAGGCTGACAGTCTTATGGATGGCTGTATGTGTGTGTGGTTGTGGATGTGTGGATGTGTGCACGCGAGGTTCTTTTGTTACTAATGCCAACATGTAGTTTCCACACCAACCTATGTGGCATAGAAGTGCAATACAGCTTCTGAAGCTGTTCTATTCACACACACACACACTGGGAGGAGAAAAGTTAGAGTTAAAAGAAGTTTTGATGGACTAGAGAGTAGGTTTCAGAAGTATCTGGACTATCACTTTATTCCAGACGAGAGGTCCAGAGACAGAAGAAGCATGGAGAAAATGTACGATGTCTGGTCGGAGGAATGTAAAACCTGAGGGGATCAGAAGTGGAGCGAGGGAGGATGAGGCGTCTTGTCTCGGTCTGTAACAAGCTTGCCGGGAGAAGAATTTGCCTCCCATTTCCCTTGTTTTTCTAGTTTAGCATTTTCACTTACTTTAACTTAGCACTCCCTTAGAAAACAACAAAACAAACAGATAAATTATCGCAGAATGAATGGCGGCCATGGAAAATTAATATAAACTAGTTTGCTCCAATGTCTCACACAAGAAAGATAAAGATGATGCTGGCTTGATTAATTCCATTACAACATGACCCTTCCACATTGTTTTCATCGCATACTGAACACATGGGTAAGATTTGTAGCATGAATCCGGATTCATGAAGCGAAGGTAACCATCTGTGGACCAGGTTTCGGTCTGAGAAATACTCACGGCTGTGGCTGAAAAACTCCGCCTGGGAAGCTGTCTAGGGACACATAAGTTTTGTTTATTTTTAAATTGATTTTTCTGTTGCTATGCTCTTCTAAAGTATAATTCTCATACCAATGCAGTTATTTTTTTCTTGTATTGTCTTCTTTGCTAAGAAAAAGTATTTCCACTTCAACATTTTATTTAAAAAAATAATAATAATAAAAATAATAATAATAATGATGATGATGACAGGGTTAGGTCAGGCGGAAACATGAAGACCTAGATACATTCACTGCCAGTGGATAATAGGAATCCACAGTATTCTACCTTTTTGAGACTACGGCCATATTGATGTCACCCTGTCCTTTTCTAACGGGATTTCCTAACGAGCAGCTCACTACAAGACCTCTTGTGACAACTCTAGGCTTGGCTATCAAGTCCATTTGTATTTCTCTTCAGTAAGGAGATGTACGGGTGCTTTTGAACTAAACCCCAATCTGGAATGTGATTATTAGATGTGATTTAAGAATCGCTGACAAAAGATTTGGGTAAACCTTTGAAAAGAGACGAGGGAGATAAATCTGTTTACTGAGAAGGGCCCGCAGGTCTTGAGAAATGCTGAATTGCACAGGGTTTAAGGAAATTCTTTATCCCGAAGCAATAAATACGCTTCTGAAATTAAAAAGAACCTTTCCGATGCAGAACATTAAGATGCAAAAGAAAAAAAGGGATTTCGAACTTTCGTTCAATAACGAGAAGTCTTTGGAGTTGATATTATTCTCCAGAACATTAAAGGTGTGGTGGGGTAGATATAGTTCCTAACGACTAGGTACAGCTGAGTTCAAGATACTGCTGTGTGAGTCTCTCCCATCCCATACTCCTCCTCACCTTTCCCCCTTTCGTTCTCGAGATACAAACATCCCTACGCAGGGAAAGAGGTCAAAATAATGAGGTCACGTTTGGACATAGATTTTCTTCATTAACATATGGTCCAGCTCTCCCATTGACAGAGAGGCTTTGTAAAAACACACATATCCGTGTACAATTATGACTTCTATGTTGTCCAGCTCTTTGCATGGATGGTGCTTTGTATTTCACAAAGGACCATCGTTTTCACCTACATTTTCTCTGATTTTTACACAATCATCAGAAAAAGTTTGCACCCGACTAGACCTTTAACCAAACAACACTATAAAAAGGAAGTGCAGCAGAAATGACATCAATTTCTCCCATGGTGCATGGTGATTTATCTTTCTCTCGTCTCCTTTCCTCGGAACAGAGGCAGTGTGACGGAGCAGAAGATGGCTCACACGGAAACATTCCCTGGAAACTGTTTGTTTTTCTGTCAGACATGAAGATGTTCATTTGTTGACATCTTCAGCCGTAGCACAAACAAATGTATTTTTACATACAAACGTGTGTTTCAAGTTTGAGAGAGCTGGGAAGTTCTTGCAAATGACTGTGAAAACAATATGTTGTTTCTGCCGACAAACGGGTAATTCATTGTGACTTCACTAGTACAAATTAAATAAAGAGATTGCTAGCAATGGATAATACTTTTTAGCATGATTACCGTTATTGATTACACATTAAGAGAGAACACAGCATAGGAGTAAATAAGATAAAAAAGCAGAGAAGATTCAATGATGATTTACGATTTACTATACATTTTTAAGAAAGAATTAAGCAAAAGGGAGCAGGAAAATAAAGACAGCGATGAACAATATTGTTTTGACAAGAACTAGATATTTGATAATGTCAAAAAGGGAGATAACTACGCCTGCTGCTAGTAAACAAATTTGTTGACGTCATTAGCGTCTCAAGTTGTTTTACGTAGGATTAGAACTTCCGGTAAGAACGATAAGATTTTACATCTACTGTTATCTTAAAAAACAGAAAAGAAAATGAAGACACTTAAATATCTTGTTTCGTTTTTTCTTTAATTTTAAATTGTCTGTGAATAGTTTCCAGACATAAACAGCTGCTGATTGTGATTAGCTACATCAGGGGAAAGGTCAAGGATGACAACAACAACAACTGTCGCCGGTGACGTCTGATCGGTCATTTCGTCAGCTGAGTAATTAGCGGCAACATTAGCGTGAAGACACTGCGGACATATTGGATCCACTAAGTCGCAGTTGTTGATGATGCTGCGCCCGTGCGCGTGCTTTAGTGCAGGTGCATGTGTGTGTGTCGTTGTGACTGCATTTATGTGCTTGTATGAGTGTGTTTATTGTTTGTAAATAAGAAAGCAAGAGAGAGAGAGATAAGAGAAAAGACAAGAAAGGAACAGTGACAAAGAAAGGTAAATGAAGTAAGATTGAAGAACTCCAGTTGAAGAGGGGAAGAAAAACGCTGCAGTTTGCCATTCCTAATCTCTTTACTCTCTCTCTGTCTATCCCTAACCTACTTTTAAACAACCCAAACGCATACCTACACACACGTAAATACAAGCTCAACAAACTATTCTCTCTGTGATTTAAATCACAAAACCAAAGGCAGTGTTGCTGTCAGTGACACTAAGCACGGTGTCAGAGATATTTGAACGAAACCTGAGAACAAAGAGGTCACTAGAAACAAGTAGAAAACAAAGTGAGCAAGGATGGGCAATAAGCCGGTATCACCTTTCCCTGATTTTGTGAAAAGAAAATTTTAGAGCGCGCTGATTGGTTGTTTAGAATCTCGAGACTTCCGGTTTCCTAGCTGGCGCTATACGACAGGAGTTTGCTGCCGCTGACAGGAATGATTGCTGCGTGTTGGAAATTGTTTTCTGGCAATATGATCAACCGTTTGCGACAGAGTGATTTTTCTTATCATTTTTATTCTCATATTATTTGAATCCGTGGTTTCGAGATACATTTTATGTGGTCAGCAGTCATCAGACTTTGTATTTATCACCGGAAACAAACATTTAGTTCTTGGTTTCTGTTTATTATGCATTCAGCAAGCAAGATTAATATGGAAGCTTGTAAACAGGATACTCTTTTGTTTTTATTTGTTGAATCGTACACATTCACAAAGAAGTAAGCAAGTAAATCTTCGATTTTAAATAAGGATATATTCTCGTGACAAAAGATTATGCAGCTGAAATCAAGTAAGTTTTCTCTGGGGGCTGCTTCAAGAAAATTGAGATTGTATGAATGAGTGCGTCGTGCATAGAAATGAAATATATTTGAAGTTATAACAAGTGGGTGAACGACGAGAGAGATAGATAGAGAGAGAGAGAGAAAAAGAGAGAGAGAGAAACGGAGAGAAAGAGAGACAACAAAAAGAGAAAGACTCTCAGAAACATAAACCTTTAACACAAGTCAGAGAAATACTTGATGTACTCAAGTGCGAAATCCAAATGCACATTGCGGGGCCGACTTGTCCATCCAGAAATGCTCTTGGAAAACAAAAGCTTTACGACAAGAAGAAAAAGCCGCGTGGAACTTTGAAACCACTGAGAATGGTGAACCGAGCTCTTCTCCTCGGTTCCTCACGCCATTTTTTCTTGTGTGTGGAACACTCTATAGCAAGCCATGTTGTGATTGATGACTGGCTAGGGTGGGGTGGGGTTGCACATTTTTTTCCCCAGCAATAAGACAGCGTAAATCAATTGAACTTTGCTCTTTTGACTGGCATATTTCGTTAACGTTTTTAGCGACGGTTTTTTTCCCTTCACATCGATTTTCGTTAAACGCTCGCAGAGATCAGCCGCCCACCTCCCACTGATGCTCGCTCAGACACAGACAGACCCACACACACATCATATAAGTATATGTTATTTTGTGACATACGTATCATATATTTTTTCTTATTTACAGACGAGAAAGTTTTAAATTTCAGGACTAAGGCTACTCAGAGAAGTGAAGTACATTTAATGTGAGCATCTTTGTTACAAAACATAGGAACTGTGGGCGGGCAGACGGACAAGAATCAACCGCCTTCATAGCCACTCCAGAATCCACATACACATGATTAGATACACAAATAACCGATGTGGCTTTCATTCTTTCTCTCTCACTTCTCCGCAACCACTCTCGCTCTCTTCTTCTTACTCACGGACGCACAGAGCAGACAGAAAATTTAAACAACATTGTCTGAAAAGGTAGAAAATAGACCTGTGATATCCGCGCACTCAAAATAAGATAAACCCCAGCTAATTAGTTGTTGTTGTGATGATAATTGGGTGTGTGTTTGTGTGTGGGCGCTTGTGTGCTGTAATTAAGCTCGTGAGAATAAAAGATTACCACTGGCTAAGCGACATTAAAAAAAAAAGGTTTTGTACACAAAAACGCCCACACTCACCCACACTCACCCACACTCGCCCACACTGGCAAGATGGCCTCCTAAAAACTGAATGAATAAAAAAAAAAACAAAAAAAAAAAAACTCGCCCACACTCACCCACATTTGCCAACACAGGTGCCCATATACGGGTGGGTGATGTACCTGACCTCTCAGGATACAAAACTAGCAGTCTTATGAATATTTTTCTTTTCATTTCCACCATCTTCAACAAATGAACCTGCAGATGCAACTCTCGTAGCAAGGACTTAAATGACAAATCCTTTATAAACACATAAAGAAGGATTTTAAGTAAGAATACGTAGGCTCCTCTGAAAAAGAAAAACAGTCGGGGAGGGTTTCTGATGCCAGGCAAGCGATCTGAAGCTGCCAGGAATGTGCAAGCTGTGGTGTGAAATAAATGACAGGAGCACGCGAATAGACAAAGATAAAATCCTCCAGCTTTTGGAATAGTTGGAATAGGCGGGTGTGTGGGAGGGAGGGAAAGAAAGAGAAGGTAGGGGCTGTTGGAATAATGGGTAGGGAGCAAGAGAAAGGGAGAGAGGAGAGAAAAGGGAATGTAGCGCCAGCTGGCGATCATTGAGTATCTTGCCGTCCGGGATGAATACAATGAAAGACAAAGCTGGCCTCCTTTCAAAGCCCAGGGTATAAGTCAGGCCATCGGAGTCTAAGTCGGGGATAATTAATGATTTATGATTTATAATTTGCCCACACGTATGCGCACAAGTGTACAAATACAAGGACTGGCGAAAAATAACTGTGAACTGAATCTGTGTGCAAACTTGCAGGCAACTGCTTGCACGCACGCACGTGTAAACGCACCTTGACGGATGTGATGTTGTAGAGAAAGTCCTGTCGTCGAACGAGAGATGAGCAAAAAGTTTAAACATTGGTCAGGGATGCAAGTAATTATTAACGACTAAGCAGCGAAGGAGGACTTGGTGGACATTTCAGACAGAGTTTTTCAGTCTTCACTGCTGGGTAAGAGAAGTAAGAAGACAGTTTCAAACCGCAGGCGCTGAGAGACTGTAGCAGACGGTTCG
The DNA here is from genome assembly GCA_004794325.1 of Pomacea maculata. Lineage (NCBI taxonomy): Eukaryota > Metazoa > Mollusca > Gastropoda > Architaenioglossa > Ampullariidae > Pomacea > Pomacea maculata. The sequence goes on from SRHC01003845.1 coordinate 212,485, forward strand.
TCTTGCCAAAGCAGGCCAGCAGGCGAGGTAGCAGCTTCCCACCTCCACCCTTGCTGCAGACACAAACTGCATCACCAGCTCATCTTCACCATTTTGAAACTGTCCCGTGCGTCTCTCTCTCTCCTCTCACACACATCAAATCTTTCAGGCGCAGCTAGCCTCCCACCCACTACAGCCAGCATCACCCTTTCAGCCCCCTCCCATCGGATTCCCCCCGAAACTGTTTCCCCTAACACACAGCCCCCGACAATTGCCGTCGACACGGAGAGGCTGTGAGCTGTGACGCTGGAGCCAGGAGGAGGTAACTCAGCTTGTTCCTGGAGCTTCTTGTTCTATATAAGGTAGGTAACTCAATGTGTGAATCACATCTACACCTTCACCGCCATCTACAATATGTGTTGTATCTCAAGTGTTTTGATGCTGGCTCGTAGATTAGTATCTGCTGTCGTCTACAGTGTTTTGGTAGCGCCCTAGTACATAAGTATCTGGTGTTTGTTCTTGGTATTGGTCCAGTACATTAGTATCTACCTTCCTACCAATCTGTCTTCCTCTTTGTTAGGTCCTTTACTGGTTTCTGTGTTCCTGCCTCTTTCGCCATTTTTTGTATCTCGGAAAAAAATTAACATATTCATATTTTGTTTTTCTTTCGCGGCACAAAATTAATTTATAGTAAGATATTTCCTACCCTTCTTTCGTTGAAAGCATAAACTAAGAAGATTTATGATCGAAAAGGAAAAGCGAAGTTTAGCGAAACAGAATTTTCTTGAGTTTAAGTGTTTAACCCGATTAATTTTTTTGGTCTGGGGAAGGGGACTGGCATGAACTGTGTACTGTATGAACATTACTGTGGAGACAGGTCATCAAATTGTTTCAGACATACACTATGTGAGATTTAAGTTTTATAAATATGTGAATAAGCAACAAAGATGACAGAATTCGCGAACATGCATGCTAGATTCAACTATGAATCAGGTATTCTTGTTTTTAAATACCTAGAGCTGATTGGTAAGAAAATCGTAAGAATGGTCGTCTCAAAATTTTGTTAGCATGGTCCCATGATGCAGCAGAGAGCTTGTCACCAAGACAACTAACAATCACTATTCACCTCTGACCTCCTGCATCTTTGTGAGTGAGGACACTGATGTACAGAGCTGGCTCTGTTATAGAGATACAACACGGGTCGCTGACGACCCAAAACTTCAACGATGAATAAACGGACACTGAAATCTCATATTTCACGTATTTCATGCAGAGTGATCTCGATTTTGGTCTCGTTTTACCTTCTGTTGATATTAAACTGTGATCGAGAATTCGTTTTTAGTCAAATGCCCGACATTTTTTTTTACATGGAAGCAGGTGCATTCATCGGTTTCTGCAGCAAATGTCGGTGTGAACACAAAGGAGGCCAGCAAGTAGCAATTTGTTTTTCTTTGACTTGAAATCCTGTTAAGGGATAAAAAGTCAGTTCGTAAAGATATTGCTTAAAAAGTGGATGAAAAGTTAATTCAGAATGGAGATCTATCTTACAAAGAACAAGAAACGGACAGAAACTCGGTGCAGACGGAAGATTTATACTAAAGACTAGATGTAGACTGAAACTTCTTCTCAAAGAAACTCTTGTTCTTAAGGACAACTATTTGTTTAACAGGGGCTGAGAATGAATGAAAGGTTAAACTAATAGGTGAGCAGATCCGTTATTTCAAGAAGTCTCCAGCTGCTGTTACCTACAGGCGTGTCCACGTACAACACCGAGAGTTCTTGGCGAGAAGCAAAATGTCAAAGACGCAAGGGGAAGAAACGAAGGAAGTGACAGATGGAAAGAAACAGGACTCCGAGCGTCATCGAGGAGACAGCAAGGAAGAAACGGATACCAACCATTGACAGAAAAAACTAGGGCACTTACAGCAAAACGTCTGGTAGTCAGTACATTTGTTAACATTTCTGGGCTCTTCGTGGATTTTGTGACGGAGCAGATTTATGGGAAATACGGGTGAGGGCGCTGCTTCTAACTGTTGGAAAGAGAAAATGAGAGAGTGTATATATATAGAAGGAGAAATGACAAGTGAGAAATCGTTATTTACTTGGGTAAAAAATGTTTTTTTTTATTACATCTAGTCCTCGTTCTAAGCAGTAGAGAGAAAAATTAAGATGAGTACAAAGATGGAAGCTGATCTCTTAACTGACAAGGATTATTATTATTTAATTCTTTTACTAATGAATAAGTAGAATGTGGTACATGTTCATTTTGTCAATGTATTTAAGTTGGGTGGGAAGCGTCTATAAGTGATGTTTTGATATAGTATTGCCTACAGAAGTCCTGCTTTGAACTTTCATTGACTGGATTCCATTTGCTGGAGGTGTGAAGTAAAAGAACACTACCTAAATATTTCAGGCGAGTCTTGAACTCGCTATGGAAGGAGTTTGATGGAATCTCTTATTTTGGTAGACCAAAACGTGCCTAAAATTTAAGGGACATTTTACCTATTAGTATTTTATAAATGAGCATATTTTTGTTGAATTTTAGTCTTCTAATTAGTGGCAGATGCTGCATTTTTTGTTTGAGTAACACTGATTTTATGGCCATCATTTGAACGCTTACAAGAGGCACTGGTACCAGAGTCCCATCGAGTGGAAGCGCAATCAATGGTCGAACGACAGAGAAGGAGAAAGAGAGAGAGAGAGCGGGTGAAGAGAGACAAGGACTGGTTTTTCCACAACATCATCAACACAAATCGCGAATCACGGGACGAAACATTTGCCGAGGGTTTAGCATCAGGTACAAGTTCACGCCGCTGGACTGGGGGCAACTGCACTCCCCTGGCAAAATTCTACCCGCTCTTTGATGTCTTGGCACCCGTCGACGCCGTGATCTTGACAACTTAATTAAAGTAAAAACACGGCGGTTAAAAAACAAACTCGATGAGGGCTCAGATCTTTTAAACACTTTTCCTGCCACTCATCAGCATCTCAAGTAACTGAACCGGTGCACTAGGAGCTTGCGATACCTGAAATGATAAACAAAACAAACAAAAATATGTCCGACAGGCCCTGCAAGCAGTATGTGCCATACCTGCACACCCAGGATCATTTAGACATCATGTAAAGGTAAGGTTGGTGTATAGATAACCCCTCTAAAACGCGGATTAGACAACTCCGAGATAGTGCTTATCCCCGCAATGTACCGGAAGATGAGAATGTGAAGTAGTGTGCTGGAGGTTCAAAGATTTCATATATCTTCATGAGTTGATGTCAGCAGGCTTGCTGTGAATTTAGTGAGATAAAGCTGTTTAAATTTGCGGTTGTGAAGTGTCACAACCGTGGTAATTCTAGCAATCCTGACTTTGCACTCAAATGTTTCCACATTTAACACGTTCTGGTGTGGATCTCTTCCAAATATTGACAAATCTTTGTGTGATAATATTTACACACTTTTCCTAAAAAAACCCACATATATTTAATTTGTAAGTCCTTCTCCCTCAAGCTTTGCGGAATTCACCACTTTAGAACTTTTTAAAAAATCAGTTGCCTCCATTTGTCATTGTTTGCGTTATTATTATTTTCCTAAACATAGTAAGATAAAAAAGCAAGCAAGTATGCAGGTATACAAATTTTCTTTTGCCAAGTACTCCTACCTAAGCCATCAGTTATGAAAAAAAATCATTAATTGTAAACCTTTTAAAGATATGATGAAAACGATAGTAATAGTTAATTATAACATGATTAAGATATCAATGTATTAAAAACGTTAAACTTACTAGAATTATGGTGAAAAATTTATCAGTCCCTGACTTTAAACATCTCTGACCTTCTGAGTGGCAAAGACCAAAATAGAGGAAGGCGGGCATGGAATTACAAAAAGTGAGTCGCAAAAGAAAATGAGGGACTCAGAAACTTTTCAAGCCTCCTGCGGAATAGCAAAGTACAACAGCACACGAAGAACAAAAAGATCTACTCAAGAGGTAATATACCAGCAGTTTCAAAAGAAAATGGCAGAAGCCAGATATTACAGGTAACAGTAAGGTAGTGTAGCCATTTTAAATGACAAGCTGTTCACTTCATGCAGAAGCGATGTGACAGGGTCTGTCGTGCGTTGCCTTTGACATTCTTATTTAGCGAACGTTGGGAATGTCAAGAGAGAGAGAGAATCCTTGTTTTCAATATAAAGACAACTGTGTATCCAACGTGGCAGTGGAACTACTATATGGCATTAGAGAATACGTGGAACGAACATAAAAAATATGAGTAACCAGTGTCAGAAAATATGAACAAATAGAATGAGAGAATCAGTGACCCAATGACCCTAACCCTCTGTTTAGCTCGCTCTCCCCTTGTCTTATCTGTCACACCTTAAGAACTCGGGTTAAACAGAAAAAATGCTCTTCAAAAGCACGCAATAATCTCAACTATATATAAAACAGATTTCAGCTATATATATATACACTTACACATAGACGTGATTTTTATCTAAAACTTCATTTGTAGATCATCGATAGCTTGGTATCTAACTATTTGATCTTAATGCCTCTGCATGAATATGAATGGATGAATGGAGAGACCTTTTTTCTAGTGATCTCCCTTGCCGGAGTGTGGCGCTGAAAGATTCGGCTCCTGGATTCTGAGATGAGACCAAGTCATTTTACTGCAAATGCTAGCGGAGTTTAGTTTATAACACTTTCCGAGATTGCTGAAGCTAAAGTGAATCGTCTGGAAACTGCAGTAAACAAACTGAGAGAGAGAGAGAAAGACAGAGAGAGAAAGAGAGAGAGACTCGCTCTTCCTCAAGAGTTTGAGACAACAAACCTCATTGTTGCAACCCCTTACACACACACACACGCACACAGACAGAGAGAAAGTCGGAAACACAGTTCGTCTAAAATAGCTGCGATGGGTTGGGAGGATCCTCGCCTTGAAATTTGAGATTTTCCATTATCAGCATGCTTCCATAGAAACTGTTCTTTTGTTTACCGTCTGGGGCGTTTCACAAACAGCTCACTGTTAAATGCACGTTTGTAGATGGTGTATCGATAGAAACACAGGGTGGGTCACTTCATAGTCATCCACCCATGGTCCGAGCTCTGTTACTTGTTATCTGCTCAAACATGCTTTAATTGTTTTTTTAAAAAAAAAATTAGGGTTTGATCTTTGTGCGGTTCTATGGACCATGGCCCAATACTTATTTTAAGCAGTGTCTGAATCAGTAAGATTCGGGACAAACGAATATGACACTTATTTCCTTTTTTTTAAAACATCGACACCTATTCAAGTAACTGGTTGTTTAAAATTTACTATAACTGGTGTTAAGACTCGTTTAGATGCCTACAAGTCTTAACGACTGTAGCGACATGCCATTTAAGTTCTAAGAAGAACTGAGTACAATTAATTCTAAGCAGAAGTAGTGTTCACCACATGGAGTGATGTGTATGTGGGGAGGTTGCCTACCCTGGTAGTCGCTGCCGACGACTGTGAAGAAGAATTTTGCTGGGTGGACGTGTGATTGTAAACCTGCATTTAGCCACTAGCAGACACCACATAAAACTGTATCAAGGAAGGTAAACAAAGAAGAGGTTTGAGCTCCTCCTTACACATCACTGTCTGCTGGAATTAGTGAACCCTCTCTGACCTGTGTCCTTGCATTAATCTGATTTTACAGCAGTAAAACTGCACGCTATCATCCTCATAAATGTTAGTGTTCTGGCTTTGTACTGTTGTTAGAAATGAAAACAGAAAAATAAGACAAATACCGAGATGCCCTACGGTTAGACGTTTTCATGGCGGTTGTTAGAAAAACAAATTAGCAGCTGTTGTGCTTCTTCACTTGCTACAGCTGTTGGTGTGTCGACAGGGCAGTGAGATCAGACAAACGATAACAGCAACAGCTTTCCATTTTGACAAAAACTGCATAGTTTGTCTGTCTGTTATTTTTTTCATTTTTTGTGGGGTCAGAACAATATGTCTTCTGAGAATTGCATTGTCGTGACTGGTTTCTCTGGCTTACTTAAGGTTTATCAAGGTTACACCGACCACAAGGCATCGTTTCAAGATGATTTACTTTAGGTTACGGAAGGTTTTCCTAGTATCACACCCTTCACATGCCACAGGGTGTCAAGCATCCGATGTGAAGTGCGTAACAGCTGCTGAGTAACGTAACCTGTGTCCTCACTCCGACATGACCCACGACCCCTCAGGCCTCGCCTCGTTTTTTTATGTCGAGTAGATACAATATTTCGCCATCGGTTCTTAGTTATTCTGCAGTCAGTTACAAAACTGATTTCTGCAGACATCATCGGAGTTTTGCGTTTGATTTGATTTGTCTGACAACTTTATTTCACCCTTGACTTTCGCGCGCTGCCGAGGAAGTTGTCACACGACCGCCTCGTCTTTTGATCAGCATTCCGACAGCTACACATGCGACATTTCGACCGGTTCAAGCCCCTGCAGCTCTCTGTCTTGTCCGATGAGCCACGGTGATTACGACCAATAGGTCACGAGGTCCTGGCGCCCCAATCGCCGGTCCCAGCTGTGCCTCTGTCTCACGGAAAACGTCATTTACAAATGGCGGCGCACTTGCTTCCCGTCCTCCTGCGTCACGTAGGGTCAAGGACGGCGGGGATGAGACCAGCGAGTGCGCCATCTAACGGACGGGTATAGGTGGACAGATGACCGCCGAGACCAATGCTTAGCATCTTGCCAAGTTCTCCGCTTAGTTTCGGCGAGCTTAAACCATGAATGTGACTAAAGCAATAGCTTTTTGCACACCAGCCTCGTTTTAGTTGTTAACTGAGAACAATCGTCTGGCTAAACCGGAAGCTGTGTTTACAAGTTCGGAATCTGCGATCTGGTTCCTACCGAGAAATTCGACTCTAGTTTGTAGAAACAGGGGTGAAAAATGGAAGGTCTACCATCTCCACGCTCTTGGTAGTCAGCCGGTAGCCGGTAGCCGTTGCCATTTCGCGACTATTAGAGTTTATAAGGGAGAAAAACTTCTTTAGCCTTGTCCTAATTTAGCGACACTGGCCTCGTTCTCGCAGAACCCGACCTATGACGACAGCATCTATTGTTTCAAGTCTCGAGAAAATATCGTTAAAAGAGTGATTTTGTGGCGCTACGGTAGTAAAAATACAACAAAAACAAAACAGTTGATGTGTCATCCTCAGCCGCTGGTCTTCTGCAGTCATCAGACGAGGCACACAAACGCGAAAGGAATTTGTAGGAACTTTCTAGAATGCGTTGCAGGTCGGTGGCAGATAAACGATAAGGGCAGTCTGCTAGTTATCCAGTCTTGGCAACAGGTAGGTGTTTACTTCTGCACACCTGTGTAGGTAATGCTTATCTACCTGACAGGGGTTAACAGTCATTTTTGTCTGTCCCTCCAAAACTGGCTTTCACAGCACGCACACACGCATTCACACACACACACACACGCACACTCTATGTTTGAAGTGTAAAAAGGTTTTGTATGCCGTTGCTTGACTAGTATGCCATTGTTTTGTGAATTTGTTCGAATCGATTCCTGATCCTGTTTGCCGTTGCACTCCTTCACCCTCACCATAAAAACAGATTAATTAGAAACCTTGTTAGAGATTTTCAAGGGATTTCCACACGTGAGCACAAAAACTGCTTTTAATCTTGAAAGGTGGTATCTGTTGCTTTCATTGTTGTCTTGCATCGATGTTCTTTTCAGATTTCTGCGGCTTAGAAAACGTGTGAACTTAATGTGTGCCTGACAATCTTAATGAATTAGTTTAAATTTCTTGGCTGAGAGAAGATACAAGAGACGAGGCTACATCCACAGCTTTTCATTTTCAACAGTCGGCGTTCCCATATATTTTCTTTGTCTTCATTAGAGAGCAAGGGTCGCAGGTCTGTTTTCTGCTCCCCAAAGGACGAGAAGGGTCTCGAGGCGATGTGTCTAAGAGTAAAATTATCTTTCCTGGCATAATTTTTTTGTTATTTTCTAAGACTCCGACTGCTTCAAGTTTTTGACATATGACGCATCGTCTCTACACGAACTTATCTTCTGTTCCTGATCTTACTGATTTTGGAAACATTTTTGTGTTGTCGTATTTGTATTGTTTGACTTGCTATGAACTTTGCAAACATTTTTCGATTACTTTAAATGAAAATAAATGCTAATGGAGGTGTAAAAACTTCTGTATAATTAAGTTCCCTTGCTTTTCATTCTCTCTAGTCATGTACCTCCCTCCCTGCCTACATTCCTGCAAGTATTTTAATTATCTTTTTTTGGCAAAGCTAATTGTTTACTCGGAGTCCACTAACGAGCAATCAAGTGAGTTAGCCAGACCAGCCAACCAGTCTGATTGGGTGTCCGCTTTTTTTGTAGCAATCTACAGTCTTGCAGTATGCAGCAACGAAATAAAAAAGATAAAATATGAAATAACTGTAACTAATAAATGCACGAATTAAAAATTTAAAACTCAGTATTAGCTAAATACTATGTTTATTTTTTTTAAGGCAATGTTTAGAAATTTAGTTGGTGAATAATTCGATTTGTTATAGTATAATTTTCATTTGTTTTACTGAGGTAGAACCACCTCTAAAGGCAATTAGTTTACAGGAATCTGTTGAAGTATTACAGATTCTAGAAATAAGTAATTACTGAACATTTACCAGCTCATTAATGATGTGTAATGTGTGGATGTTTGCTAACAGATATTAAACTCGTCGTTACAATGCATGATATTATTTGTCAACGATATTGAATAGCAGGTGTGAGAGAAGATCTTTTTTCAGCCTTTCCCCTCCCTTCTTCGTTGAATCAAATTCCCGAATCGATGCCAGGAACGGGATCCATTACGAGGTCACTGGAACATGTGACGTCATCGGTCCGCAACGTTCCTTTCACAGAAAGCTTTTGTACCACGTGACAAGAAGCAGCAGCGAAGACATCGATTAGGTTCAACTCTTTCACCAGAATTCCACCAGCAAACAGTTTTTTTTCTAAGAATCTGAGGCTGAGAGGATGAGCAGGTCTCGGATTTAGGTCACAGAGTGATTAAAATAAAGAAAGAAATTAGCAGGTAGCTTACTGACCTAACTGACGAAATAGAATGAGAGAGATGCTAATAAGGTGTGATTTTCAAAGAGCTTTAAAAAAAAATAAATGTGCTATAATAAATGAATTATTATTAAAAAAGACGAATGATTCAATCGTTGTCTCGAAAAGAAGATGATGGAGAAAACTCCTGTGTAAATAGATATTCCAGCCGAGAACAATAGAAAGCATAGAGCATAATTCGAACCCACATTTGTTTTTGTTTTTTTTTAAAAAAAAAAAAAAAAAGAAGGGAAATACTTATAGAGACCGATATTCTAGAAATGAAATGAAAGGTATTTTTTGCGTAGTTAAACCAAGCAATATCAGTAACAATAATGCAAATAATAGCATCCTAACCCCCTTGATCGTGAAAGTAAGAACACCAACTGATTTTGTATGACAAATGCTAAGAAACTATAGCTTTTCTAACCTAATAGAATCTTTGTCAAACGTTTATTTGAAAGTACAAACGCAGAAGATATTGATGGAAATCGTAATCTTATAACAAATCCACAAACCAAAATCAACACCAAAATGCAAATCATTAATAGAAAAGAAAAGAAAGGGAGAGAGAGTGATCGAGAAAGAGAAAGAAGTTTAAAAAAAGAGAAAAAAAGACCAAATCAGACTTCAAATTATTTTCGATGATGGTCGTGTCTCTGTAGAGGAGATCATTGCTGCAAGACAACAAATATAATGTTTACTTTGTCTTCATTTTGAGAGCAAGGACCGCGGCAGGCTGTTGACGGAGGTCTGTTGTCTGCCACATCACACTGAGTCTGATAGTAAAAAGTTTGAAGACAAACATCTCCATCAAAGGCTGCAGCGCACTTACACCAAGATCCGCAATTTGATAGCAACTGATGTTAGAGGAAATCACTGTCCAAGGCTGCTTACTGCTAAATGAGGAGTCAGAGTGCAAAAAAAGTACATTTCTGGGTTTTCTCTAAAACGATAACAACCAGCAGGTTATCAATCCAGGTACAGAAAGGTTAAATATTGGAGCTTGGTAAAAAATATTGTTTAAAAAAAATCAGCCGCAAAGGCAACCGAAGACAAACAAATAAAAAAGTCTTTCTGATAAGTTCTTGCTGATTTTAACCTTTAGCATCCTGCACAGGTATTTACCAAGCAGAGAAACTTGAATCAACTTTGAAGAATATCTTGGCTATTGTAAGCTGTTGACAGTTTACTCATACTCGATCCCCCAGTCGTAAATGATTTTGACCTTTGAACCTAATCTACGATTGCACCAAAGGTATGATATAATGTTCTGTTTGAAATGTTTACTATCGAAGAACTTCAGTTTGGCTGTTCAAGATGCTGTGAGGTCCTGTCAGCATCCAAGCTATTTAAGGGTTTGCTGTTAAGATTAGCCTACATTTGGGGTCTGCTCCTGTCTTCAGGGGCAGGGAAGTAGGGGGGGATAAAAGCTATTTTTAACCTGTTTTCATCCATTTCAGACTCTCAGGTTTCACGACTATTAGTGGAAGTGGAGATGATATTGTGTGTAGACTTTTGGCTTGCCTCCCACATAGTCAACAGATATTTAAGTGCCGCCCATCTGTACTTGTCATGGCATAAAGTACAGGATATTTCTCAGGTGCCCCACATTTGTACATGTCATATAGTCTACAACATGTTCTTTTAAATGGTTCTTATTTAAGGTCAAACATTTCCATTAGAAGAAACTCCGAAAGGTAAAAGATCTGTAAAAAGTTAGCTTCAAAGAGTTTTTAAGCAGGCTAATACATGGGAAAGAGCAAAGATAGAGCGCACTTTTGGGAGATAGATGAATCAGATTATTTATTTATCCTGTGAATTTAAGAATGCTATCTCTTAGCTTCCAGAACGCCATGTCCATAGAAGCCATTTTCACCCCAGCTCCATCTTCTGGAAGCAGCCTAAGCTCTTCAGAGAGAATCCATCCTCATGATTTGCTGGTTGTAGAATTATTCCAACTTGTAAAGAACAGAAATGTAAGCGAATGATAAACTGAGGTTTTCTGTATGACTGAAAAATGTGCTTGAAGTTATCACAGAGTAATCAGACTGTTTTCTTCTGATTGTGCTTGTTGATGGCGATGGACCCACAACATGTAATAAATATCCCAACTAACAGGAGAATTGTATCAATGGCAATACTTATATCGTGTCTGACATATTATTCACGGCTTGTAAACAAATTATTTAGTGACGGTTTTTCTTGCCGAAAGTGTTTCATCTTTTAAATAGGAGAACAAAGGGAAGTGTCTTTTGAATTGTTTTGCTTTATGAAGAAAATTATCTTTTGTTTATCTAGTTCAGCTTTCATCACAACAGAAACTGTAAAAGTTCAGGGTCATGCATGTATGGATTAAAACGCAAAACAAAACAAAAACATAATGCATCATTACCTTGGCACATAACCATTTGCACTTTTATTAAACTGAACAACAGCCTCTGAAAATCAACAAAAATATGTATCATCCTCTATTACTTTTACTTTCCTGGAGTAAACATCTCTATTTCCCAGAACCCGGAATGTCGGTGTTATCATCGACCCATCATTATCTCGTGAATCTCACATCAACGCCGTATGCCTCCATATCCCTGGAGTTTCATAGGATCACTCACATGGAATCCTTCCTCTCATTTCCTCCCACAAAAAAACTTTTAAGTCCGCTTTTTTGGTGTTCCGACTGGATTACTGCCCCTGTCTACTCGGTGATCTCCCTAACCGCCTACCGGACAAACTTCAAAGACCCAACAAAAGTGCCGCTCGTATTATCGTGTGTAAGGGACAAGCAGACCGTGCGACAGTCCTCCTCCTCCTGCTTCACTGGTACCGTTGATTACAAGACTATCACACCGTGCTACCTCTGTCTCCATGGTCTGGCCCCTCCTTACCTGTCTAAGTTGATGATGACTACCCCAAGTCGGTCTTTTCCGTCTGTTCGTGCTCCCTCCTCTCTGTGCCAACCATCAGACGAGAGAAACTCGACAGACCCTCCTTGTCCTTCCAAAAAGTCTCTGTTTGAAGTTCTCTGCCCGTTTATCCGTGTCTCGTTTAAATCCCGCCTTAAATCCTACCTCTTTAAGGAATATCTTACATAATCCCGCTTACTATTCCGTTGTTTCTTCTTTTCTTTATTTCCATCTATTCACTTAGCTCAAGTCTTTCCTTTGTTGACATGTATGGATGACTATATACTTACGATTAAAACGCACGCTTTGTACTGAAAAACAAAACATTGCTAAAGTTTTACTAAAATACAATTAACATAGCAAACAAAAAAAATCTTTTCATTAAATATTGCTAGAATATATTTTAGAAGCTCTCCGCAGTTTGTTCCTTAAGAAGAAACACGTTAAAAGAAGAAAAACAAATAATGGAAAAGCGAAGACAGGAGGATAAAGCTCTTGTACGACAGCTGTATATGTACAGAACAAACATCTACAGACCCTTGTGAGGCAAAGGAGCTGCTGGAATTGACAGACCCGAGACGGCCAAAGTTGTAGGAAGAGAGCAGCTTGCCAAACGGTGGGCAGAGCTGAAGGGCGGCGAGGTTTAATAGGAACATATCGACACTTAGCAAACAGCTAACAGGTCCTTCACGCTCGCGGGTCAAAGGTCGGTGGCCGTGTCTTTCCGCTGGGCCGGTCGTTAGGGAATCGGAAGCCGACGTCTAGCTAATGTCAACCTCGCCACCCTGTGTAGAGAGGCCAGTCAATCGAGCGATGTTTACGCTGGGGTGATGGAGCTGAGGGTTCACGAGGACATTAAACATGCGCTGTGTAAGGAGAAGCCTGTGATTTGAGGTCTCGATCTCTTCCTGACTCAACCCCCTGGTCTCTCTCTTTCTAGGGGACATTTCTGTATCAACACACACACACGCACACGCATGCACGCACGCTTTTTCTCTCATCCTCTCCGCTCATCATCAATCATCTTCATTAAAAGATAAGTAATAGCGACAAGGACTTTGGGATGATCAACCTCAAAAGAAATAACAGAACCCCCAGACACTGCCGAGGTCGTAATGCAAAAAAATCTCCCACAAAGTTAGTGGTTGTCTTTAAGGCTGAAGGCTTTAAGGTTGTCTTTAAATCCTAAAACCAAGATTAAGGAAACACTGGGAAAGGTTAGGTATCCATTCTAAGCTAATCACCAGCGAAAGGCAGTTGTAAAGTTTTACCAAGTCTAACTGTACCCAGTGACATTTGGCCACAAAGTCCTTCCTACTAAAGATAGCATTACTTAAATTAAGTCTGTCCTAAGACTTTCACATTCACACAGCCTGCTGGACTGACGATGGCCACTGACAATACCTTCTGTCTGCATCATCGCTAATGGATGTCAAGGCCAGTACGAGGTCGAAGCATACATTCTGAAGCAAAGTGCAAAGGATTTAAAACAACTGAAGCCAAAAATAACGAAAGAATTAAACTGAAGAAGTGCTTTTGTGCAGCTGCACAGATTTAGGATACTTGTTTGGACAACTTTCTTAAAAGTTTGAATATTTATAGGAATGGGTTTCCAGGAAAGAAATATTGTAACAGTCACAACCAACTGATTTAACATCAGTCAGTTATTTCTCTTAACTTACAAACAAATCTTGTTTTCCCATAAACGTAAATTCGTAAAATGAAGTCCAGACAGACTGACAGTTCTGATTAACAAACCTGATTATGTCAATAGCCTTTTTCAGTTCAAACACCTTTTTAAGATTTCTTAAAGCTTGAATGGAAATAATTTTTTTTTTCAATCGGCATCTTCAGTCAGAAGTAACATCTGAATAGCGGCTTCTCTAAACCTTAAAACAATAACAAGTTCAAACCTCATCTGCAGAAAATGGCAGAAGAGAAGATGGTAGGCTACAATACTTTTTCTCTGTACTTATTGCTTCGTCACTATTTGTTCTTCACCCTGGCTCATCGAAGGTTGTTTAGAGCCTGAGGCAGAGGTCAATGAGTGTACAATTACTAACCCAGATAGTACACAATGCCTAGTCTTGACTATCATCCAGTCACGTGACACTGCGTAGGGAAAACAGAGCGCGGCGTGGTTTGTTGTCAGTGCTGTAACAACCGGGAGAATTGTCTGTGCTCTTGTCTTACGATTGCCATGTACTAGGAATTAGTATGTGATGTTAGTACAGTCAGGTACTAAGGAATATTATGTGACACCTCAAACCCTGTCAACAGGAATATGCGGTGTTTGTAATGGTGTGATGTTTTAATGGACACTTTCGTTACTAAAGTAGGAAACTGGATAGCAGTATTTTGTTGGGAAAGGAATGAATTTTTGTATTACAGACTGGAGGTTTAGAGATAAATACGAGAAAGTATTTACATAGTAAGTGCAAGTACCCGACTACCTATTCTAAGCGGACGGTAAGAAATCAATGCTTGAAGAGACGCTTTACGACAGTCGGAAGGAGGGAAGAGAAAATGGAAAAACAAAATCAAGAAAGCGTAACAAAGCGGAGGAAGCGTGAATGACTGGACAAGTCCAAGACTGAAAACATGGGAATGGTGGAAGACTAGAGTTCTTAAAATATCTAAAGGTCAAGAAAGGCGGGAGGGTAAGTGTGGGCGTGGTGGGGAGAGGGTGCGGGTGGGGTTGCACGTGCGACGAGATCGATAGAAAACAGTTAACTACAGAGTTTTATTCCTCCGTAATGTCTGGTTTACATCCAGCCTTGCACCTGGGTTATGTTGTCGCCTCTTTCATTCTCTCTGACAGACCAAGCTATCAGTTTTCTGTATTTTTGTTCCATTTAGCACTAGAAGACGCACACTTGGAGTGGAAGCTCTTAAGCGCAACCAGTGTTTTTGTTTTTAGTCCTGGTTATTAAAATATTCTTTCACGTAAATATTTATCAAAAAAGATGGTGTAGAAAAAATACAGCTGCTGAAGAGTCTTTTACAAGTTATTTTTTTTAGGAATTTAGATAATGCCGATATATTTTATTAAACTAAAGTTACAAATCTTTTAGTATTATATTGTCTATATTTATTCCAAACAAATATATAATGGACTTCAAAAGTCTTTTGGCTCCAACAGTATTCTGTCTGCGAGACGCTTGTGGCTGAGGGAACGTTTTGACCAATATCAAACAGTTTCCATTTTTATTTTCTTGTTATTTAGCTTTAAAGAAATAATGTCAAGACTCAAACGATTTATGTTGTTTTGGTGTCCAGTTGTTGTTTCATCTGCTACCTATTCCTTGCATATGTGTTGCTGTTGCTAGTGTTGTTGCCGATGTCAGTCTGTTGCTATATAACATTCAGCAACAAACTTATATCAACCTGAACATATTTATTTGCATGCTCAGTGCTGGGTGTCACCGCAAATGTTTGCATACTTGATTTATGGTCAATGAGCCTAAACCCTTGGAAGCGATAAACAGACATAGATACCACTCCTGGGACCGTTTCCTACCCTCCCATTTGCTTCAGAAGCCACAGGCATTAATATGAATTGTCAGAATCATGCGAGCACGCGCGGGTCGAAAGGTCCTCCTCTGTATTTAAGAAAATAACTCACAACACAGGGGTCGGGGGTAACATATCAGGATAGGTCTCAATTGGCTTTGCAATCCTTCTCCTTTTTTTCCCTTCGTGAATATGAGATCAAGATATTTAGGGAATGGTTTTGGAATCCAGAATCGTGATTACATCATGATGTGACAACAAACCAATATTTTTCCCCAACGAAGTTCAAAAAGTCAGCTAGGCGGCATCGACCTTATATTCTTTATTAAAACTTCGTTTTCCTTTTAAGACAGGTTGGAAAACAATTTTTTACTCACCTGGTTGTACTCTGTCATTACTTGTATTCTTAAAATAAGCAGTTCTTGTAAAATGTATAAAATCTCCTAACAATAATAAAAAAATGGTCCACCTCAAGGCAGACGAAACTTTAGATAACCCACTATGCTTTTAGACCAACAGAAGAACAAAAACCTATTTCCATTTCATAACTTTTCATAGACTTTGGCAGTTTTTATTTTGAACAGTTGAGATACAGCCGTCTGCGGGATGCATACCAATGTCATTCTGTCTACTCTAGTATTTCAGTACTAGGGAAGGGGCTGCTTCAATCATTTCTAACGACTGTCTTAAACAGCGATTGGTCGATTGCGAAATGTCAGAAAACTTTGCTGCTTTGCTGATGCTTCGGAAAATTATCAGACATTTTAATGGTTCTGGGTCGGCGGGATCGATTCCATATTCTGCCGAAAGCAACTTCAAAAGTTTACAAAAACTTCATTTCTCCTGAGCACACAAAAAAGAAGAAAGAAGTTTCTTATACACAGAAGTCCTGGAAAGAGAACCCCAACCCCAGAACACGAAGACCCTGACCACTGGCTTCCACAGACGTCCAGGGGACCAGGTGACCATTGGAGCAGAGGCAGGCGTGGCTGTCAGACAAGTAAGTTTACTCCTGAATCAAAGGTCTCGTTAGAGACAAAACTACTGTCTCCCCATCTGCCCTTAAGGGGCTTCCTGGACTGTGATACAACACTTAATCGCTGTTCTCTTTTTTCGCTGTTGTCCCCATAATAATACAGTTTTCCAAAGGGTCGCAGTCTGTCGGCGTGTTTCCCTGATTCATATTCTGCTTTCTGCAAGAGGTGGGGAACCTAACCTGTCTGCGCCAGACCAACCAAGTGTTTGTTAATGGGAGAGAAGGACGTGACAAGAAAGACAAAATGAACATGTTTGTTTTATTTTTAAAAATATGGGAGACGGGAGAGGGAGAGAGTGCACTGACAGGACATGTTAAAAACCCGGAAGGAATTATCAGGGAATGGCTCGTCCGTCAGATACAGGCACAGCGAGGAGTATGTGGAGGAAAACAACTTGGGGTTGTTCCCCAAAAACAATAAAGAGAAGAAAAGGCCAAAAGGAAGCAGAAACAGAATGTAAAATAAAAATAGTGAAAGCTTATAAAAAAAAATATAGTTAGGAGTTGCGACAAACAAATGTAATTGAAAAAGAAAATAAAGAAGTGAAAGAGAATTAAAAATATTTGTATTAGAAGGAGGTATCAGTGGCAAAGAAACAGCACACTACATAACATCTCACCCCTACATCCAATCACATGCGCAAAAATGCATAAAAATCAGTTTGTGTGCGTGTGTGCGTGTGTGTAAACGCGGCAGCAGCTGAAACTAATCAAGTACATCGTTTTCTTGGTCCTCACCACTAATGTTCTTTTCGTCTAATGGAAAGATGCAGGATATGTTTGGCTGGCATTTGTTGGGTTAGGGTCCCGAGCATGTTTATTTAGATGTTTAGTTTTCTTGTCTTAAGATGTTGCAGATGGTTCTAAATGGAATTATAAAAGTTTACTGCGCAAAGCAAATTGCTTTGTAGCTCTGCTACACGTGGTCATCTTGGACGGCATCGTAATTTGAAAGAATAGAAAAAAAAAAAAGATGGAATTTTGAGTAGTGTGACGGATGCAGCCACTGTAATTTTTATCTTCCCTTTTATCGGTCCTTGCAATTCCTTGGGTCTGCGCTGCACGAATAGTCTTTGTGTTGACAGTTTGTCAGAAGACGTCCACCATCGACTCCAAGGATCACGGCTAAGATGAATGCTTAAATAAAATAAAGATTTCATTTTGTAGAAATGAACACCATAAAGGGTAAAGAAATTGTATAGTCTGTCTGAAGAAACATTAACACAAAATTATAAAATATCAAATTATTTTTTTTTAAGATTTACTCTTTTAAAGTCAGTAAAGGTTGTCCGCAGACGAAGACATCCACTGAAACGAGAGTTCTAATTTGCTTTCTCTAACACATATTTTCAACGCACGGCAAAGCAACTGGATTTGTATTAAAGTTAGAGCTGCTTACACTATTAACTAGTCCAACAACAAGCCGCTAAACAAGGTACTGTATCTGAGGCAACAACCGTCTCATCCAACAGATGCTTCGCAAAAACAGCAAAAAAGCAAGAATTTTAGGATTTTCGCTAATCTAGGAAGGTAAAAATATGTCCATGAAGCTGCTGTTCCTGTTCCTTCGCTTCTCTGTAAGGATGGAAGATTTACTGCAACAGGCGTTGAGTTCACACCGGCATCAAACATTCTCCCCGAGTACCTGATGGCAGTTCGTAGAGTGGCTGGAGCCACACGGGGATTCCCCCAGGTGCAGCATCACAAGCCAGGGCGCTGAGGATGATGGGAAGTGCACCTATGCCAATGTGTCTTTCGGGACTTAATCCCGAATGGTTGATCGCTATCCCTGACAAAATAAAATATTCCAGTATCTCAGCCTCAGCCATCTTCACGCAGGTGCAAAAAGTCACTACCATCCGTTATCAACACCGAACACGGAATCACGTGATCGCGAGAACAGCAATTTAATTCCGTCTTTAAATTCAGAAAAGAACTTTATGGACTTAGTATCATCTTTGCATTCAGTCTTGCTCTCATTCAGTGCCTTGTGGATCCCGTTGCCCATCATTTTACAAGTCTGTTCCTCGCGAAAGTGGGCAGCAAAGAAGGGATGCTTCATTTTTCTTGAAACTCTTGCGTGTTGATGCTAACGTGTTCGCAGCTCATCTCAGCTGTAATCATTTTCTCATTCCTTTAAGAGAAACCGTAGCTCAAATAACTTTGCGGGAATGCATGAAAATAATTATGTTTGTAAAGTTTTCAAGAAATACGATGGCAAAGATGATTGCTAAAACGTCGTTTAAAATGTAATCAGAGCTTACTTATTATAGGATGTAACCAGAACTTGTTTCTCTGAGACATTACGAACTAGTAGGCACGAAACTTTTGTTACATACTTTGGTTTCTCGTCGTCTTCTCGTCTAGCAGGCACTCAGTGTAGCTAAAGACTCACACAATTCTGGAACAGACTAGGTCCATAAATTCTAGACCATTAGGTCTGAGTGAGGATTACTAGCGTTTGGACCTCATGACTTCCGCAATAAACAAGACGACTTGTGTTTGTACTTGAAACACGAGCTTTGTTTTCAAAGCCCCTTTTTTCGTTTCCTAACTGAGACGAGTTAGTCAGCCTCATTGCCGACATCTTGACATCTCTACATCAGTCCGATGACTCATCCTGCCCCCGACATCTCTCAGCGAATAAACTCAGTTTCCACAACAAGAAGTTTTAAGATAAATCCTATCTTCATGAAAAAAAAAATTTTTTTTAAATGTATATATCTATATTTTGTGCTATAATCTGCCTGTGTCATTCTCTCTACATTTTATGTTTCTATTTCAGTGCCTTTATCATATCTTTACCCAAATCTCCATCTTCTAACTGTTCTTGCATAAAATCTTCATCTAACACACTTCTGACCCCGAAACCTGACCCTTGATAGATGTATGCAACCTATTTCGCTGTATGGAGGTAAAAACTCTTGAATGTCTTGATCTCGGTGATAGGAGGCAACTAAGATTATCAGAATGATTGTGAATATAAAAACTAGCACACAACATCCATGGTGAGGGGCAGACTAGGCGGTTGTCCTGTATCAGTCATCACAAGATGTAGATTGCTGTTATTCTGGCATGGACTATATGAGCCATAACTCTGGAGCACAAAATTTATCTGTCCTCCGGTCCAGAATGGGCAAGATTTTATTTGGTAACTCAGGCTGGTTTAGCTATGTACGGTCGTTGTTAGATACTTTAGCTATTTCGTCTATATGGAAGCTTGGTTGTAGTTTTCCTGTCCGTCAATTTAAAAAAGATGGTCATGCAACGTTCAAAGATCAGTTTATTCAATTATGGAAACAAGATATGTATACAAATAATATCTAAGGTACTTACCGTATGTTTAAAGACGATCTGGCTCCGAGAACTACTTAATAAACTTATTCCTTGCATTTAAAGCTTACTTTATACAATTTAGGTTAAGTTCATGCATTGACAAAATGCGGGAAGCTTTCCTTACTATTTGTTGGTCACAGAAAGAAGCTAAATCCCTCTGTCCGACACCAATTATATAAGAACAAGTAGAAAGATCCACTATCCACAAAACCAGTTGATCTTTGTATGTCTTACAGTTTATAGTCACATGACCTTCTGAGCTTACAGCCAAATAAAGAAACACATGCGTTGTTATTATTCTGATTTTACATGTAAAGCATGTGAATGAAATAAATTTCTCTTTCACTCTTTCTCAACAATTAATTACTCACACTGTTCACATTCTTTGCTTGGTTTGTAAGACCATAAAGATTAGGGAGATAAACACTAAACGTAGATGCTCCTAGTCGATGAAAATACTGCAGCACAATAAACAATACGATTTTAGGTCTCAACAAAACAAGAATTTGCTTGTCAAAGATGCTTGTTGGCTGTTTTTCATATCTACTATGTTTGTTATATTCTATTTAAGCCGATCATATTGTTTTGTTTGCCTCAAGACTCTTTTGGCCTTTGCATGAGATCAGCAGGTCACACAGTTTGTTTTGCTTTTTTTCTTTTTATTTTGTCTTGCTTCTGTTTGTCTAGTTTCCAGATACACGATGCACATTTTTTTGGTCAAACTTTAATCAAAATGTTTAGCTTGCCTATCTCAGTTTTTTACAGTTTGTCAGTTCAATAGATCTTTAAGAACGAACATGTGCTTTCTTTTTAGTTGGAACAATAGGACAGGTGATGAACATGCATTGGGATCTTTCATGGCGAGTTATTCTTGTACTCTCACCTGAAGATGCAGTGGTTGAATTTTCTTCTACCTGCGTGTGTTTCTGCGTGATTGCAAAAATGAAATAGGGAAGGTTGGAAGGATGAAATTTAGAGAAATACCATGCGCTAGAGAGATTTTTAAAACAAAATAAAACCTCGTTGAACTACTTTATGTGTCCTCGGCACGTGCGTGGCTAAAAAGACAGCAGATAAATAAGCACAAATAAGACTTTCTTGTCGAGGCAAGAAAGGTAAAATATAATGTGATGTTGACACAGCCGCCCGGCAAGCCATCTTTCAAACAAACAAGACGGGTTATCGTTAGGAAGAGTGTATTGCCTTGCTGACATACGAACTTTACTATGGTAACTGTCAGGCCATCAATACGGAGCATGGCAAATGGCCATCTGCAGTGCTGATGGTCCGCATCCGATAGCTACTCCGTGTGTTTGAGGGGGAGGAGTAGGGAAAGAGGTGAGGACACACCTTCTTCCCTACTCCTTCACCTTCAAAAAAAAAAACAAACAAACCCACACACATGCTATTTTTATTATATATTATTAATCATACTGTCACACATGCACATGCATCTCCTCCTCATTATTGAAAACGACAACTTATATGGCACATTTCTGGCATTTGTCCTCGGTACCTCTCCAAACTCACTCCCATCTATACTCTCATACGACTTCTTCGCGCATGACACCAGGCTTCTGCGAGTCCCGCTAACAATGACAAAGATACATGGACAGAGGTCTTTCTCCTACCCAGATCCATCAACTTGCAACGGATTACCCGTCAGCCTTCGTCACTGATTCTCTTACCAAACCCCAAGACGCATACTTTCAGAACAGCAACTTCGCTGTGACCTGTCCTGACCATGAGCATGCTTACCGTGTGTCTGTGTGTACGTGGTGTGTGTGTAGGTGTGTCTGTTGTAGAAGTTTGCATGTCTGTTATACGTAATTATCGGTGCATGGATGTTGGTTATTTCAAGAGTACTCATGCTCAAGAGATTTCGCCTTTTAGTTCTTCCTCATTGCCCTTTGATCACAATATTGTCATGGTGCCATATGTATACTGACGGTTATATTTATTTCATGGGTAACAGTTCACTTGTACTCTGCCTAATGCAGCGCAACCAGTTTGTCTCCACATGCGGACACGTGCTTCACAAATTCAATTATTATTATTTTTCCTATGGGAGGGAACTTAATGCGCAGCACAACGGAGTACAACACAAAGATAGAAAGTGGGCGAACGAGGATGCAATCGTCTCGCGCAGCAAAAGTAAGGGCAACGGCTGCTCAGATTTGTCCATTCAACCATGTGTTACATACGCACGCACGCATGCAAGCACACAAATATCAATGAAGGTAAACCAGAACTGAACACTGTTGATCCACGTTGATTGGAATATCTCACACAAATAAACACATGTTTCCTTTTATATTTGTTTTATTAGTGTATTATTTGCCTTTTGTATGACTTTTTTAAGCCACATAACACTAAAGAACTTGCGTTCTTTTATCAAAGTGTCAAAGTATGAAGTTTCCGACAATGAGAGATTGGCTCTGGAATTACAAAGGGTGATCGTCATACCCAGTAAAGTTCACTTTCTAAAACTCTCTGTGTTGTGTGGGATACCCGTTGGCTTGGAACTCGAAGCTGAACTTTGAACAAAAGAGACCAACGCTTGACATGGGCTTTGAAGTACAAGATCAGCGGATTTCCGTCTTAAGGCTACAACGAGAGGTTAGCAACGGCAATTTGAGGCTGACGTCAGCAGCGGCCTTCAGGCGGTGTTGGATTATAAGGAAAGTCAAGTAAGCCATTAGGTTTTGTTCTGCAGCCAAAGTCTAAGAAGTAGGAGTGCATTCTGTGTGCGCATTGCAGACCATGAGCTGCTAATTCGCCTGTTGCCGGATCATGAAGAAAATGAAGCTATTTTTGTGAAACCATTAATGCCAAAAAAAAAAGAGTTTGGTGTTTGATTTTCAAAGCACGTGTCCTCTGATGTTTAAGATAAAGTCACCCACCACCACTGCCCCACCAAAACACGATCAAAGACACAGCAAAGAAAAACATATATTGTAATAAATATGTAAAAATAAAACTTTTTGCTGTGTGCGTGCATGATTGTTTGTGGTAATTAAACTTCTCGTTGATGTGACGCCGAGACAGCGTGAAAAAAAAATCCAATGCTGACATTATTTCTGAATTCTCTGATGTTTCACACTCGTTTATTCATCCATTGGCTGATACCAGCTGCTGAACGGTTGCGGGTACCCCTGCTGCTGGTTGTCCGATGAAGCAGCTGGACAGCTGCAGCGGCTGACATGGCTTGCCACTTAGACCTGTCTGGGGCGGTGATGAACAGATTCTACATATTGGAACGACCAGAACACCCCTTCACGTATGCGAGCCGGTTATTTCTCTTTCTATCGCGGTGTCGACCCCACTTATCTAAGATAACACGAAGAGCTACGTCGTGCCGGGTCACGTGACCGAACCAGACCCGCTCGCGAAGCTTTGCCGTTGCGAAAACAGGTTCCTGGTGTTTCAAGAGAGGAC
Organism: Pomacea maculata; assembly: GCA_004794325.1. Taxonomy (NCBI): domain Eukaryota; kingdom Metazoa; phylum Mollusca; class Gastropoda; order Architaenioglossa; family Ampullariidae; genus Pomacea; species Pomacea maculata. The sequence continues at coordinate 235,769 of SRHC01003845.1, forward strand.
GAAATCACTGGTTTCGTGGTCCATATAGAATACTCGGAGAAACTTCCACAGCTACTTGTTCTCGAATGCCGAGATGCTCCTCTTCAGTCATATTCATCGCCTCCATCAGCAACATGATCTACCAAGATGACAGCATGCCTGTGCTGGTGACTGGAGGAGGTGTGGAAACTGAATTTTTTGGTCCCCTCTGATGTTTTATTTGACAATCATCTCACGTGCAGGACTTCTGCCTCCTACAGCAGTGATTTTGGGGGCTCAGACGGAAAATCTCATGTAGAACCACAGTGGCTTATGAGCTTAGACCGCCATGCTCTATCGCACGTGACCGCTTTTTGACTTTGAGGCCAGCTAAGGACAGGTGTCACTGTAAGTTGGCTTAATGGTCAAATAAACCAATGAGCTAACATGTTTATATTTCATGTTTAACTGATAATTTTTTTTGCTGAATGTCCAGGTATGAAACTCTCAGTTCTTCACAGTTATACACATGACTCTTCACACTTGATTTTACAGCATCGTGGCATGCACCCCTCCATCAAGCCTGAGTTTAAACTGAAAGGTCAGAGGCCAAAAGAGAGCCTGCACAATTTTGCTGGGAACATTTTCGTCTTCGCCTTGATCCTCTTATGCTTTGTGATCCACAGACACTTTAATCGTTATCTGGCCTGCTGTCCAGTCCTCGCCCGATGCTTCAAAGTACTGCGCGTGTGTATCGACTGCGGAGGCTGGAACTATTTCCCTAAAGGCCATTCTTAACCGACAATTCGAAAGTACCGTTTGACCAAGTTTCACAAAGTTATTGCTTGGCAGATATATTAAAACTTTGCCAAAAATGGTCTCCGGTTGAAAAAGTCATATTGTGACATTTCTGACCACGTGACCAGTCAATGTCCAAGAATATTATTTGTTTCTGGATGCGAAACGTATGCTTTGTTGTGCCAACGGTACTCCATACGTGAATTCCCTAAGCTTTCTTTTCTTAAGACTGTTAACCTTTAAAATTTTGATAATGATTACAGCGATTACATGAGATGAGAGGATGACTGTCTTAGAAAACAGAAAACTGAGCAAAGGAAAGTATAACTGATTTTGGAGGGAATAAAATAAATTTGCAACCCGTTGCCATTAAGAATGCTACTATTGTGATTCTGTTTGGAAGTGGTTAGGTAAATAAACAATCTAAATGGTCTCGTCAGATAATCTGAGGCCGTTCAATATTTGTAGAAAAATGCTATCGGTCGTTCGTAGTGTGCTTATATCTGAGCCTTTGTACTACGAGGAGGGATGTCAGCTGATAAGGCTGTCCTTCTGATCAAAGACAGCCACATCAATTTGTTGGACAGCCCCTACATCTGATAGTAACGAACACAGTCTGGCTAGGGATGTCAAATGTATTTCAATTCAGGGCTGAATCAGGCATCCTTAGTGTGAGTCCCATCTCTTCAATAGGATGTCCTACGAGTGTTTGAGTCATGTAGCTATCATATTCTTGAACACAATTCTTCAACAGACAAACCATTGTTAGTTTTCCATCAACGTTAATATGACAGAGATGTGTGCTATTTGTTCACATGATCTCCTGTTAATACAGCTGTTTACATTTAATTATTGAGGGTTTGCACATCATCTATCCTCTAACTCCATTGAGCGGACTAGGACCACTCAGTGCAGCATATGTATATGGTGAATGTGTACAGGGAGTAGACAAATGTGTGAAGAAATCCATAATTATGTCCTTTTTCAATTTACGTTTTCCATCTGGTAGTTTCGAATTTCAAATTTGCGTTATTTAAGCAATTGTCATTGTCGAAGTTCTTCTCTTGGCTAGTTGTAACTGTCATTGCCATTTTGCGATTGTCGTGTTGTTTGCAACGTGAAGACAAATCACATTCTTTTTCTGCTTTGTCCTGCATACTCTCAAATATTCAAGATAAACATTTTAGCTGATTTTCTGTTGAAGTCTGTGCTGTCCTGCTGCAAGAACGCGGTAGAGACCACATCACGTGCATGTCTACGAGACTATTCCTTGTCTCTTAATAAGGCTGTGTGATGAGATCTCGCGAGATCCGATGTCATGGACGATACAGAAATGTAGACTTATAATGTAGATAGCTGTCAGCCATTAATAATTTTTAGAACTAGAAAAAAGCAGACAGAACGGAACCGTGAACGCATGCATCGCAATCCAAACAGTCAAGCGTTTGACGGGGGGACAGGAAGGACAACTACTGTCAATGATGGAGCGAACGAGGGACTAACGCGGGCAACATTGCGGATTTATGCGGGGCGAACCTCTTCTACTTTTGAATAAAATCCATGAGGAATGCAACCTGACACAATGTCCTTGTACAAATGATGTACGAAAAATGTTTTTGTTTAGGGCATTCTTACATGGACCTTCTTCTACAGTTATTTGTTTTCCTCTGGAATGAGCTTTAAAAGCCTTTCTTCACTGATGTAAGAGTTCCTAGTCATCTAGCTCATTTCTGGCACCCAGCCGATCGACTGTAGACTGTAGGTTCTTGACAGTTACTGATGGCTTCGATGGAGGAAGGGATGATGATAGTCACTCATCGATCAGCCTCTGTCAAATGTCATGACCCAGACTGTCTATTGTGTAACACAAGACAACAAAACAACTTTACACCTGTTGGCAATTCAGGATGTTGGTATTAACACGAGAAGAATAAATGGCTGTACGATTGTCTTTATATCTTTATGTACATGTCAGTGTGTGCATGTAGGTGAGGAAAAAAAGCAAAGACGAGTGTGTGTGTGTGTGTGAGAGAGAGAGAGACATGTTATTAAAGAAGTAAAGACGGAGTATGTTCCAAATAATGTTCAATTAAAATCATAATGATTCTGTCGTGGACAATATTATTTTCTGTGAGGACTTTCTTGACAGGGTCTAGCCTCCAATCAACACACACACAGACTTTCAACAGGCAGTAAACAAACTATATCCTTGTGGGTTTTTTTTTAAAAGGAAAACTGTCTTTTACGGCAACCATGACAACGAAATAGAATTTTGTAACTTATTGCTCAGCGAAAATTCTATCAACTATAAACAAACTCTGAACGGTGATTTGGAAAGATTTAAGTTTTGTGGTACCCTTTTCTTTTCTTCTCTTGCGCTGCATCAACGCTCTTTCAATTCTCCGTTAAAAAGAAGTCTCCGTTAAAGACGTTATGTCGCCGTTAACGTCGATTCTTTTGTCTAGACTGAAATAATTGTCAGTGGATGCCTCCCACGTGAGTGGATTTGTTTAATAGGATTTAAAATAGGCGTGTATTCAAACAGCAGCAGTGTGTGTGTTAGAAAGAGAGAGGGTATTTTTTTAGGTTTGTGTGTATGTGTGCAAAAATGTGGACCGATGCCTAGTTCGTGGAGGCTTGTAATGAAGGATAGTTTTGTCTTCAAATGTAAATCACTTGTCTTCCATTTTCTTCAACCAATCACTTCACCTACTAATTTCTATCCTTATGCAAAATTGTATTATCATCTACAGTCTTTCAGTAGCTTCATATGTGTATCTTACTCTCACACACACACTTACTTTTCGAACTGTCTTCATCCTGACGACCACTTGATGTCCTAATGTCTGTCACAGGAAGTGTCACAGTGAAAGTCATCTATTAGCCCGGGACTGGGTCTTCTTCCTGAATAATTCAACTCCCTTAATTTCCTTTAGCAGTAAACCAGAACAAAGTCGTGTTGGATGTAGGTCGGCTAAGCTCGAATAACTTTTTTGTGAAGCATGAGGAGACAAGACTTTAGTGCTAGACAGGTGAACGAACCTTAAAATGCGTTTAGTTCAGGAGACTGTGTCACACCTTTGTATTTTGATTATATCATTACTTGCTTGGAAGAAGTGCTGGCTCTCTCAGACACACAATTAAAAAATCTTCCTGTTTGAGTGTCAGAGACTAAGAGAAAATACGTGCGAGAGATATATAAAGAGAAACTGAATATTATCTCTAAAATGTTTTGCTATATTCTAGTAACCTCTATGTAAACTCTTGTTTCTACAATCTTCAACAAATGAACCGATTTTTTCCTTCTGTACTCAGATACATTTCATTGAAAGAAACCTTAGACTATATCTGCTGTTGGATAATATTTCCACATATGAAAGCAGAGCTGAAGGATTTAAAATGTGAGATGTCATAAGTTCTAACTGTTATAAGTGAACTAAAAAAAACTTCTTTTCAGCGTGAAAATATCTTTGATTCTGCAGTTCCTGAAGTAGACCAAGGCCCTACATTTTATCTACTGTCTGTCGGAGGATTTCAACATTTTTTTCTCCCCCAATTTGAGTGTACTAGCAGGTCCTTATTTTTCATGAAGAGGCACTTGCAAATCCTTTTATACTTTTTTGTAGGGGATCTGCACAGAAAAAAAAACCAGTAAAAGGTTTTCAAGTCTTACCACTCTGGCGTTTTTGTGTGGGCAGTATAACAACGGTGATTTTTTTTTTCGCTTGTTATTCGGATTTGCTTTGAATTTGGAACCTGTACAAAGGACACTCCTCTTCATTTTTTGTCGCACTTTTACCTCTACCGCATTCCTGATTTTGTCCTCGTATCAACATTATGTCCATCATGTCATCTGCTAACAACGCCAGTTTTCTTTAGAAAATAAAACAGCAAAAGAGACATAAATGACAATGATAACGGGTACACAAAGAGGCTAACAGAGGCTCACAATGAGGCTCGCTCGGCTCACAAAGAGGCTCACAAAGAGGATTACACAAGCTGACAAAAAGCAGTTGTAAGCCGTGAAACTTTAGAAGGTTCGCCCGTATAGATCGCTGCCTTACGACCTCTTTCATCTTGATTTAATTATAGCTTGGCCCAGGGAAAGAGCTTCTGGTTCCAAAGACGCACGAAGAAGACGAAAGAAAAGAAGAAGGAGAAAAACGTACAAAGAAAGCCTCCTTTTGACAATGCAGCGTGTAAGGGAATTTCTTGTTTTTGTTTTTTTTGTCATGGAAAGGACCTTGAAAATAGGTCTGAAAACATTGGCACACTCTCTGACCTTCTAAATTCTGATTATGAACCAGTGATAAAACACTTCTTTCAGACCGCCTCCACATGTGGTCCTCCTTTTTATACGCCCCAACTTTAAATGTTCGTTTATTTTATCGTTTGAGAGAATTTTTGTAATTTATCCTACGAAAGTGCGTCTTCGTGTGATTGTTATGCTTGTGAAAATAATGTTTTGAGTGCGTTTGTTTATAAATGCATGTGTGTTTGTGTGTGTGTGCATGTTTGTGCATACATGTGTACATGTAAAAGAAGAATGAGGAGGCGTGTAGTACTATATGTTATGTATTGTAACTCAAAATCATAATTTTTCGTACAGCTTTGTTGGACCGCGAATGATTTATCAGAAGGATCATATATTTAGAATAAAGTATGTGAGTGAGCGCAAACATGATATAAATTGCTAGTATTAACCTGGAAATCCTGACAAATATCACCAAGCATGAATAAATCAACACTAACGCCAGCTGTGAAATATTCCTGATGCCCTTTTACGCCATTTGGATGTGGCGGGCATGCCATCGGGAAACCGGAAGCTGTTTGAGTTGATGAAGGTAGCGAAGAAGGAAGGAGCCCTAAGGATCTAGAGAAAGAGTATTAATGAGGAGAATTAAAAAAAAAATACAGCAACAGGATACATTCACTGATTTGGGGGGAGGTCGTCGGAAACATCAGTAACCTTGCGGTTCAATTAAATGGCGCCCCACGATGAGCAGGGAGGACCCCGGCTTTCTCACATTTGTCAGCAGTATGGCGCCAAGATCGAAAGCGATATGAAAGTCAGGGTCTGCTGTGTTCGCCTCCGGGGAGGGCAGAGAGGGAGAAAGAGAGAAAAAAAAGACATTCGCCTACACACACGCAAAACTTTGTGTGAACGTGTTCACATATGCACACAGGCAGACACGCCATCGCACTCTCTGTCTCTCCATGACTTGTTCATTTAGGGGTTGACGGTAATGCCCGCTAATGAACCCCTGTACCCCTATGGTATGCCCACGCATATTCTCACGCCAACACACCCATAAAACGTGACTGGCACTGAATAAAAAGAAGGCGGAGGCGAACACTAGTCTTTTGTTAGAGTCGGTGGATTCTCTCTCTCAGGTTGCATTCTCTCCGCAGAGTGTTGAGTCTTCTTCTTGGCGAGAGCTGAGTGGGTCATGTTTGCAGATTATTTCGTCATATTTCTGGATTTTTAAACTAATGTTATTGAACTTCCCCAACTCCAGTGGATAAATCTTGTAATTCCCTAATGGGATGCAGATGACGGTAGATGTGGAGGAGGACGAGAAAAAGAAGAACTTAGCACAGAAATTTGTCAACATCATGATTACTATATGATTTAAATTTATTTTTTCTCACCAGTGTACTAGAATCTTCATGAAACGGTCAACAGCAAGTGTATATTTTTTACCACTCTGTCTCACCGTATCAGGCTCAACAAGACTATTCACTTAGGTTCGAGGCTCACACAAGCTCTGCTTCATGACTCTGCAAGAAGAGCATAGGTCACCCCATTCATTTGCGTGGGTACAGAGATCTTGACAGTGTTAGTTATTTTAAAGACTAGTGAATGGTCTCAGAGGAGTCCTTAGGGCCTCGTAGAAAACCCAGAACAAGTAGCAGGTCGTCTGTCTTCTCGTAACTGACCCACTCTCCTCCTCCTCCCTGCGGGTGTACATCCTGAGTTCAGTGGCGAGAGTGGTGGTTACAATTAACAGCCATTCAAAAACTGTGAATACAAGAAAGAAAGAAGGTGATTGAAGGACTGATGAAGGACTGATAAGCAAACATGGACACTATTTCCAGTCGGCCTATTTCTAGTTTGAGGCATTTTCCCATGTTATTAAGGCAGGGTGGCTGGAATGGAGAAATAAAGACACGCTAATCCGCAGGGCAGTGGTAGACATTAACCTTTGAGGGTTATCTGCATAAATATTGTTTTGTGAGTGCTGAGAAATGTAGGCTTCAGAAGATAGTTCCAATTCTTAGAGTGCTACTAATAGTGTTCCTGTCGAAGGTGTTCACTGATTTAAAAAAGTAGAAGGAAAAACAGGAGCAACAAGCCAAAGAAAAGAAAAGAAAAACAACACAGCTACAAGAATTAAATAAAATTTTACTGCTTCTGCCTGTGTCCTTTTACTAAAATAATCATGAATACCAGAAAAACTTCTACAATGATATTTTCTTTTTTTGTAAAACAATTGAATCCTCTAGGACAATGTATGCGTCTCTCCATTTCGTGCGTTTCGTTAACGCCTTCAGTCAATCTCCTCGTCCTAACCTTTTCCTGTCTTTTCACCAAGATACTGATGCAACCTATTCTGTTTCCTTTCCTGTCTATCAAGGTGGTATGGGAGACTTGTTACTGCAAGATAAATTTCAGGAACAAGAGAGTCGTCAACGCCTTTAATGTTTGAAGCATGGATCTGACTAAATAATTCAAACGGAGAAGGTTACTGCGTTCGAAAGGTTTGGTCCAGAAAATAAGTAGAGAGGAGTTGAAGAGAGACCAAGAAATCAAGTAGGGTAAAAAAATAGAAGGTGAGATATTAAAATAATCGAAAAGCATCGTTTATCCGAAAGGTAAAGTCAGGACGAGGATAACTGGAAACGGGGTCAGGCTGAGTGGTATTCATCGTCTACAATAGTCTCGTCGGCGATACCCCAGCATCGTCTTAACATTTTATCGGAAACCTCCAGCTGCATCACTGCTCCCTAAGCCCAGACTGCAGACTTTGTGTGTGCGAAGAGTGAGATGGGAAAAGGGAAGAGTAGAAGAAGAGAAGGTTGAAGAGTGCGCCTTAAGTGCTAGGCTCTCTGATCTATACGCCTTTGCAAAAGCCGCGGCAGCAGTAGCAGCGGGTAAGGAAAGAAAAAAAAAAAAGAAAAAAGAAAAGAAGAACCCCGCCACAGCTAGAGACTGATATATTGTTACTGAGGTGACTGGCTGCGAAATCCGTAGGAAAGCATGCGATAGGAGTTGATGCGGCGTCCTGCCTGCAATTACCTCCCTTCCTATCCCCCCCTCAGGCCCCACCCCTTACTACCCTCCACCCGTGTATGTATCCCTTACCTCCCTTGTTCGTACTGTTGCTACAGTGGGATCCTGCTGTGGAGTGTGGAGTATGCTGCATGGAAAAAAAAAATCTCTCGGAAAAGCCTCGTGGACACCGACATGATGTGGGGTAAATGGTTCCCGTCCAGACAGCCGAGCTTTTCTCTGCTTTACAAAGCCATGGACATGTTGCCGCCACAGAGCACGTGAGGCAGTCGTAAAGAGGACAACTCCATGTAGTTCGAAAATTCCTCGTGATTTTCTATAACATACCGATTGTGGCTGTCACATGTGGAGAACTAAATATAAAGACATCGGCATGTCCTACTCACTTGCGTACCCTCTTTGTGGTAATTTATACATGTCTACAACCTGTGCACGCGATCATGTTCAAGCAAATAAGTCTCTGTAAAGGAAGAAATTTAAAAAAAGAAAGAAATAGGAAGGAAAATAAAGAAGGAAGAAAAAGAAAATTAAAGAAGAAACTATTGAAATCATGTATTACTCTTGCTGCTTGTCTCTGAAAATAGCAGGTCGATGCCATTGAGACATCAACAGGAAATGCCTGTAGCTGTCTGAAAGTTGGTGGGAGTGGTAAACAAACAGGAAATGCTTCTTGCTGTCTGAAAGTTAGTAGGAGGAACAAACAAACAGGAAGTGACTATAGCTGTGTGGGCAGGTGTGGGAAGTTATCACATTGCGGATCTGTTTTAGAGAATTGAGCGAGTTGTACTGTTTGCATTAAGTTGCCTTAATGTTCACGAAAGGAAACATATTTTATAGAAAACCGACTTTAAGCCGATTTTTGAAGAAGAGATGAACCGTGGTGTAATCTTGACGAGAAACAGTTAATGCACACATCCTGACAAATAACACTTAGGAAATGAAACAAGGTATTATTAGTTACCAATTCTTCTAGATGCTGCTAGTGTTCTTTGATAATGATCCAAGTGATAGCAACGAGGAGACAAACCCACACCAGGAAGAGCACTCCTCTCCCTTAAAAAAAGGCCGACTAACGATTACCACATTTAATTTCTAAAAAAAGAAGAAAACAAAATAAACGCGTGGGATGATGATAATGAATGTTCTCCTGCAGTGACCCGGATGAAGGACTCTGCCGCTTCACTGGTTCTTGCTGACACGATGGTCTGAACCACGAGGTTGTTGTTGTAGTCGTCTGCTGTCCTAACGAGTGATGAATGCTGGTGTTGAAACTCAAGTGCTAAAAGTCAACCTGATGTGTCTGTGGCCACCAATGCGAGAAACATGTTGTCGGGATAGTTCTTGGGGGTGATTGAGCTGATGACTGAGTTGATGATCGCTGATCGCTGAGGCAGTAGATGAGCAGATGATTGCTGGCCACTGGGCAGATGACTCAGTCGATGGTTGTAGTTAGTCGCAGACAATTGAGGATTATTACAAATGATTGTGGATAAGTAGGCAGCAGAATAGACAGCTGGACAGACAGCTGGACAAATCGCTGGATAAATTACTGGATGAATAGGCTTCTCCCTGAGAGACAACAACTTGCCGGAAATCGCTGGGTAACGAATGGACAGTAGCACGAACGCTTACTCTTGTCTTGGCTGAGGGATACCCTGCATAGAATTTCCGAAGTCAGATACAAAAAAAAATATATATATATATATTTTTCAGAAATTTCTACAGTCAGCTTTTAGTTGTTCTGTGGGATATTACCGTTACTGAACGTTAATGTTGCTCGTCTAAACGATACTCACCCTGACATGCCCCCACTCTGTTTCACGGTTAGGGTTCTGTGGTCATGGTCTCAGCTCAGCTCTGTTTTTTTAAATGTTTATTTCGCAAGTTGACACATATTACTTTATGTCTGTGAAGTTTAGGGAGTGAAGGCAGATAATAATATTGCCAAAAAGTTTATTTGTTTGCAATGAAAAAAGTTAATGTAACGAATATAGACCCCTTAATATATTGGTCTATAGTGAGAGTGGGCCCTATTCATTGTACACTTATTCTTATGTTAGATGTACTGTATACTGGCTCAAAATACTTTAGATGCCCTTTGAATGCTTTCAAAAAAGCCTGTAAAATACTACTCAATTTACACCAAGATAACAAGGTTCATTGGGTTCACCACATACTGACTGCACTGTACAAAAACTGTAACGGTTTGGTTTGGAAAAATCAAGGTGTTACCAATGTCAATACTTTTTGAGAGACTTCAAGTTATGATTGATAGATTGTTTTTTTATCAAGCGTGGTATAACAAAGTAGAATTCTAGTCCAGGGTTTTTTTCCTGTAATTTACACAAATCTTTCATAGTAAAGAGCAGGTTTCATGACGAAACAGATTGGTATGAGAGATGCCCTGATAAGATTGAGGCCAGGTGTTTTACATTTGTACTACCATCAGCTCCACCATGTGGAAAGTTGAGTTCCATATTGCTAAAACTAACACCTCAGAATAAATAACACATAGTATTATGTATTTCAGTCGCGAAACCTTACAGACCTACACAGGTCAAGCTAATCTAGGGACATCCAAAATTAAATTGGGTTGAAGTGCCCCACTAAATGTCACATCAGCTAAAAAGAAAGGACAATGTTGAGAAAAAACATAGACTCCATCTGTCTGCAGGAAATATACATTTTTGTAGTACCTCTCACCATTTCTAACCTTAAATGGACATGCTAGCATTTGGTTTTTGCCTTCAGTAGCAGGAACATGAAACACCAGCCCAATCATTTATTCACTGTCCTCTGCCAATTTACATGACAGTCTTTTTTTCTGCCGACCCAGAGATCACTTTATTATTTTTTCCCTTCAGCATTGGAAGTAGACGCATGGAACAGGTCCTTTTGATCACGATTATAGGAACTAGTCACATGACAGAAACCTTTTGCCCCTCTCAGCCTCCACTGAGGACAGAACAGCCTATTACCTGTCCATTAAAAGAACTAAAAACTTTTCATTCCTGCATTTTAGATCAGTTGAATTGCTCGAGTAATTCTCCACCTGAAACAGAAAAAGAACTCAAAAGAAACAGAAAATTTGAAGGCTAATTAGTGCTTTAAAAAATCTATTACCTAAGCTTTGCTCTACCTCATTCGTCAAACTGAGTTGCTGCAGCCGCTTTAAGAATAAGTTCAACCATTGATAGTTTTCTTCGCTGAGAAACTTTTTGGGGGCTGCATCATTTTAAAGGTAAAACATCTGAAAACATGTCTCTAAAATCAACTTCGTTGCGAGGAGAGACAATGGCAGTAAGAGGAGATCCAGAGCATCCACTTGAGGGGAACAAAGGCATCTTCTGTAAGTGGCAGCTGCTTCATGAGAGAGGCCCCAGCAGAATTGTGAAGTTGCGCCGAGAGCTTGTGAGAGGGATAAGAAGTGTCATGTCATGACCTGTCATGTCATAACTGGTGCTACAAGTACCAGTAGTAGGGAAGAACTAATGGAGAGACTCACTCGTCAACCTATGCCAACCGGAACGATCTTGGGCCCGCCTGGGGTTCTCCAGTGACAGCCGGTGCACTCATTGACACTGGCCACCATCTTTGTGTGCCACGGCGTCCACTGCAGACACATACAAAGACGATACCAAATAAATAAGGAAAACATGATATTTACACATTTATACATTCTTTACTACGTCGTCAACGGGTACAAATGTGTAAATATAATGTTCTCGTTATTGCTGTGGAATCATCTTTGGAGGTGTTCTTCTTATAATACTTTGCTGTCCAACGTCTAAGGTGGATACCTGTCTAAATTTTATGGTCGGTTCAGTAAGGTCATACATGCAATCGCTTTACATACACTTGCTTTTAAATTGTTCTGTCCGATTTGGTAAACAACAACAATCATAATGTCTTTGAACATTTTATTGACGGAGTAGAATGACTAACTGATCAACTACACAACGAATAAACATACTTAAGCAAAGATAGATGCCATATCTTATTTTGTCAAGACTTATTGAAGCTAAGACAAAAAATAATAAACATTAATTTCTTTTATCTTTGGATGACAAGAAATATTTAGGGGAAAAAAACCTCACAAAATATACTTGAAACTTGAAAGACTTGCTGAATAGGCTCGTCCATTATCGTAACGAAGTAATGTCGTGATGGGAACCGTTGGTAGGAACCGTTGGCGATGAAGGTGTCTCCACGCGTCTCCTACTGTTGACACACACACACACGGTGGCTGTGACAGGCGACACGCACGCGCTTCCCACACGTGCAGCAATCGACCAACCAGGGTTTAGACAACTTTGACAAGTCTCCGCCGTGACGGCCACGTAGTGGCAACGGCGCGGCTACAGTGGATGGCAGCAGGCAACTTTGCTTGGTATAAATCAGCGCCTCGGGCCTGAGTTCCAACCTCTTTACCCTTGAGATTTCTCAACAAGTCCATGCTGCTCTGGTCTCGTTCTGCAGACTTGATTGCGAAGTCCTTTTTTTTTGAGGGAGTACATTTGTGATCTCGCCAGGCCACGCGAGAGTTTGGGGGACTACAAAAGCACAGGCTGGTAAAGTTCGAGGTAAGTAGTTTCTTTAGTATTTTTTCTCCAAGAATCGACAGAGGAATTCGGCATCTTTATTTCTCTCGGTTATGACAAGAGACATATTTTATGGGAAGAAATACCCTTTGACCTTCTGTGGCTTCCAAGCTTTGAACCCTCCTGCACACACAATATATCTTCGTGTGATTTTTTTCTAGCTAGGGTTAAATATTCATTCAGTTCTCTTTCTTCTTTCTATTTCATACTTATAGTTGGTGGCTCTTGAAGAGCTATGAATTTAAATTAATTTCATTCGTAAAAATAGATTGGGAATATCCTTTTTCAGTTGAAACGTGAATTTTATTAATGAAGATAACGGAAATGTATGGAAAAAGAGGGAATGGAATAAAAATAGTAGGAAAACAATTTAGACTGTCGATGAAGAGAGACATAAAACACCTCTGGATGTACAAACATGTTCACACAGCTTTGATGGCTGAAGGTTTCTGAGGAACAGACACGGTTACATGTAACTGTTTCATCTACACTCACGTTAATAAATGTTGATGTGAGGAATGGTGTTTGCGTTTCTGTCGACGACTCCTTACAAAGCCCTGGCTGGCTGAAGCTGCAGTTGATAAAATTGAATTACTGAAAAAAGATGGAAGACGGGATAGCTAGATTGATCGAGTGTTGAAGACTGGGGGATGGGAAGAGGAAGGAAATCATTCACAATCATTTATCGATATCATTTATAAGAAATCTGTCATTTCCTCTCAAGAAGGGATGATATTTCTTACTCTTATTCTTTCTCTTTTCCTTTTATTTTCCTTCTTATTCTTTTTTTTTATTCTTTCTGTTTTGTATTTTTTTTTCATTCCTTTTTGTTTCTGCTGTCTTCGTTTCCTTCCTCTTTCTGGTTTTTCTAGAAGGAAAGGTTTGTGTTTAATTAGAAGTTATTAGGAATCTACTCGTCTTTGCAGGTATATGTCAGTGTTGTGTTTCTGTCTCTTTGTTATTCCTCAGTCTTGTTTAGTTGTGTATTTTTCTTCTCGTGGAAAGAACAACAGCAAGAATACCGCTACTACAACAGAGGTAAACGATACACAAATGTACATTCAACACTGGTAACTTTAAAAAAAGGTTGTTTATAAATTAGTCTGACAGTCAGCTTGCTTTTCAATTTACCGGTGTCTCTGTGTGTCTGGAAGTTTGACAAAAACTCTTCTGTAGAATGACATTTTTACCAAATGACTCCTAAGTCGGAAATTGTCGTCTGATCCTTCGAAAACTCCAACACTTTGGATTTCTCATTGCACTGCTTTTTGCTGTATACTCTTGTGAACCCAGAAACTTCAGAAACCCTGACTGTAAAAAAATAGAATACAGTCTCGAAATGAAAGTTTGACTGGACTCATAAATAAGTTGCTTGGATAAGACTCGAATTACAACTAGAGTTGGTGCTGGGGAAATAGTAATACAAAACTAAGCTTTCGTGTTTCAAAGAAAAAAAAAGATAAACTTTCACTTGCAATGTATTCGAAAATATATCTAGATGTTATAATATCAGTCTTAGCATGCATGTAGCTTCTGTCTCATAAACTAAACTAATATAATTATAAAAGAAACAAACAAACGCAGAGATGCAAGCATTTACTTCTAATCTTCCTCTGCAAATCCTGATATTCTCAGTTCTTGTTACTTGGTTCCTCTTTGCATCTTCTATGTTTGTCTTTCATTCGCCGACATTGCTGTTGTTTATTCTTCCTTCCCTCGTGTGCTGTCCGTGTCGCTCAGTGTGAGTATGCGCTGTACTAATCTTTAAATTTAATTTATTATTATTATTAGTAGTAGTAGTACAACAACACAGACAAACGTACACGCTTGGACGCACGCACGAAACATATTCACATTGATAACAAATAATGATATACGAAAGAGCAGCCTCCCCCGCAAAAAATAAGATAAAGCTGTCAAAACAAGAAAAACTAGTGTGAGAGACATATATTAAGATAAAGTAAGAGAGCGTGCGAGAGAGAAAATGAAAGAAAATAAGAGAACGAGAAAGAGAGAAACCTTCTGTTGATCAGTTTTTAAATGGTAGTGGCGACATATACACATGTCAAAGTTTTCATTTCATTCAATTTATTTAGTGTTGTTTCTTTATTTTGATATTTTAAAAAGCTGCTTACGTCAACTGTCGAGAAGAAGCGAGCAAATTGAATTACTTTCATCGGTTCCTCATCGCAATGCTAGCGAGAAAAGCTGGAGACATTTCACATTGTGAGAAAATATCCTTTGTGTTCCAAGAAAGATATTTGAAGAGAATCAAGTGCACAAAACAACGGTTTTTTTGTAGTTCCCGAGATCAGACTCTTTAGAAAATAATAAGAGCAGGCATCAGATATCTCAAATTTAATATCTGCTAAGCTGTGAAGGCGATTGCTGATGCTTTTTTTTTTCCATCGAGACCTTTCAAACGAGTATTGCGAAAGTGAACTTTTCACAAAAGGATCTCACATCATGGACGACCTTTTGTGACAACTGGCCATACGATCTGTCTGTTGAAATGCCAGTTATGTACTGTATGTTAAAAATATTTGCAATATGAACAGGAGATTAAGCAAGCTAATCTTTGCCTGCGTGGTCTGCCTTCTTCTCACCCTTGCTCATCATGTTTACTGTGTGTTTGGTCACCCCCACCTTCTTCTTCCCCCCACTGCTCCCACAAGCTCTATTTCTTGCAGTTGGGTAACTTTGTTTGTTCCTACAACAGAGGGAGGGGCCTGGCTGTGTGAGGGTGAATGGGTGTGAACGCGTGGGTGAATATGTGTGTGTTTGTGTCTGTAAGATAAAGTAGGTGTGGGGGAGGGAGAGGTAAAGAGAAGCAATAAGAGAGAGAGAGAGAGAGAGGTAAACACAAATAACAAAGAATAGATCTCCAGGTATTATTGTATTCACACATGCGTCAATATTCGTTTGTTATTCGTGGCAAGGAAATTTAAAATTCATTCTTTATATTTCTTTCATTTCGTTCAAGGATTTTTCTTTGTATCCTCAAAGAATTACTAAAACAGTGTGTATGTTATTGCCTTAAATATGTGTCCGTACTTTGGCATAACTTAAGTTCATTTTAAATTAACTGTTAAAAAATAGCAACATAGAAATCTAGAAGCAATGTCTTAATTTAATGCTCATTTTTGCAACACATGAACAGGTGATTATTTCCTGGCATGCGGCACACAATAGAGGCAACTAAAGACAGGACACAGAAATAAACATGGATGTCTAATGATGGCCGATGCCTTGAGGACTGACTACAACAACAATGACTACAAGGCTAGCATTAGACTACGAGCAGGTCATTACCCACCTTCCCTTACTCATCGACAACCAGACACGGCTCTGGAATATGACAGAGAATTTCACGGATGGACAGCACGAGCAAGTAGAATATTACAAGGTGAGTGTGTCTTCTGCATGACTTAACCAGGTAAAGGTGTGTGTGTGTGTGTGGGTGTGTGTTTATGTGTGTGTGGGTGTGTGTGTGGGGGTGTGTGTGGGTGGTGGTGATTTTATAGTCGTCCATGTACAAACTAGATCCTATTACACATTTAATCAGCCTCGGGGTGTGTGTGTGGCTCGTCCATATGCATGTAGACGAGTGTGTGTTGAGTAATACTACAGATACGCCCACCCGCGAATTTTAGTATATGTCATCGTTGTGGGGAGGAGATGCTCCGGCATCCATCATTATTCAGCGCTTCTTTCTCGTAACAGTTGGAGGTCTGTACTTTATTTAGCTTTAATGGCCCCCTACAGTCTCTACAGGCCATACTTCAGGGAGATGGGTCTCGGTCATATTTCTTTTCACACAAGGAGGATGCTTTTACATCCTGGAAAAGGATTTCTGAGATCTTGCTCCACGTGTTTGCTCCGATAGAAACACAAGGAGGCACAACGCAGAGGGGATCATTTACCTCTGATTTTATTTCCAGGTCTGAATAGATAACATGTTGTTGTCTTTACCTGATGATGAAAATGGTTACGTAGTTGTCGGTGGTCGTATGGTGATCTGATTAGGTCTTCATCTCCGCCACAAGGACCTGCTTGTGCTTTTCTTGACCCCTGCTGACTCCTAGCTATTCTGTTTTCTTTGTTTTCTATCCCACAGTGTGAGGAAATACAGATAATGTGACATGCAGTCAGATTAGCGGTTTTCATTGTTGTTTTTCACACTCGGAACTTTGTTGATTTTGGCTCCCTGTATTACAGAAAAAATTTCAAAAAAATGACTTTCATATTTTTATCTGCTCTTGTTTGTGAATGCTGTTTACTGTATGTCTGATGACAACAATTTCTGCTTTTTAGTTTTAGCGATGGCTGCTTGTAGACAATATTGCTAATTGTCTCTGCTCAGTTGAATATATCCAATACAGAAAACCTGTTCATCCTCGCCTAATTGGTTCTTTGCGGTATTTGTCCCTTCCCCCGCTGCCCTGGCCAAGTTTCTTCTTACTTACCAGAGCGATTATACATCGACTGAATCGGCATGAAGAACATTTCATGTCGATATGTCCCCCTCCGCAGGAGGAGGATCTGGAGAAGGTGGAGCAGCTAAAGACGATGACAGCAACGACATTAACAACAGAAACAACAACGACTGCGGTGAAAATACACATTGATGTGAACCATTAAAATGTTTGAGAACGCCTTGACACAGACCAGAAGGAACGCCACACGGGTTCGTCCACTTTGCCAGCTCGGCCCAGTCGTCCATTATTTTGCCTGCCTTATCTTCCATACAAGTTGGCCAAATAAGTTTACGACCTCACTTCCGGGAAATGCATGGCGCATTTTGCCACATTCTGTGTATCTC
The DNA here is from genome assembly GCA_004794325.1 of Pomacea maculata. Taxonomy (NCBI): domain Eukaryota; kingdom Metazoa; phylum Mollusca; class Gastropoda; order Architaenioglossa; family Ampullariidae; genus Pomacea; species Pomacea maculata. The sequence goes on from SRHC01003845.1 coordinate 253,242, forward strand.
GAGTACTCAGCAAAAGTTTGTTTTGTTTCATATAATGCTCCACGTACGAGTCTTAAACACAGAGTCAACATTTTTGTTCATCTGGAAAGGGAAGTTTTGTGAAGTGCACTTACGGATACTATTTCCTATTTATTGCAGCGAATATTGCAAATGCAGGAAAAATAATACAACATAAAAGTCTGGAAACAGCCAAGAACTAATGATTGTAGACTATATTAATATTAAATTTAACGATAATGTTGTGACTATTCTGGGTGTTACATCGTCAAAGACATAATTTTAAATTCGGTTTTTTTCTCAGAATACGCACTTTACAGCAGCAACGGCACTGGGCAGCAAAACAGTCTTTTTTTAACCGACACATGACAAGAAGATTTGGCAGGTGTATGTCTCATGTAGACATAAACTGAAAGGCAAATCCTACCTCTCCTTCGTTTTTGACACCTATGACCGTTAGTGACGTCACCGTTGTCCAATATGCAAGTCACTGGCTACATCACTGACCACGTCACAACAAACAAGCGTGACGTGGCGTAAGAAGGAGCATGGCGACCAAACGATTGTAAACATGTCTCCCTGCTTGTGTTGCAGGACGCCCAGATCGGCTTCCTGGTGGTGCTGTTGATTCTGATCGCGGCGGGCAACGCCATTGTTCTCACTGCCATCTCTCTGTCTCGCGAGAGGCGGCGGTCTCGCATGAACTTCTTCATCATGCACCTGGCTGTGTGTGGTAAGACCCTGTGTGCTACTACCTCCGCCTTGACTTACTTTTCAGCAACTCCTCCCTTGATATTCATCTTTCGCCCACCGCCTTTGTTTTTAGCATTGCTTTAAAAGTTTAATTTAATTATTTGATGAATTTAATTCTAAACTAATCTGTATCTGTCAGTCAAAAAAATGTGTTGTGCTCGTGATATTTGCATGGACAACATTTTGTGGTTTCACACGATATCGTGTCTTTGGGTCCGTGATGTTTGAAATGCACGTGCATGATAATTCAGTCCAGAATGGGCTTGCACGTGTTTTTTTTCCGCAAATGTGTATAGAGCTGTTTGCTATTAATTTGTTCTGTTTGTGCACCAGTTCATCTGCTTGTCTTTTTGTCAATTAAATGTAAAGACCATCCCATTCTCTTATCTGTCAAAGTAAACCAGACACATGACACACTTCAGCATGAGGACTGAACAAAGTACCATCTGCATCCATCCATAACATAAGTCATGTGATAGGCTGTGTGCCCTGTCCCTCATCATATAGTTTTTGCTGTCTGATATTTTAAGGTCGGTTTTCGTTGTTGCTTTACTGAATTTTGATACTGGTTGCTAACTACTGTCTGTAAAGTTTGATGTTATCGAATTCTTTGTAATAGAGGAACATTAAGGTCTTTTTATTATTTTCTGTTTTGTATGTCTATCTTTTTATTTTTTGCGTTCTCATTTCTTCTTTGCACATCGTTTGCTTTGCTATGAAAGGAAGTCTTTATTGCTTCTTCTAATATACAAACTACTACTGCTAATAATAATTATCATTATTTAAAATTAGTATAGAGCAGCCCACATACCCAAAGCATAAAATTCCTTCTCATGGAAGCGGAGGCTCACAAAAGAATGGAGTTGCCTCCCACTCAGATGGAGAGATGCGGACGGCGCTAGGACCCTCCTCCCTAGTTTATGATGTCACGTCCGGGTCACAGTCGTAGCTTATCTCAGATCGAGCGGCTGCCTGCAACAGCCATTTACTTCTGAGAACCAGAGAACCATTAAAGAAAATTCAGAGCTGATACGAGTTGCCGTTGGCGAGCTCATCCGATTGTCTCCCCTTCAGCGAACCATGATGGCGTATCAGCCGCTCTCTGAGTATGTACAATAAAATGCACGCTCCTATGAGCAAACGCCAAAATCTATCTTCGAATCATAAGCCCTAAACTACGATTTTTTTATTTATTGGACAGAAAAAATTAAGCAGTAAATAATAAAGAATGTATTATAAAAAATTGTTTTTAATGAACATACAAATCTTGCCATACATCTCGTGAACCCCACCCCAGTCCCGGTCAGGAAGTGCTGTGGGTGATCTTTATGTTCTGGATAAATTTTTCGTTCATCTCATCACTTTTGCGCTATTTCCTTGATGTTTTTCTCCCAGTTTTGGTTCTTCGATATTTTCGGGATATTCTTTTGTTTTACATTCGTGTGTTTTTAATATTAAAAAGCAAAGAGCGTTGTCTTTTCTTGCTGCAATATTTCGACACACAGAGGAATATATGTCCACTTCCTTGTAATTCAATCTCGTGTAATGAACTTATTTATTGAGACCCAGGCTTCAAAATAAACTTATTTCTGGGTGTGAAATCCCAGACATCAATGTAATATAAATTATCTTTTTAGACTTTCGTTTCCGGGTCTGGGGTTAACTTGATGTCAAGTTTCCAAAGAGTCATGTGACATAAAGGAGATGTGGAGATGCTCACAATTTAACTCTCTATGAAATAATCCCAATCTTTGGACTTTTCTTCATTATGTTGTAAATGGTCGATATTTGTATTAATTTATTATATGGACTATAAATCAAGTGAGTGTATCAAACATCCACTTTTATTTTGCATATTCTCTCGCCAAGCAAAAAGCGTTTATCTGTGACTAATGTTTTCTAATGGATAATAAAATAGTGCTTGACTAATTCAGTTTGTAGGAAGAAGTAGTAATATTATCTTCCAGATTTTTACTTTGTTTTATTTTGGCAGATCTCCTGACAGGACCTCTAGTGGTGCTGTCCGATCTGATCCACAAGCTGACTACATACTGGTATGCTGGCGATGCCATGTGTAGAATCCACAAGTTCACTCAGGTGTGTCATTACAATAACTTACAATCTTACAGTTTGTGACCGAGTGCTACATGGTTCTGCCATTTCCTTTCTGTACCTACGTCTGTCAGTCTGCCAAAATAAAATGATTTCGTGCGGAGAAATTATGGTTTTAAGTGGGTGGATGAGTGTTTTCAAGAACGGGTAGAGAGAGTGCGAGGGGATGTGCGGGTGTATATATCCTAGTGTGTATCTATGTGATAGTTGATGTGTGGGTTTTGTGTGAGCTTCATATGTATCTGGGCCGATGGTCTGCGTGGGAATGGGGTACAGTCTCAGATGTTAAACGCTTTCATAATGCTATGTACAAACAAGCTTGAGAATAAAAGATATATATATATATAGAGAGAGAGAGAAAGGTGAAAACATTGTAATGTTAAATAAATAACAAATAAAAACAACAATTAATAAAAATTTCACAGTCCCTCCCCTGAAGAACTGAAGAGCATCGGAAAGCTTTCAATTATAAATATATCACCTCTTTTTCAAAGACATGAACTGTCAAGGATTCTAGTGATGTGTGAAGATGAAAATGAAATGGAATCATTAGAGCACGAGAGAGAGAGAGAGAGAAAGGAGAGTTACACTGAGCAAATTCGAGTTGGCGCAGACCTGATATGTAATACTAAATGGTTAGGTAAAAAAATAGTTTTATTTCGGGAGGCAAGAGTTTTGTTTGCATACAAGACTGTAGCACACAACAACCATAAAATGAACAGATACATTTCTATGGAAGCACATGCTGATAGCTTATTTTAACCTTATTTTTAGGCCCACGATTGCGATTGATGTCTTCCTCTGAATCTTCCTAGTCCCTCTTCACTCCCTCACACCCGAATTTATTTCGTGTTCAGCGGATAACGACGTCGTATGAGCTTCACTCAGGGTCTGGATGATCTAGAATGTTCCTGAGCCAGTGACAGAATGTCTTAAACAGACTGGATTACCCTTTTCTCTTCCACCGGTATTACCCCAAGTGTTATCATCGCCCGTATAGTCAGACCCGCTAATGGAGGCGATAAAAGCGAGGAGAAGTACTGTGTGAACAAGATTTTCCACCAGAACCCAGGGCATGAAGTCCTCCGGGTTTCTATAAGCGGAAACCGCAGAGGGCTGAGACCGGTGTATTATCACATCGCACGGACAATTTATCACAGTCTTTCGACATTTTATCTCAAGCCGTGCACTTAAACACATCGTAACTTGTGATGGCCGCCCAGGGCGAAGGGGGAGGAGCTCTCGGAGGGTTTTGGCGCATTGTAGTGCGAAATGACTTCACAACACATAATTTAAACAGCATACCCGGATGGACTCAAGGCTAACAGCAACAGATTAATGTAACGATTCCTCGTAGCCCTGCAGTAGATAATAATTTAGTTTGACCTTTTGTCCCTAGGATTGACTCGATTTATGAGGGGATGGGAAAAAGGAGTTCTTACATATTTTGAACCAACGATACTTTGTCCCTCTAGATGTCCATCATGTATGCGTCGACTTACATGCTGGTGGCCCTGAGTGTGGACAGACTGGATGCTGTGGCACGTCCCATGCAGTTCAGCGGCAGCTGTAAGTATGTGGAGAGACAAGAGCATCATCTGTACGAGAGTGTAGCATCAGATGAACGTATGTGGAGAGACAAGATGTCTGTTCAACCACTGCCATTCATTTTCTTTTGTTTCAAGTCTTCTTCTGAATTTGATTCCTCCTACACACTCCTTCCCTAGAGGACGACAAGAAACAATCAATAACATTTTACAAAGTGTTTTTTGGGGACATTATTTTTTTTAGAGCTCTGGCAAGTTTCTTGTGACCACTTCAGAAAGGGAAAACGCTGAATGTTGCTGGTTTTCTGAGACACAGCAGACGTGTTCAAACCTGTACCGATATCATTTATCACCGAAGTAACGAGGGACCAGGAGTCGGTCCTTAAGCATTATTCAAAGTTAGTTCTCATTGCTTGTTAGGATCTGGGATTCGTTTTAACTCTTATTTTAGTTCCATAAAATCCTGTAGAAACGGACAGCCTGCATTTCACAATCTTTGCCACCACTGTGTGTGTATAGTGAGCCCCGCCGAGCTGCAAACTATTAGACCATGGATGTGTATAGGTGGACTGCTGTCTGTCTGCCGAGACCAAGGTTTAGCCTCTTGCGAAGTTCTCCGCTGTGAGTCTCGGCGAGCCTAAACAATGAATGTGACTAAACCGGAAGCTTTGTTTACACCAGCCTCCTTTCAGCAGTTAACAGGAAAAAAATCATCTGCAAACCTTCCACAAATACAATTTCGTGATCATCTCTAATCATCTCCTTAACTGACCTCTTTGTTTTCTTTCACGTTGCTAGGTTACAGTTGGCATGTGCCCCACAAGACATTTCTGATACCACTTTACTGTATCCTGTCAACAACCATTGTTTATTTTAGGGATTTCTTGTGTTTCAAACGTGTCTTTTGTTTTTTTTTCTGTGACCAGGGTGTCGTGCAAAGATTTTGGTCATCACAGCCTGGGTATTCTCATTTCTCTTCGCTATTCCTGGCCTTGTTTTGTTCCGGGTGGACAGCCAGTACGGAGGTCCTATGTGTATAATTGACCTTCAGGAACCGTGGCAGTGGCAGGTAGAGATTTTTTAATATGATCAACAAATTTTCCCTTTAAGAGTTTATGTCACCACTGGTGTCCTTTACCTGACACTATTATACAATAGATAGTCGCTGGTGAACTAATAATATTGTATCATATATTGTCTGGGAAAAGAGAATGTTATAATTCACATTGGTACCCACTCTTAGCTGCACAATATTAAAATATATATTTCAGCATTTTCACATAACAGTTTAACAAATCGTATTCTTGGTCGTTGCAACTGTCAAGTATTCCGTAAGTTGAAGTGAAAAGTGAAAGGAACTGTGTCGACTGTTTGAGTCTGATCTCCCCGATTGATTGTTTCAGACTTACCTCACCCTGATTGCCCTCGCGCTCTTTGTGGTGCCCGCATTCATCATCTGCATCTGCTACGTTATCATCATCGTCATCATATGGAGGAGCAGCCATCTTCTGCGTCACAGTGAGAGCTCCAGGCATCGAGGAAAACACAGAGACGACGGTAAGTCAAGACATGTGTAGGCTGCCATACTTTTCTGTCACAGAACTCTGAGCGCTGGGCAATCCTTTTGGTGTAGTTATCTTACCTCCTTTCTGGTTAAAAATTTCTTGACTTTTGACAGACTTTTATAGACTCGAGCAGACAAGAAGTAAACTTTAATTCGGTTTCAACGAGGTCATTTTTTGCTGTGTTGATGTAAGAAAATGTTTTATATCGGCATTAAGTTTGCACTCACTACCTATCGATCGTAGATGGTTAGACACTTTTTTTGTCTTACATCTGGAAACGAACCAGTAGGTTATGTCAGACGATAGTACGAAAACAAAAATCATTGATAAGAGATAGAAAAAAATCTCTTCAGTTTGTCATTCAAAGAAAGAACAACTTTGCTGAGTGAAAGTGGGTGATCTAAGCTGACATGTAATTATCTGGCTAAGAAACCAAATTATTTGAAGACTGCATTCGTCACTGGGTGATTAAAACTAGATGAATAAATTCTGCTAGCGATTTTCCAAACCATACTACCTCCCGCTAGTCAAAACATAACAAACAAAAAACAATAAGAACCAATTATAATGCATTTCACATTTTACATTATTTTATATTATTACATAAACTATTAATTAATTTTTGAATAAAAGTGCATTAAAAAAAGACTTTCAAAACCATTAAGAGCATAAAGACTAAGGGTCAACAGAATAGAAAATGATATGTTTGAATTAACATTTATTCTTGTGTCGCGAACCTAAAGTTTGAAGTTCAAGCTGCAGAAAATTCAAGAAGCATTTTGTAAAGGTCTTCAATAATCTGTGACTTATTTTTTTTATTTCACATGTCCCTAGTCATGGTAGCAAGAATGTATAGCAACTGATCACATCTTGAAATTTTCTCAGATTACAGTCCTAGAATGGTGGTGATTAGGGTGAAGATGAATTCCACCTACAATGTCACCTGTAAACTTGTCAGAGCTCAGCACAAACATCAAGGTTGTGTTCAAGTCCTCAAAGTTTGCTTATATCTCCAAAAGCAGGATCCACATTTCCCCCACATTGTAGTCTTTGTACTGAAGAAGACTTTTCTCGAACACAAATGACTAAGAAGCATCCATTTCCTTCTCACAAGAACATTGCCATTTGTAATCAATATTTTCCATTAGGTTCATTAGACTGCCTCTAGTTTCCTGAACACTCAAATGAGGTTATGAAGTCAATGGTGTGGTCATATTTTTCAAGTCGCACTAAAAATAAAGAAAGACTAATTCTTATCATAGTCACTAGAAACATTATTCATCTAATCATTTGTACAAAAGTTTCTTATAGCACAGTGAGTCTGTCTCTAAGAAGGAGAACGTTGGGGTGGTGACACGACATCAAGATGTTTGTGTGACCTTATTACAGAGTTTAAAGTTCAAGAGTTTTATTAAGAGAGGGTTAATCAAAACAATGCAGTGATCGGGATAGTCCACGCGTTTTCAGGACTACCCGCCACCAGAATTGTACTCTTCCAGCTTCCTTCCGGTGGCCATTAGGCAATTGCGTCGTCTGTCATCAACAGGAGCTTGTTTGCACATCCGCAGCTAATTACAAACAAACTCATCGGAACTTGTTTGTTTGTTTTTTTTTTTCATCCATCAATGAATCCTTTTTTCAGTGCTTTCTTTGTCTGTTCAGTTTGGGACATTCAACGTTTATTTCAGCTTCAAGGTAATACTCTAAATAGTGATGCTTAATCATTTGATGGGAGGGCTGCCCTCTCACCCCTACCCTTTTACTGTAACAGTGCACATCCGCGTCATTTATTAATCCAAGTGAGAAAATCGAAAAAAAAAATTATACAAATATGATGGAGCATGGTAGGGTCAAGGGCACTCAGTCGCCTGATGTCCGTGAGGAAAAGCCAGATCCTGGTAAAAATTAAGTGAAGTGGAGGAAGTCGTTTAGGTTATTCAGATTTCAGCCACTTAGTCGCATGTTTTCTAAACACTGCATAATCAGTTTTGTCAGAGGTAATAATCATAATGTTACCATCATCATCATCATCTTACTTGCATGAGGAAGCATCATGACCAAGATAGGTTGCACTCTCTGAGCTGACTGGTAGTGAGAATAATTTGATAATATTCGCTTTACTTGATGGTGGTGTCTTCACATTGTAAAACTTCACAAAAAATACCGTTTGTGTTTGAAATAACAGATTTGTTTAAGAATCTGACCACATTCATGCAATCAATGAAAGAAATTTCCACTAAAGTTATGCCAGATTTAGGTTTATTACATCCACACCCAGATTTATTTTTTTCTAAGAACGAGACTAAAATAGACATCAGCGCGGTTTCGCCACTATGTGTTTCGTGCATGTACATTAATTATTTCAGATATGTAGTTCCACTGGATGACATGTCTTCACAATCATTCTCGTGTGACATTTAGAAGATTGTGCCCTGCCTCTTTCCCTGCAGAAGATGTTCCTAACTTTCCAGACGAAATCGTTGCAGCATGAAAAGTTGCAGGCAGTAGACTGAGGCATGGCTGACATAAATATTGACTACACGTGTGCTGTAAAATACAGACTGAAAGTTCTCCTTTTCTTCCCGACATTTTATATTGTTTCAGACAGGCACCTGTTCTTCATTATCAATTTCCTTTTTGTGAACTCCTTCTGCCAACGGCACTTCGCGTGCCATGACGTCAGCGGGAGCCCACGCTCATTTTTCCGGTTAAGAAAGAAAACATTAGCAACCAGGGATGCCCTGTGGGCAATGAAAAAGAAAGAGTGGCTCATTTAGCGTGTGTTAATGATCTTGTGAATGTGGAAAAAGGAAATCTCTTTTTAGCTGAAACCATGGCTGATAGCGGCCTTTTAATCTAACTTGATCAAGCAAATAAAATTTCTTAACTATTTCACCAGAATGGTTTTATTAAAAGGTTTTGTCCTTTTGTATGTGCATTGAAATCACGAAAAATTGTGTAGCTGGTTAACGGAAAATTGCACTCTAAAAAATAGAAACGACAAGGAATTTATACAAATACAGATGCACTATTACTGTTAGCGTGGGCGCGAAAATCATTCTCTGGAATTTGGGATTGAGGTAACTGGTAAACCCCAGGGTTCGATTCCCGTTTAGATGGATAACATTAACATGCACTCAACATATTAACAATTAACATTTTTGACCTTGTTCTCTGCCTCATCCATCCACTGACCACTATCCCGCTCTTCCAGTCCAGGTTAATGAAAAGAAATAAATTGCTTTGCGTGCAGACCATGGACGGTCAGGCAAAGTCCCGCATTACATCAGAGAATAGTTTCTCAAGCAAGGAATATAGTCGGCTAGACGGTCAGATCGCCAAATTATGAGGAAAGAGACAAGTCCCGTACACAACATTAACTGATTTACCTAGCGAGAGAATAAACTTATCCTACTCAGTCCAAGTGAATAACTTCATAACGCAGAAATGCAGTTTTCTACAAGTCGTCCTCATGAATAGTCGATGGTTAGATTGCTTTGCTGGTTCGCCTCCCTGCAGTCCCTCGTCTTTTCACGTGTTTCTCAGCCACAGGATTGTACATTATTGGTAGTCGAACGTGTTGTCACGGCAACTGATGTCAAATGTCTCGTCTGCAGAGCTGCTCAACGGAAGGTCCAGTCCTCAGGCGGAAGTCAGTCGCACCAGCTCAAGGGGCATAATCCCTCAGGCCAAGATCAGAACCATCAAGATGACGTTTATCATCGTCCTAGGTTAGTGTTCTTGACCGAACCTTCAACTCAGTGTCTATGTATCAAGTCCTTTCTCTTTACTTCTCATCTTCTTTAGATAGCTTCATTTTTTCCAATAAGTATATTTTTATACATACATATACTCAAATATATTTCGTAATAAATTTATTAAGCCTCGATCTGTCTCTTTACCTGTGGTTTGTCTGTTATTTATTATTTATCTGTAATCTGCCCTGCTTTCCCATATTTCTTTTTCTGTTAATCTTTTATTCCACTTCTCCTTTTAATGTCTATAATATTGCTGTTCACCAGTTTTCATCATCTGCTGGAGCCCCTACTTTATCTTCAACCTGTGCGGGGTGTACGGTCTAGTTCCTAACACAGTCGAGTGGCAAAAGTTTTCTACCTTCATCCAGAGCCTGGCGCCCCTCAACTCCGCCGCTAACCCAGTCATCTACGGCATCTTTAGTACGAGAATATGTAAAAACCTCAGGTAACTGAGTCGGGTGCACTAGGGGTGCTGTGCCTTCCTTGAAACAAGCGCAGCATGTGCAGGGCCTTACGAGAGACTCCCTGATTTTTTACCTCCAAAAGCTAGTGTTTTCACCAATTAGTTTCCATAAACTAAACTATTCCCTCACTAAACTGTTCCCACACTAGAGTTTCAATAAACTGAACTATTGCCTTATGAGACTTCCCATATTTGTTACGGTACTAAACCCTTTCTTCACTATACTCTCCTCACAGACTGTTCCAGAAGCAGAATTTTCAAGAAATAAACTATTCCTGAATAGGATTGTCCCCGAGCTAGAGTATTTGTACACTGGTCTGCATTATAACTTTTTGCTACAGTTACCGAGCTAGTCACTAAATTAGACTGTTTCTGAACTAGACTGTTCTTAAAATTTATAGACTGTTTAGTGTTCCCGGCCTTACACTGTCTCTGGAATATTCTTGGAAAAATGCTTCGCGAACTATACTGCAATTTTTACCAACTGTATATGGAATAAAGAATAGGTGGGAAATCCCTTTTGTACAAACCAAATTTATTTAACAAATACATGGTGCTAAGCCTTGGGTTATAAAGTTCAAAAATACAAACCACGCGGAACGTTTTGTGCTTTCGAAAAGAGTGATTCTCTAAAACGGTTAGTCAACACAATATCTTATTCAAGTTTGGGATTCTTGCCACCAATCTAGTATTAAATATTGAACAGGATAAGTCACAAAACAGGTTAGTAAACTGTTTGGTGGATATTTTTATGTTTAAGGAGTCGCCAAATAAATGAAATAAAACGCTAGAGAAAACGATTAAGATGAAGCCTGAAATTAAGAAAAGCCATTTCATTGTGGTCTCCTAAACAATTAGTTTGTTTTTAAAGGTAAACACACTTAAATTTATTTTTCTTAAATGTGTTTCATTTCTGCAAGTGAGAAGGACTACCTGAAATCATATTTTTATGAAGACTTATAAAGGTGACGATACTGATGATCGGAATATTAGGAAGTAGGACGAGCAGCTTAATTCCAAGCACAAAATATTTTGATCTTCAAGATTTTCTCTCCTTGCAGACGGACCTGTGTGCTTCGCAAGATATCGGACCATATCTGTCAGTGTTGCAACGAAGAGTCGCCAAGACAGACATCGGCTACCGACTACACCAGTATGACGGAGAACGACGAAATCCGGCTGACCTCTGACCCGCGCGGTGGCAGCCCCTCTAGCGCCAGGGTACCGTACGTCAAGCAGAGACTGAGCGAAGCCGACAAAGCCCTCCTCTCACAACACGTCCGCACCCGGTCCGAGGAGGTGTAACCGAGTCATGTGAGTGGCTCATCCTCCCCAGGCGGACTTTAGGTGTGGTCTTCATCAAATCTTCTCACCAGGAACCGTGTGGCTGGAAGGAACTAAGCAAGTCTGAACGCCAAGGTTGTTTTCTAGCTTTTAACAAGTAAGAGAACACCTGCAGGAAAGACATATATGATGCTTCTGGAAGGATTTTGCACAAATGTAGTGCAAGCGCCGGGTTTGGTAGTAAAACATCATTTCCAGCTTGTTTACCAGTACTGTGCTTGTCTTCAAAGAAGAGACTTAATGGTCGAGGCGCAGACAGCGTAGGAGTTAATATTTCCCGTTTCAACATGGAGAATGATGTAATGGTGGTAGTGGTGGACGGGAAGACGGGGGCTGCAACTTCGGAGTAAGTTTAAAAAGACAAAACTTTTGAGAAGAAATAATTGTGAAAGCTATTTCTCAGAATACGAGAATAGGAAGAAAAATAACAATGGAGGGGTAGGGGCGGACAAAGAACAGCATTCCTGTCGGTAACACAGAAAACATTGATCTGCCCTGAAGCAAGATGGAGTTGCCACTGAACTCTGAAGCGGTAACTACGTTAAAAGAAGATGTGGAATGCGGAGGACAATCCTTTGGCTGTGTGTTGTCTTTACATCTGACATTGCTTTTTTCATGTTGTGTTGACTTTAGGAGAGATACCTGCATTAACACCATATTTGTAACGCCCACACTCCCACCCACCCGACTCCCACACACAGACTCTCACCCCAGCACATACCCTTGGGTGCATGACAAACACTCAGTCAGCGAGCAGGTGTGATGAGAGCAAGGACTGGAGACAGAGCAGACGTGAGCTAGCAAGTGGTCTCATCCTGTAAACCTTTTTCCGTTGTGTTCGTTCGCCTGTACGCGTCCCTAGCAAACTGAAAGCCATTCTCCCTCAGGTCAGCCTTAACGGTGGCTGTGACCCTGATGACGTCATGTCTTCAGGCTCTTACGTCACACCCATCATCCTTTTCACATTTCATCTCAGTGTCGACCTGGCTGGCGCAGTTTGTTACATTGCTACCATGTCTGTGACAGGACTGTCAGAGTGACAGAATGTTAGGAATCATGTGACATGTTCAGTAGAGTGACTTTATGACAAAGCCTGTGGCACAGGATGCCTTTGCAGTTAACATGCGCTGTTACTCCTCCATTGCAAAACATTACCCCACCCTTCCCCTAGAAAAAAATTGTACCTTGATTGGGTCAGCAGGTCACAACCTAAGCACAGTTTGTGCAATAACATCAAACACACATATATATATATTAGCGAGAAGAAAAAATGCATATAATCAAAGATAATTATTAACTTTATTTTATTTCGCCTCTCCAACCTTGTCTCTGGGAGTTGGCCCTGGAATCATCACCAAACAATCAGGTCATGCACCAAAAACACACCTGAAAATAAATGAAAAGTACACTTCAGTACAGTTTATATAGGGAACATTGTGTGTTTGGTGTGGTGAGAGTTTGACTAATATATATTTTGTGACCATACTGTTTTCTTGTTTCTTTTTACAGTATGTATTTTACAACTGCAATTCAACAAAAAGTGAATATATATATATATATCATTTTTTTCAAATCTGTGGTGATTGTACAGGTAGACGTAGGTGCAGCAAAACAGACGACCACTATAAGAACAAAAAAGAGACAGGAGACTGACAAAGGCATTCAGATAAATAACAAAATGTTTTACTTGACGGTGTTTATAAATCGAATCTGCTTCTTAATTTTATTGTTATTGTGCCTGATTGAGCTGCTCAGCAAGAACACAGCTAAGCAAGCTCCCGTTTAAAATCATTATCACTTATGTCCTTTGTATGACTTCTATGTCTGGAATCATTACTATTTATCTGTTTTGTCATCAACAAATCATCGTTTGGTTATGACTTTGTAATCTCAATGGGTAACGCGAGGCTTGAACGTAGACTTACAGTCGGGGGAATCAAAATGGCTTCCAAATTACACATTAGCTGCTTCTATCATACAGCAGCATTTATTTAATTACTAAATAAATTAGCGAGATTGTGATTCACTGCATGATCCAACAGATAGCAACCAGGCTTCTCACACTTGCCATATTTTAAAGGCGTACTGTGGAACTATGTTACCATGGCTACCACGCAGGATACTTCCTCAAAGACCGGCAATGGCCAGTCTAGTTACCTATGTAATCACCCCCGGAGAAGTTCAAAAGATTGAAGCACGGTGGACTAAATGACTAGGAGAAAAGATTCTTGTGAAAGGTCTGTCTGGTGTGGCGAACACGGACCGACGGAGGTCCGAGATTTCGTGAAAGATTAATGCGCGAAGAGCGAAGAGTCCCGCATATTATGGGATGTTCAATAGTACGGACTTCTGGCTCGCTAACGTGGTGGTGGGATATCGACAGATGTCACAGAATAGAAGAAAAGGCATTGACTATTGTGGCGTGCGTGATTGTCTTTCGAACTGGAAAAAAGAAAGAAAGAAAAAAAAAGAGAAAGAAGGATTTGACTGAGTGGAAGAGGAGATAACGTGAGAACAGATCGAATAATTTCCGTGGGAGGCTACAGGGCCAGTTGAAGGCTGCAAGCCATAAGATAAAAAAAAACCCGGTATTTGTAATTGGCTAGAATTACCTTTTCCTGTCTGAAGAAAAGAGTTACAGACAGATGAACATCTTCACTGCATAGCTTCTGGAGTTTAATTTCTGTTCCTTTTGATCATCAATTGTGAATAATATTTCAGGTATCTAGAATTTTTCATCTCGGGTGAGAAATGAAAGCAACAGATTGAACGGGGAAAGTTACTTTTGTAAAATATTTGTTAAGATTACATCAAAGAAGACAAAAATAAATTCAACATTTCAACCAGCATCTCAACTTGCTCGAACCATAAGATCAAACGCTCGGCTATTAGGATGACAAAGTATGGAACAACTTGCAAAAATAATAAATTAAAGGGAAATCAACACAAAGAATCATTAAAAATACTACAATTTTGTTCTTTTATATTAATAATACTTAGAAAAAACATAATTGACACTATATGACAACGGAGATTATCTTTATAAAGCTTCCTCGACAACTGAACAAATATTTTGTGAAACTTTTGCGGCATCTACAAGAATAACTTAAAAATCAAGGCTAATTAAAAAAGAAATAAAATACACTTTTAAAAGAATGTGTTGTGTTATTGAGATGAAAAGAACAGTTAAAGTGTGTTTTTGTATAAGCAGTCAGCTGTGAGTGGTCCTTCGTGTCCAGGCTACGACTGTAGAAAGCGGTGTCAACACATTTCGCGACTCAGTATTTTTCACTTACAAAAATACATTATCTATTTGTTGCTGATGTATATAAACTGGGGGGAGGGTTAAAAAATAGTAGAAGGTGAAAGAAGTCACATGATCAGACAGGTGTAGGGGAGTGACGAGTAAGAGATCCCCTATTATCTCGAATCCAGTTTTGTGTGAGGACGTTGCTGACTTTCCTTCCTTCCCTATTCGCTTTTACCCACGGTAACTTACCTTCTCCAGGTCTTTTAGAGTTTAGGGTTAGTTTCTACAGCTAGGTCAATTGTGGTGATGGTGGTGGCAAAGTACTCACACTGGTTTCGACTTGTCCTTTCCTTCGGGTTTGACTCGATGGTAAAGTGTATACCTATGAGGGGATCAAAGAAACGAAGGTGAGAGTGTTAAAGGTAAACATTCAACGTGAAAATTTGAAAAAAAAAAACCTTCCCTAATGTCAGTCTGAGTGAGAACATTACCATCACTAGTCTCAGCTCGCCGAGGACAAAGACGTCGACACATTGCGAGTCATTGAAATCCCATCCGTCAAGCGATGCTCATTCTGACAACAGACGGCCATTAAGCCTCAGCCTATGTTTGATGAAAAAACAGAAATAATGCCTTTTGCGAAATAAAATAACTGACACAATGTGGCGACTTGAATAATTAATCATGTTAACACGTATTCTCTCAATGCAGGATTGTCCAGCAAAAGGACAAAACATAATAATAACTAAAGGAAATAAAACCTCAAGTATCGATCACAGCTAAAAAAATAATAAAATCCTGATGATGCATTAAGGATTTAAAAAAAGATTGTCAGACTAGCGTGGTTCTAGACCTTACAGATGGCGCAACAAACTGTATCTATGAGAAATAACTGGTGGTTTGGGATAGCTCGTCCGTTATAATATAAGGTTAGCAGCTAGCAGAAGTGTCAGCAGACTGTTCTATGGATATATAACATGAAGCCCAAATGTCAGAAATACAAAACAGAAAGATGTAGCTCGACAGATGCAAGATAACTATAGATATTGCCCTCTGCTTATTCTGAGAAAATATTATCATGGGTTAGGCATTTGTTGAACTCTTCTAAAAAGATAGAAAATATATCAAAGAAAACGTTTTCTGGCATGACATGAAGGTTATACTCAGTAACTTAGAAACACGCTGAATTTTTGTTTTAGAAATTTGTGAATAACTTGCCTTACATGCCGTTTTGTGAAACGCTTTTATCAAAGTGATTATACTTGTGGTTGAGATTTGTGGATTATTCGAAGCCCTGAACAGAATGCATCTATGAAATAAAATACTTGATTTTCTTTCAAAGCACACCTTTCTGAATGAGATATGAAATGAGAATGAAATTATACATGTGGGTGCATGTGTGTGTGTGCTCGCGATAGTGCGTCCGCGTGTCTAGGTTTCTCGCAGTTAAAATAAATGTAAATGCATTCCGTGCCTTTATGGACATTATTTGTGTCGTTAAAAGTCCATATTAGCGAGATAAAGGTGAAGGAATGTTCCAAGAAATCTTTGCCCAACTTAACTGCAAAAACTGAGTGTTGTTAACATGATGTGTGAACACAGAGACCCGCGACAGATGTCACGTGATGTGTGCAACGAGAAAATGGCTTCAGGTCGAGACTGTGCAAAAATAAGGTCTTGTAACGACAGGAAGTATTCCGAAATCCAACAGGTTTAACTCTGATTTCTCCGAGTTTAGCAAAAGGAAAAAAAAGGAGTTATCAACCTTTTTGATTTCCGTCAGCGCCACACAATATTATTTTGTCTGGTCTTGGACTTCAGCCATTGTTCCGCTTGGTACCATAGACACGCGGTGTGTTTCATCTCGTCTTGTCATATTCTAGAGCTGGCTGAAGGGTCTGAGTAGTGATTTAGCAGAAGGGAAGAAGAAAGTTAGTACATCAACGCATGGATACATGCACACAGACACAAGCCACACACAAACCAAGGCGAACTTGCGCCAACCCCATCTGTGCCATCCCCGCCCTCGGCATAACACACGCACGTACAAACACACTAACACACACACACTTCATGAGCAATAATGTTCCAGATAGCTTGATGCCTCACAGGATAATTAATCTGAAATCATCTAGAGACGATTCACATCCATTTTATAGCAAAAGGAATCAAGAAGTTTCAGTACAGTTTTATTCGCCAGTACAGGTTACATTTGGGAAGAGAAATATGCGATGGGTCTGCAGGCCGACTGTCACAACTTGCGGTTCGCTGCAACTCCGAAAATGTCACGCAAGTATTTCGAGAACAAACAGTTCACTCATGCATTTTTGCCATGCTAATGACTGCACTGTTGAAATGTCAGCATATCAATAGCAGGCTTTTGCATCACGCACGAAAGTCATTATAAATATATTAAAAAAATACTTTACTCACATCATTGGCTGCTTACCAGCGAGCAAAATAAGAAACTGTTTTTATTCCTTCGTTACAATGTCCTCCGCAAGTAAAGACAGCTAAATTATGTTTTTTTTTTGTAAAAAGACAAGGGGAACGCCTACTTATGAGGTAGACAATCAAAGTGTCATGCCTTCGCGGTTTCATTTTTTTCTTTCACTCTCCTATGCATGTACCTTCATATGCACACACCTCACATACCTCACCTAAGTAAGTACACACACACACACACACACGCATGCATATATAGGAGTAGGTACACAGAGTAAGAAGTTTTTTCATTATTCTAAACAGTCACTGGGACTTATTTGCCACACCAGATGCAATTCTGTAAGATCCAACCACTGACCGCAAGCTGCATATCCTTAGGCGAGTAAAAGACTCAAGCAATGTTAAGACAGACCTCATCCTTTGCGAACCCTCAACAGTTGTCACACTCGCACTCATGTCATCACCACCCAACCAACCCCACCGTCCTCCCACCCAGCCACCCACTGATTCCCAGCCTCGCACCACTGGCAAGTTCATATTCGCGAACTGGGAACCGAAGGTGACGGCGGCCATTTTCGAGGCGAAGGTGGTGGCGACCGTTTGCTGATGAGGTCGAGTCGGGTGTCCGAACACGTGGTGGAGCGGGTCATTGGGGATTCCAGAGAATTGCCAGACACGTCGCGAGTGCGAGCCTTTGCCCCGGAGGTAGAGTGGTGGCTGGTCTTGCCGCAGCACTTCTCCCGCCAAAAGGTTCGGAACGCAGGGTCTCTGGCGGTGAAGATGAGGAAGAGGAGGAAGCCCTGCACGGTGGTGGTGATGGTGAAGAGATACTGAAACACGAGCCGCGCGTCCGCCACAGCCAAGAAAGCAAATATCCAGCTGAGACCTGCAAACATCGAGGAATTATTGAAAGACGGGATTTACTCTGTGGGTAACAAGAGGCAGCCAGACAGGTAATGACGATTGACAAAGACAACTGACAGTCGACGAACGAGAATTGCGAATAAAGGATAAATGACAAACGACTAATGGCAAGTGATAAACGACAAAGACAAGTCTGATCATGGTGATAATGTAAATGAACTATGTGCTCTTTCTATATCTAACATTTCACATAAGGAGATAATAATTATATTTAAGCAGGAAAGTAATACTATAACAACCATGAAGCACTAAAAAAGTTTTAAAATAGTTATAACAATACTGTGTATCAAAGCTATATGTACCTATATTCACAGTGGTTACTGACAATGTCCCCAAACAGGGAGACATGGAAAGACAAGGGATAAATATTGAATGAAAAAGGGAAGAGGATAGACAGATGGTTGAGGTCTGGTTAGCACACCGGCAGCATAGGATATTCACGTGAAATCAGTCCACCCTATTAGTCAGGGTTCAGGCGCCAGACCCAGGGTGAAGGTACCTCTGTCAAGGGTGACAACCTGAATCTACAACGTAACTCTTCTATCGACGAGCCAACCGAGAGATGGAGTTGGCAATGGAGGAAGAGACTGCTTTCAGCGAGAAAAAAGAGGGAAACGGGGACATGCAGATGCCGCTAACGATCTCATCAGACAGGAGATTTCCTCCTTAATCCGCACATCAAAACATTACTACTTCTGCCGGACACAGGAGGACACTGTGGCCATTACTGGCAAAGAAGGTAGATAGGGGAATGTCTGACCGAGAGTAGACGGTTCAGTGTATGAAGGAGGTATGTAGGAGGTCGGGGTTGTAAAAAAATAAGTCTTTGTGCGTGCGTGTATATGTACCCATCTGTGTGTGTGTGTCTGTGTGAGTGTGAGTGTATATATATGTGTTTGTGAGGGCACTTACCGAGAATCACAAAGCAAGCCAGGGAGGCCCTCACACCAACGACCCTAAAGTGTGACTTGCTCTCAGCAGACGTAGAGCCCTCGATGCGACGACGGCAGATGGCAGCGATGACCAAGCAGTAGATGATGACGTTGGTCAGGACGATGAGGCCGACGGGCAGCAGAAAGGCGAAATAAAAGGGCGTTAAAGCCATCCAGCAGCTTGAAGAAACAAACAGTCACGTGCACGTGTCACGTGTAATAACGACGTGCCTATGCATGCATGCAGTGCAAGAAAACAGTAAAAAAAAAATAATTATTTGTTAAATGGACGCAAGCCGTTTGTGCGTGGGTATTCCATGTGTGAATAAAAAATGTACTGCTCAAACACGCACGTGCACACATGCACAAACCACCCACCTACTCACAGACACACATACGCAAGAAAGCACGCACGCATACGAACGTACATACATCTCTTTCTTTATTATATTATTTATGACAAGACTTTTAAACTTGACTTTCTTATGTTATTGTCAACTATCATCGTGACATTCGCAGTCAAAAATAGTTGCTTGTTGTTAATAAATTTATTATAATGATGGTATCATTGAGTTTGCTTTCGTACTGCTACAATCGTTAGTTGTAAACAAGCTTACATAGTTTGGTTAGCGATGTGAATCCATAAAAAGGTTACAAGTGTGAGCGGTTTGAGGTAACAATTCACAAAGGGGTCGAGAGTGTAAGAGAGCGATACAAGGGTCAGACCGACACCAAAAGAATAAAAGGTCTTTGTATGTGAAGCGCAAGAGACGAGCAATAAACAACGAATGTTTTATTTAGCGAACTGTTAGCCCAGAAACATATTTATTGAAAACATGAGACATCCATGGCCATAGCTTGCGAGATAATCAGATGTGCAAGAGGGGCAGAGCAGGGTGAGTTTAGGGTTAGAACACCTACCTACTGGCATGTGCTGTATCAAAACAGTAAATATTAAGCCCGGAGAAATGTTCCTAAGAAAAATAACTTTAAAAAAGAGACCCCCCCAAAAAAATCACCCATTTTCTAAATTCCTACGGAAGTTGCAAGTTCGTTAACTGTCCGCAGGATTGAGTGTAACGCACTCAGTAATCATTTCTGCAAGGCGTAGAGACAGCGAATTGTAATACAGAGAATATGTGAACATCAGGTTGAAATGTATTTTCCATCATCATCATGAACAACTTGGACTAAATTTTCTAAGAACAAATGTCTCTAATTAAAAATTTTAAATAAAAAATGAAAGAAAAAAAAAATAAAGCCGTAGGAAAATGTTTCAGGAAAAATGTGATAATAAAAAGATGGCAAAAGCAGTTGATTAGTGCATACAAGTGTTAGCATTGTACATTTACAGATGCTAGCTCTTGATTACACACTGAAAAATTAGTGATTAATTACACACTGCAGATGTAAGTGTTTGATTAACACACTGAAAAGGGTACAGTGGCATAGACAAATGCTTGGCTGATTTTGGTGAGGTGGGGAAACCTCGTGTTGGCAGTGAACGATGTTTACATTCTTGCCTCCTCAGTATCTTGAGGGGGCACTGCTCCCACCTTGTCTCCACCCCTGTTCCTACACCACTGCGTTAGTACTTGAGAGCACATCGCTAATGTTAGTGTTCATTTCCACACTGCAAATGTTAGTGTTTGATTTACACACTGGTGACTGGGAGCACTCCATTGTACTCACTATCGGTCCCCTCCAAGATACAAGTTCGTGTCAACAGCCAGAATCACAATGACTGGAATAAGAGGAATGCCTGGAGACAATGGTTCCAGATTAGTGACATCGAATGGCACCCTAACCACGATCATAATGCACAAGATAAGCCGGGTAGATGTTTGCTTCAGTAAGTTTCTTATGAATTATGAAGCGAGCTCCTGAGCGGTCTGTCGTGGTGCAACACATGCTTTACTTAACTCAAATGTGATGAATGTTTCCGGTGTTGTTACAAGAACAGCAGATGAGGAGTAAGTGATTCCCCTGTCATCTTCATTGCCATCTAGAAAAGTCTCTTTTATCCTGCATTCCGATGAACACTTAAAGTCTTTTATCTCTTACAAGTGTGAGTATGTGCCAATGTAGAAACTGTGTTTTAAAAACAGACGCTGAAGTCTTGATAAATAAGTTTCTTGTTGAGCTAATTCTCGGTAATCAGTCCGTTTGGCTGTCACACGTACCTGTACATACTTTATGGCTTGCTGCTGGCGATCTCATTTTTATTTTGTTATCTAAGACTGTTGGCATTCTTAAGATATACACTACAATTTACAAAGTTCACTAAGCAAATGCAATTCTTCTTTTTCGCCTCCTAGTACACTTGTTTAATGAAAGGTTTTGCGACATATGATCTGTTTATTTTAAAGTTATCGAGACATGTGACCTATGAAATTGCGACCTATGACTTTTCAATAAATATTGAGACATATCACTTTAAAATGTCAGAAACAAGCCAACCATTCAAACTCACCCCATGCTGGGATTGCCGTCTTGAGAAGGTATTTATGGAAGCTGATACCCAAGACTTTGACAAACAGAAGGTACTGCAGAATTCCTTCCATTAGCATCCACATAAAGGAAGAGAGGATGAGGTAGTGTAACATGGCCGCCACGGCTATGCACCCAGCCGTGTTATCCACCCGGTCAATGCCGCCCAGGAAGACGATCCAAGCTCCGAGCATAGCTAGCGCCATGTTGAACAAGGTCTGCTGGGGGCGTCCTTTGCGTAATTTTCTGTGAAGCGAGCGTTGTTGTTATATAAATATTTAGTATGTGGCTTTAAAGGTCTTCTTCTGTTTTTAAAAAGTGCAATTAATTGTTTATTTGTTGTAAAATTACAAACTGTATTCAGTGCGTTGTAACAGACTACCTCTGTGGGTTTGATGTATTAAACAGAGACGATAATCGAACTCTCTCTGATATACGAAAAAAAAATTGCTTTGATTAACGGAAAACCGTGAGATGTACAAACTTGGTGGCATCACGTTTTCTTCTCTGCTTAAGTCTGGAAACAGAAAACGCGATGATGCCCTGACATATTTCTGTCAGTAACTAAGCTCGGATTTCGGCCACTGTCCCGCTTCATACATGAAAATTATTACAAAAGTAGGACTCTCTCTCTCTAAGTTCTTATCTCCACTGCTTCCTTCTTTGCTCCCGCGTACACGCTCAGAAATCACTGAAAATGCAGACATTTCAATGCAGAAGAGTAAGGGAGTGTACTCCGCAAACGTTTGCGTATTTGAAGAATCGATTACCTCCCCTGCCTTAACATGTGGAATCTAACTAGTTTTTGGGTATTTCATTTAAAGAATTTACTAATGTATCAAAAATTAAATTTTGAAAAAAAGAGAGAATCCCAAAGACATAATTTTTGGCACTGATACTTCGTAAAGTTTGTTCTATAATTAAAATGGAGTGATTTAGGATGTTTTTCTTTTATGACAAAAGCAAGAGGTGACAGTGCTGTGTAGGTGAGCTCCATGAGCAAAGGGTGGCAAACAGTGTATCTCGACTCACTTGATAAGCATGAAGGACAGGATTGTAATAAATAAGCCCACGATGGAGAGGCTGAGGCCAATAATAGTGATGATGGTCAGTGGTAACTGATGCTGCTCCAGAACTTCCTTTTGACCATAAAAATCCTGAAACCATTTACAATAGACATTGTATTCATTACTCATCCATGTACGACTGTCGGTGCAGAACAGGAACGTAGGTGTAGGAGAGAGAGAAATAGAATAAATATAGAGACAGATATAGTATTGAAAAGGTGACTGTAGCCTCGTGACTTTTGACGAGAGTTGCTGAGTATACATAAATTGTCAGAGCCACCATTTTCAGTGATGGTGTCTTTCCCTTCCAGTTCGCTTTTACTTCCCGCCTTCCTTTAAGGAGTCAAGGACCATTCCACTCATTGAGAAAAAAAAAAAAAAAAAACGTTGCTTCAAACAGGTATCGAACCGGCTAATATCTTTTGCCTGCAGGTTCGGACTTCAGTTGTTGTAACCACTAGGCTACCTCTTTCTCACGATGTGCTATGGTCTGTTGAATCGCATCTCAAAATGAATATATAAATAATCTATGACAGCAAAAGCACCGAGACCTTACAGACCGATGCTTAGCACGAAATATGCGTGAATCGTCTTATTGCATTTAATATGTATCAGTGAAAACACAGAGCCACTGCCTACAATCCACTCACGTGACTGGAACACACGTGACTGCTAAACGTATTGCCCACACGACAGTAGCTTACTGTCTTCTGTAAAATATCTTTCCGTGTCAACTAATTCCCACGTACCAGCAGAACCGCGAAGTTTGTCAGATGGTTGCACACACACACGTCCCTCCCGTGGATGACGGAGTGATAATAGCAGCCGTCAGACGACCATCCTCCCCTGCCTCCGGCTGCCTGGAAGTCCCAGAACACGCACGTGCTGCTTAACCTGCGAGCCTCATCTGCGAGTTTCTGTACAAGATAGACAACTGATGATTTTATTTTTTGTTAGCAGCTGGCATAATCTGTCTTCT
Source organism: Pomacea maculata (assembly GCA_004794325.1). NCBI lineage: Eukaryota > Metazoa > Mollusca > Gastropoda > Architaenioglossa > Ampullariidae > Pomacea > Pomacea maculata. The sequence goes on from SRHC01003845.1 coordinate 276,868, forward strand.
TTATATCAAACTGTTAACAGCTGAAAGATATACAAGAGATGCACTAGTTAGGATGTACATGGAACGTTTGTACTGTGTACTTGTACACCCGAGAAACAAATTTCAAACGTTGACCCTTAATCATTCCCAACTTTCTACATATTATTCATCATTACTGAGTTTGCAGAGGGGTGCATGAGGCTGGAAGTCTGTTTACCACCACAGGTATGTAGGCTGTGGTCACGTTGTAGCCGGACAGGTTAGTGACCGGTGCGCCGTCCAGACTCAGCTTGGCCGAGATGACCTTTGTGTTTAGGGTCACGTTGGGGCCCGTGCCGTTGGTTGTCAGGTGACCCCGCTTGAAGAGCGCAGTGTTAGCAAATAAGTTGAAGATCACCTTTAAGTTTTTGTCAGAGTTGTCTAAAGAAAAGAAAGCCAGGAACAATGTGCGAAGCTTGTCAGCAAGTGGCTTTTGTGTTCTAAAAAAAGGTGAGTAGCAGCAGTACCTGAACACTGATAAATGATTTGGATAAGGATTATAAGAAAATAGTGATCATCAATCCAGCTCTCCATGGTTCTATATATTAATTTTTTATATATTGTTAGATTAGCTAAATAGCCTATGCTTTTCGTCGACCGTCAGATATTCATTTTGTGACTGATTTGTATGGATTTTTCATTTTAAAAATATTTCACACACATTTTCAATTTTATTTTTCTTTATTTTTGTCAGAAATTTCTAGATGCGCGGCTAGGTCATTTGCATGCTAAGTGAAATACTGCGCTGTAAACCATCTACAAGCACACCAATGTAAAGCACCACCAGAACAAACCTTCCGCCAGCTGTCTAACAAAAGCCGCCGGCAGCATGATAGCAGTGTCCGTTAGCTGATAGTCACGTGACGTGGAGTCAAACAACGTCACAAGTTTGCCGTCACCAATGCCATCAACAGCTGTGTCGCCGTCTGTCTGAAGCTCGAGGCCAACACTGACATCCTTGGATGTGGAGTTGCTGAGGTTCCAGACCTCAAGCTCAAAAGACTCCGTTACGATTCTCGCTCTCCTACCTTCGCTAATTGTCAAGCGATCGCCAAGTTGATCGATGGCTTTGATGATCCTGAGAAATGGAAGATACGGCCACTGAAAACATTTGTCATTGCTATTCTGTTTGAATTTGACTCCTCTTATTGTTGTAGTAAGTATAACCTTAGCGCCTTTCTGCCTTGAAGGAGGTTCTACAGTAAACAAACTTATCTCAGTTACCTTTGCAATTTTGTTTGCTGTGTTATTGTACATGTATGTCTTGATTAAGAAAACGCAAACTTTATATGATTTACTTGTTTTATGTTAATATTAAGATAAAACAAAGATTATTAAAGGAAAAAAATGACACCACACAGAGAGGGGATGATGTCTCTTGGCTACATTGAGAAGCGACCCAACTTGCTACGATCTGGACTTTGTGCTCACCTGTTCCTCGCGTTGCCAATCACATCTGATCTCTGAAGAACTGCGATGTTGACCTTCGCGACGGTATTCGCGATTTCCAGAATTAATCTGCCAGTCTAGTTAATATGTAGAAAAACATGTAGATTATGTAGTACAAGCACAGAAACAATCCAGCAAAAAATATAAAAAAAAATAAATAAATACAAAATAAATGAATAAAATACAAAAAAAAGAAAACCTCGACAAAAATATTAACAAACATATAAACATAAACAAACAAACAAACTACAACTGACCAACCTGTAGGAGTAAACTGCACGTGTATACGTCTAAAAAAGCCAATTAAAAGGCAAAGAATAATAGGAAAAATTAATGAATACCATCTCACTAAGCGACCTCCCTTTGTGAAGTTTTATGTGCGAGACAACAATACACAAGACACACAGCAAGTGGTATCTGTCATCCTGTCCAAACAATTTTTTCCGAGGACAATGTGATGTCTCGATGATATTTATCCCCATGTTCCCCAGCGGTCACGTAAAGAAGTTAAAATTTAATTTTTCCCTTATTAAGTTAGCCAAAAGCATCTTCGCATGTCTGTGAGGTCACGTGACAGTAGAGCGACAAGCTGCTTACGTCCTCTGGTATCTCCTTCAGAAATGTGGCTTTCTGTAGAATATCCGCCACGTAGACGAGATCAACCGCCTTCACCTGTACCCCGGGTATCGGAGTGAAGAGGACATTGGTCTCGTTCACTCTGTCAGCGACGTTGGCCGTGTTGATGTCAGACTGCGCCAACAGATGAGAGCAAAGGTCACAGACATCACTTGATGTTACGCATGCATATGTCTATTGTGTGAGTGATCCAGCAAATACTTATAGAGAATTGCAGCGTATAAAAATGTCACGCAGTCCCAAGATATTTTCGTACATTCGTTTTCTGCTCATTTGGACGAACATTTGTTACAAAAATAGTTTTTCAAAATTCGATGCATGTTGATATTTATAGGTCTGATTGAAGTTTTTTTTTATTGTTAGGTTAAATGCAATAAAACCGTAATTTCCTCCCCACCCACCCCCCACCCCCCCTTACACCAAAAATAAAATTTTTAAGCTCGTGAAAACTATCTACCAGCTTGCATATGTGCGTGAAAGAGTTTGTTGTGGGGAACTGTTTGCTGTCTCTGCTCTCACCAGTGAAATACTGCGCAATGATGACGACGAGCGAGAGTGTGTCTCGTCAGTGAAGTTACAGCCCTGGTTAGGAACGAACCCTGACCACTCTGCTCCAAACCATTTGTCTCCTGTACAGTCCAGCTTGACGTACGGCATATTGTCTGTTACAGTAAAGCAGTGAAAGCTGTAAACTTTTGCCGACAAATGAAAATCAAGTAAAACCGAAACACATCTTTGCTGACATGACTTTGTGCTTACCGGCATATTAAGCAACATTCCTTTGAAAATAATATATTTATTTTCGCGAAATTCATAAGAAATATATTTTTTGCTGATTAGATGTGTGTGTGTGTGTGTAGAGGTCTCTTATTCACTGTATTCAACATGTATATGTACGTTGTTAGCACACAAGCGCTACCTGTAATTGCCCTCGTGGATTAATAGTTCTACTGTATTGTAAGGGCAGTAGAAATAGTAATTATAACAGTTACTAGATTGATTCAGAGTTGTATAGTAGTTTATGCCGTTGCAATAGCGCAGAAATAGTACTAGTGCCAAATGTTTCCTTGACTACCAAACTACCATCCACTCATTGACTACTGCATCCTTCACTTACTTGCCAAGCAGATGTCGGGGCTGACAAACGAGCGACCTATCGGCGTATTCGGGATGTTCCACGATTTGCCTCCGATGGGATCATAGACAGTACGAAACAGACAAAAATCTGCAAGCAGAACATAATGAAATAATTTTTTTTTCCTTTTTTGCAGTCGATATACCAGATCCACAATGTGAGAATCGTTCTTTCTGTGTTTAGCTGCAGGATACAGGAAACAATGACACACAATTCACCATGTATATTTTAATAACAACGCATATGAAAATGACCTCTTGATTAGGACAGACAGGATAATACACAGACACTTGAGCTTCTTTATTAAATATAAATCATTCTCAAATAGCCTATTATTTTTTCCTAACAGTATTTCATGATTAGCCGTACGAAAGATTCAAGTTCATTGTTGTTCCCACTCGTGTAGCCTGTTAAAATGGTGAGAGGATGTTACACTCACCTAAACTTTTGACTCGCAGAGTGTCCAAGATAAAGTAGGAGGGACTGTATGTTTTTCTGGCAGCGTTTCTAATGGAAGTTTGGGCCGCCATGACTGAGGTGTTGACAGGTCGGACCTTCCCGTGAGAGAAGTCATAGCGCCTGGACACGTAGAACTCGCCTAGAGTCAGATTACCGCCATCTGGAGATGCTGAAGACCTGGAGACAGAACAGAAATAAGCAGGGCAATGAAGAAAAGTTCGTAGTACCTTGCTATTATGCGTCTGTGTGTGTGTGTGTGGATGTGTGTGAAACGAGTGTCTGACCACTAGTGGCTGAACCCAGAAGTGTGACGGTTCAAAAAAAGAGGAAGACCTTTTTTTAAAAAAAGAAAAAGAGGAAGAAAGAGAAAAAGCCCAAGAGAGAAATAAAAAAAACCTGTAGGGTCTGAACCGCAGCCATCGAACTGTGAAGTGGCTGGAATCGTCTGTCAGTGGCATAAACCTGGTAAGTAGTGGTTGCACCACGTTGTTCGGATCGTCGCCTGTCATCGAGTACATCATCAGCAAAGTTCTCAGCTCCAGTGTCGAGTTGATGACAATGCTGGCCGCGTAGATTTCCATTTCTTTGCAACAGGGACGAAAACACAATTAATGTTCCCCAGAAAGCTTTACATTTCTGCTCTTACATTTGGATATTGAAAATCGAGAGGTTTTACTCCTTACCGTCTTACTTTTTGTTTTAGTTAATTTTCTGCTATTACCAGCCATTAATAAAAAAAATATCAACGCAAGCAAGGTTGGCAGTAATGATAAATCAGAAGACAACAACAAACGATTCGCCATATATTGGTTTAGGATTCCAAACCATACAATAAAGATTTTACAGATGGCTGTAGGTTGTGTCCTCCTTGAAAGATAGTCCTTGCTTAAGCACAACACTTTAATAGTCATCCACATGAGTGGTTAAGAACTAAAAAAAAAAATAACTGTAAGATGAAATACATAATCTTGGACAATAAATAGATACTAAAATAAAAATCTCATCTCTTCTTGCAAATGCATAAACGAATAAATCTTTCACATGAATTTTCCGTACTTAAAGGAACCAGTGAGTGTAGGAACATAAGGATGTCCTGATCCAAGCCTTGTCTCACTCACCACTAATTCTCAAGAAGATTCGCCTCGACTGTTTGATAGTCCCAGACACCGGGTCGTTCACCTGGCACCAGTAGTAGTCGGTGAAGGTGCTGGTGGAGTCGTAGTGGTTGTCTAGCGGTGAAAACAGCGGCAACCTAGCGGTGAAGTTCTTGTTGCCCTGTGTCACCGACACCACGGGGAAGCCGCCCTTCATGACAGTCACGTTCTGGAGGTCTGGCACCAGCGGCCGGTCATAGGCGCACACCAAGGTGACTGGAAGCTTCCTCAGCGAGAAGCTGGAGATGCAGGCCTGCACATCGCTGGTCCCGGGTATCTCCTTCCACTGCAGGAGGTCTGATGGCTGCAGATCGAGCCACAGTCTCGGGGCCTCTTAAGCAAGTGCGAGAAGTGTAAATAGCAAAGGATAAGTCTACGAATTAATGAATACTTTGAAGAAAATGTTCAGAATATTAGTACATGTAATATCTTTGTATTTTTCTTCTTCTTACTTTTTTTAAATAAAAAGACAATTACAAGATTATAATTTTTAATTTATTACCAAATGTTTAAGCTGAAAACAATCAACAAATATATCAGAAGACAGAGACAGTGACACGATCATGATACGAAAAAATATGTAAATGCCTTATAAAAAGCTTAATAGGTGTCACTCTTGCGGAGTTGCTATTAGTTATCTATAGCTAAAACAGAGCGACAGTAAATATACTCTACCAGGAACAGCAGCAGGGCTCTCACAAAGGTAGTTGGGAAGTAGAGAGGTGCAATCCCGCGAGATGATCTGTGTTGGGTCAGAGGTCACAGACAGCGCCTGGCAAGTGTTGCTGGTCATATTTCTTGACACCCAGGCAAGATTGTCTCCTACAGCTGTGGGACAGTGTGAGCAGATATTATTAGAAGCTCGTGGAAAATTATCTGCCCCGCCCCCTTCGATCTCGAGCGAAACGCGAGTGCACAAACACTTCAAAGTGCTTTGTGCGTATGTCCCTCTATTAAGCTTATTCACTATAAATTCATAAAGTCTAAATCAAGATCGGATATGGAGCTTTATTTAATTAAGATATGGCAGATGAGTGCAAGTGCATGGTCGAAAGAACATGCAAGTGATTGGACTTTTTTTCTCTGCGTAGACCACGTGACGTGAGTCAGTCGTCCAATAGAAATGTAAGCTCGTGATAACCCCGATTGCATTGTTGGTAGCATTTCTGTCTAGCGCAAGTAAGGCCACTGCACCAAAGATTGTTGGGTGAAGCTTTCATATAAACTTCTTAATAACTTTTAGCTAGTCCTCGAAGCAGAACTTTATTGAGGTATTAAAGATGAAACGAAATGGCGAGGCCATAGACCGCATCCATGCTGATGGCATTCACCTTCTTCTCAATGAGTAACTACCCAACCGCGACACGCAATAAACTTCTTGCTTCGAGCATACCTTCCATTTCACCTTCCATATTATTTAATGTTTGTATTTTATTAGTTTTATGTAACGTGCGTTAAGGCTGCCGTTGTTTGTGAGATAAAGAGCTGTATAAATCACACACACACACACTTGTAGGAAAACTGGCAGACAGACACACACACACACATACAGAGCAAGAAATATAACAAAAAAGAGCTCTCCATGAGCACAGGGCTTACAAGATTGGATAATGACATTCCTGATAATCTTGTTGATGAGTCGGGAAAATATTCCTTCAGCATTGTACAAGCTCGTCCCAGCTCTTGATGCCAGACATTTCTTCTCCGCCTTGTAAAATGTGACAGTCGTGTTACCGGGACTGATGCAAACGGGAAGTTGGTAGTTTCCGTACTCGCCTGCCTGACATACTTCTGGCACTGAGATAAAAATCAGAACTAAATTATACACAAGATAACTTTGGGTATTCACTGTGTAAGAGTGTGTGTGTGTGTGCGATGTTTGTGTGTGTGTGTGTGTGTTAGAAATCTTACCTTTATGTAAAGAGAATGTAGACACATCAAAAGCAGGCTTCACGCATACAAAAGACAAGGAGGAATAACATGTGGAAGACTGTGCTCTGGCCACCCAGGTGCAGGGTGGGACTGACTCCCCCTGACGTTCAGTGCGAGCTGAGGCCGAGTTCCTGTCGTCGATGAACTTTGACTCTGACGTACGCTTTCCTCGTGCCTGGTGGAGGGGATCGTCTGTCACGTGGCCCTCCTCTGGGGTCGAGTCGGTTACATTGGAAGGTTTGTCGCAAGACTCCGAGGCGACGTCGATGATCAGTTGGATGCAGTCCCCGTTTCCGGAAGGTTCTCCGACTCTCCATTGTACGTCCGTTGACCTGGTCTCAGATGATCAGAGTTACAATCAGATGAAGCTGTTTTTGGACAAAACTATTTAGTAATCAGAAAAGAATTGTGTTTTAAAAACTAGAAGAAGAGATCTTGTGGTAAATAAAGAAATGAAAGCTAGAAAAACAAAAGCTTTTACAAGCAATGCCAGGTCATTTTCTCTAATAAAAGCAATTCAGTCGGTGATCTCCCACTGGAGAGAGTCTGATGCAGATAATTTCAAACTATGATCGTGACCAGATTGAAGAAGAAGAAGAAGAGCATGATGACAACGACGATGATGGTGATGATGATAAATGATCATGCCATTCATGTCTGCTGAGTAATTCAAATGCAAGTATACATCAGCAAAACAGTTTTGTCCGTTAAAAAATGGAAATATGTTTGTTGTGACGGCTCGATGTTTGAGTCATATGGAGGGATTTCAAGCAGGATTTTCTCCTGTGTGTTTGTGGTCGACACCTGACCCTTAGCCTTCTTAAGCGGACATTAATAATGGATTAAAAGCTGTTTTATTACATTCCACGTATTATTCTCACCTCAAAGGTGATGTCAAGGTGCTTTGAACACACACATGCAGACGCAGGTGTCCGAGCAAACACCTTCAAGAAAGGCATCGAGTACAGAGAGAGAGAGGGTGGAGAAAACCAAAGCTACCCGAGGAAACTGTCATCCCTCTGAACTGAGATAGATATGCCGGACTCCAGACCCCTACCCATCACAGCAATTCTTACTGTCGTGATGGCAGACATGTTTCGCTTTCACATCCAATTTTTTCTTTTGTACTCTCAGGTCCTACAAACATGTCAACATAATTCAAAATACGTGTCCGGGAAAAAAACCTCTTCCAACGTAAAAACTTGTTTATGCTCGTAACAGCCGGATGTTGGAGTATCAAAAGACTATTTGATCCGAGTCAAAGGTCAAAGGTCCTATTCAGTTCATCCGGGTTCTAAAGACGCTGCCTGACCAAACCGTCACACAGCTGGCTGGTTGATTTGACAGGAACATACCCCAGCCTGGCGGTGACTTTGAACCAGGAGAGGGTAAAGATGATGGAGGCGGATGAAACCAGGACCGTGGAGAAACCCCAAGACAGCCAAATCTGTGAACAATTTTCATTCACAGAGCAGAACCTGGTGTCCTGAGACGAGATGTTCAGTGTGGTCCTGACAAACGAGTTTGACTTTTTACCACAACACTCCCGTACTGCCCCAAGTGTCGCTAGTGTAAGTCAGTGATTAGCCACTTGTGAATCTTCTACTCATCTTTTCCGTTGTGATCTGCTTTATGATAAGTCTTTAGATGTCGTAAGGAAGGTCCCTACCTTCCACAGGAGATGACTCATGGTTGAACTCTCGAACTCACCTGCGTGGGTGGTGGCGAGACTTTCTACGTTCGTCCTGTTCGCTGCTACAATCACCCGCTCATTGTGATGCCCTCAATTGAAACCATTATCTGGGATTTCGTCTAAAGGCATGCCGAGTACCCGGGACACTATAGGCGATACCCAGTCATCCGGTTGGCGATAAAGGGGTTAGGCATTGACAGCCAGTGTGTTTTGCGAGTTAGGATGTGGGATTAGGATAGGTCAGATTAAGTACCTATCACACAAACAGGGTATCAGTCTCCGGTCTCGAGGTGTTTGCTTTTACCGATTTCCCTTTAGTTATTATCTGTTCAGCCTACGTTAACATAAGGCTAACACTTCTAAACAAGTTTGTAATCGCTCTCTCATGTATACAAGCCCTCCATTAATCATGGTAACGAGAGTGAAACACCCCGAGTTATTCAAAGATTTAATATATTTAAAACAAATAATATATTTAATGTATAAATTTTTTATTAATCAATTAAGATATTAAAATTGCTTTGTACATTAACTGATAATGATAAACAACTATACCAGTCCCACAGGCTCATTCCATTCTCTATCCCTTTTCTAGAACACTAACAATGTAAGTAAACATAATGAGAATCAATGTGTCCTACCCCATGTACTCTTTGCGCATTTCATATGAAGTAGGAGGTAGAGGAAAGTTGTCCCTTCTGAGTCGACTATCCTGCATGTAGAAGCCATACCATGTTTCCCGAACACCTGGAAACAATAATAATGATGTATGTACGAAAACTCGAGAAATTCCATACAAGCCAGTGACAGAAATTACATATCTTCAAAACAGTAGTTTAGCAAAATCATCCAGTCAACTAATCAAGCAGGCTTCCCATTACATTCAGATGTAAGCAGTTCATTTTCTTCATAAGAAAGATGAAAACAAATACGCATTAATTATCATCTTTATGTTTACCTTTTTCAGCCAACAAACTGATGAGACTTTGACAGTCAGGAGTCACCAAAGAGAGGCTGACGTCTGACATGACACTGGCATACTGAGAATGGCAGCTGGCTGTTGCTTGGTGAAACGGCATGGGGGAGAGGATCTTGAAGCAGAATAGTTTCATGCTTTTACTAGTCTGTACCAGAGTCCAGTCTCTAGGGCAGACGAACTGGTCTGGAAAATTACAAAAGGCGCTTTTTGTTGCATGTACAAAATGTTAAATAATGTAATAAGACTTTAAGTAGGCGGTAGGTAGACTGCATCTCAAACTCATTCTCATTCAAAGAAGCAGAGGTGTGTAACTTTCATTAGAAAAAAAGTAAATAGAAGAGACTTACGCATGCAATACCTTATCAAAAAAAAAAAAACAAAACAAAAAAAAAACCAAAAAACAAAAAAACCAACAAACAAACACAAAAAAAAAACCAACCCCCCCAAAAAAAAAACCAACAAGAAACAAACACACACATAGGAAAATATTCCATCCATATCCACACGCGCACATGGAAAATGGAACCTGTGCAGCTGTACAACACACCTGAAACATTGTCCAACGCTGTGACCGTCATGATGATGATGACGATGTTGACGATGAGCAGATGGGGACAGCGGCATAAAGACCAAGCCGTTGTCAAGGTTCTAGATGCCCGCCCGTTTCCATGTTCCATAATCAGACTCCTCCTGTTATACACCATAAACATATACAGGTAGGTGTCAACTGGCTGGTGTGGGTGTGACAGAAAGATAAAGAGAGAATGAGACAGCCATGAAGTGTTTGTATGCTTTGCTGTGTTTATAATTTATATGTTGCTATGATGTTGTCTCCAAAATTCATGTTTGATATCTGCCTCCCTACCCTACCTCTGTGTGTATTTAATAATAAATTATTCTGTGAGTGCATACTAACGCGTGTGCCACACCTGTAATTCAAGCACATCACAAAAATCCACGAGGTGAAGAAGCACTTTCGTCTGCAGTGACCCTTGAACCGTGATACTAATCATGAAATTACTTGTACAAGGCTGTGTGTCGTACTAACCAGTATTGCGCCAACGAGCAAAGAGTAAGGGTCACTGGGGTCGAGAGTGTTTATGTCAACAAGAACAGCAGGTGTAAGGAATTTACTTTTCAGTTGTGGGAGCTGTATTATCCTGTATATAATGTCGGTAAAGTGAACAGGGTTTGGCAAACACACCCTGCACCATAGCAACTCACACCATTTGTAAAAGTTTGTATTACTGGGGCAATATCCTGGAGTTTGGCCATTTCTTTTCTTCCCATATCTTTTGACACAGTGTGGTGAAGGCCTTGGTTGTTGCGTCTCCTCCATGCTTCAGCAGCTCAGCAGGTACGTTGTCCACACCAGGTGACTTTCCTCCCTTCAGACTGTGCATAGCTTCTCTCACCTCATCAGTGAGGACTGGCAGGTCTTCAG
>SRHC01003845.1:289588-338100 GCA_004794325.1 Pomacea maculata
GTGTGGCTAGGTTAAGGACCTGGAGCCAGCTGTGAGAGTTGAGTGCCATGTGAGGACCAGTGCTCCCGTCTGTCCCAGGGGACACTGCTGCCGGAAAGTCAAAGGTGCGACCTCTACATGGACACCCCAGACACCGGGGAAGGCACTTCACATATGACATAAAATGACGTAAAATAATGTGACGTCAGAACAAAATGACGGTACTCCAAGCCAAAGGTCAGCGTCTACACGCAATATGAGCACAATCCGCAGGCCTAATATCAAACATATCATATAAGCCGGAATGCAGTTCATACGAAAGATATCTGCACATAGCACATCCAAAAGACGACACCAGTCCTACGGAACGACGAATGACCCTAGCACACACAAACGTTCACCGATCCAACGGACATGAAGCTCACTGACTGCGCCGCCGATCGCCAAGTCAGAAGGTTGACAAAGAATTGCAAAGAATTGCAGTCACCAAAGCGAAGAGGCACTACACTCCACACACACGATGGCAGGCCCATCAAAATTATACACAAGCACAAGTCCAACACCAGGAGGATGTCAGAAAAAACAAAAAAATACAACAGAGCTCTGTCCCCTCCAGCCAGTTGGGCAAGGGGACATCACTCTTATACATTACCTACCATTTTATAATTTTGCTTCCTAATGTTGTTTTTTGTTACTAAGAATGTTATAAAAATAAAAGGTAATTTTTCTTATACATTTGTCATGGACCGTCCGCAGACACGCGCATTCTCTCCATAAACCAATATAATCAGATCGCTTGAGGGTGGGCGTACCTTCTTAGAGGCACCAATAATTATTGAATTCAAACACAATTTTAAATGAAAAAGGACAAAGTATCAACAATCAGAGATTCACTCCTTTCGCCACACAAGATATATTAACAATATATTATATCATTCATCCAACGTACTATTAGAGTTAACAATAAAGTTGATTCACATAAATACTGTCACTGATAAAGTATTCCGCTGTCTCCGGTGCTGTCCTTTCTTGATGAATTACCAATGTTAATATCCACTGTATTATAGTATAAAATGTACGTTCTTGACGAAACCCAAACCTTTTTATATTAAAGTCATTGCAACCCTCCCAAGTCCTCTATTCTAATCTTCTTCTTCTTCGTTCCTATTCGCCCCCAGTGGAGCATAGGGCCGCAACCACACGCCGCCATCGGACCCGGTCCTGGGCATCCCTTCCTAGTTGGGACCATGTCATGCCAGCTGTCTCTGCCTCTCTAATGAGTAACACTAATCTTCTTTCCTATAAGTCGATTTATCATTAAAAAAAAAAAGTGCTTTTACGATACCAACAGTTTACAGGCATAACGTCATGGACTTGCACCTGCGGTTGCCTCCTAGGTGTTTAGCAGGATGATGATAGGTTAGCTGAAGGCCGAGAGAAAACCTTCCCTCCACCGGCGGTTTAATCTCAGGCTGTTTGGAACTGTCCTTTCCGGGTGATGGATGGTGGTGGGTACGCCAGTTTTGCACCAAGTTTTCTGCTCTGGATCCGTCGGTTACTCGCTCACACCATTTTGCGGTTTCTTGGCCCCACCAAGAAACTGTACTGGGGGATGCCCAAGCCACAGAGCTCCCCACGGCGATGACACGGACTACATCACGATCTGTGAAGTATATCCCCTGTAGTATAAACACAGTATTACTTCCCCGGTAATACTTATTCCGCGGTCACAGCAGTGGCGAGAAAGTGCAGAGAAAAACCACCAATTCCAACTTCTGTTCCGTCGTTTGCTCTCCGCTTACCGTTTTTCCCCAACGTTATTTTTTTTCCTCTATCTTTTTCGTCACCTTATTTTGACATCACAATTTACGTCATTTGCTCAAGGGCAAACAACTTACTGCCCACTACCCTAGATCAGATCAACCACGGTTGTCGACCTTCCCGCCTTACCCCCTCTACTAAGTACTTATCCGTTACAACATTGTAATATCATATGTAATATTAACTCCGCAAGTACTGATTGTTTAGTTGATTGATTCTATTTCCCTCTGGACATTCATAGTAAGCTACACTTTCAATAGGTACCAGATGATGTTTAGGAAGAAGCACCCTAAGCTTTATGCAAAATTACTCGTTTCAGTTTTACAACATTTTTATTTCAGTCTCTTTTTGCTCTTTAATAAGGCCAAAATTTTTTGTATTTTTGTCTTTGGTTCTGAAGTAACAACTGTACCTGTCAATAGTCATCATTCTCTTTATGGATCATGCATTCTTTTTATATTTGTATACTTTGTTGGGTTTTTTTTTTTTGCAGCAAAAGTGTGAGAAGTACTGGCCTGATGTAGGAAAAACAGAACTATTTGGCAATATTGCTGTTCGCACTGTAAGTAGTTGTGGAATGACTATTGTGTTTTCCATTTACTGCTTTGTTCCATATAAGATGAAGGACCATGGACAGCACATGTATATTGATATACTCATCCCCATGAGTCATATACTTTCAAACATTTTTCAACCATGTATGTGTGTGTGAGAGAGAGAGAGAGACTGTTAAGCTGATTGTTTATGTCAAAGTGCTTACTCTACAGAAATGCATTTACTATTATTTTTAAAAGGAGCCTCCATGCACAACTGCTTGAATGTTAGTAATTTATTATACAACTAAAACAACTTTTGTTTACCCACCGCTTTGCTTTAGCTAGTCCACCCCTCTCTCTTTGCTATTCATCTTTAACTGGCCTTTTTACCTCTCCCTGTAGGTCCATATAACGGGGCTGAACACCTAGCCTCTTTCTGGCTCCCCCTTTTCTCTTCTACTATTCTTTTTCTCCCTTATCAGCCCATTCACCTATACTCTTTTCCTACTAACTCTCTATCTTCTCGGCCTACTTCAGTCCCTGCGGCAACACCATTGGGATACTCTGGGCAGATTTTTTGCCATGTACTCTGTTTTCTTTCTTTAGGTCCATCCCATCAGCACCTATTTTTACATTTTTAAGAAGGATAGATTGAAGCTTTTTATGTCCTGATAGTTTTTGGCTTTGGGTTTTGATTAGTTTGTGGCCTTTTGGACCATAATACTCTTTTTTACAATTTACAATATTATTGCTTTTTGTGTGGGTGTTTATTGATGAAGATTTTGTAGTTATATCACTTGGGGATTTTACCCCTAAACATTTTAAGGTAAGATTACTTTGTCGCCGTTATATAGCTTTAGTTTGCTGATAATGCGTAAAATCAACCAACCTTGGCATTGGGAAATTTGTTCACAGTTGAATATGTATTAATAAAATGTCCTGGTCTCCAGAGTACCCAACAGAAATTCGTTATCGCGGATTCCTTGGTCTACTTGTTTAGATTCATTCCATCAGCAGCTTTTTTTATTATATTTAAAGATAGAGTTTTGCGATAAGATTTCAGGTTCTTTATCTTCTGCTAGTTTTTGTTCTAGTTTCTGGTTTCTTGGTGGCTTTTAGGTTACGACACCGTTTTTCTTACATGTTACCCACCATTTTATAATTCTGCTTCCTTGTGTTTGTTGTTGTTGTGGATTTTTCCAATTCTGATTAATTTTTTTAATAAACTCAAAACAGTTCGCTGTTCATGTTACACTGTTAACTGTTCACATTTTAAAATCAAAACCACATACAAGTGGGCAGGTAGACATTGGGTACATGAGTTGTTTAATCCTTGCTACTCCTTGAGTATATGGCCACAAGAGCACCTCTTCAGTGGACACATTTTATAGCAGTCACCTTTGCCTTACTCTCTCTTGTTCACCTGGAATATAAGGGGGTTGAGTTCAGTTCACAATCAGCAAGGACACATTTTTAGTCCGCTGTCAATTTTGGCCTGTTATTTACAATAATTACTATCTGTCTACACCGCCAAGTGCAACACCTGTGAACTACGATCACTGACTGTTCAACTTTCAGGTCGACATGCGGCCACTTTGAAGTTTTTGTAGTTTTATGTGTAAACGAGCTCAGACCATGGTAGATGTGTACAGCAAGATTGTAAGACTCTTCGCTCAGGTTGCCTACTTCTAGCACCGATCATGGCCAGTCTCCTACTGTGTGCAGGGGATGTGAAATCAAACCTGGTCCTGACCAGAACACAGAGACATCAGGGTCTAAGAGTACTTTAAGAGGAGCAGATGGTGACAGCGGCATCATGCTTCACCGTGTTTCATCCACACTCCATGCACTGACTGTTGCAGGATTGCACGGCTTTATCACAAATGTGAATACTCTGTCCACTCCGACGTCGTGCTGAGGAGTCTCTTGCTGGTCCTCCCATTCCCTATTTTACTTTGCACATGCGCACGTCACATACACCGAGGGATGCCATTGGTTACTCACTCACCAACAAATGGAGTAGCAAAGAGAACACCAAGCGGCCTGGTTAGCGCTGTTAGCGCCTGTCACCAATACAGTGAAGGTTGGCTGCCCTGAGTTCATTTCTCGTCTCCGGAGTGCTGTTCTTTCTCTGCACATGGCATCTGTTTACAGGGCTGGCCGCCCTCCGCCAAGGACGGTCTCAAGCCGGGCTGAAAAAGGAGGAGGGTTGGGCGTGGGGCCAGCACCCCCACCCCGTAAAACAAATCCTTGCTACCAAAACATCGACAACAGTTAAGACTGTAGTCGATGGCCTATGCCCCAGGAGGGGCGAAGGGCCTAAAAAAAAAAAAGAGAACACCACCATACTGAAGCTCTGCCCCGCCTGGTAGACAGATGACTAACCCCATCAACATGGCAGACAGGTGTGTGAGCCCATGAGGTGTCACTCTCTTTGTTGACGTTATTGACACCTCTGCAGCTGGCTGGTCACGGTTGGCTACTCTAAGCAATTAGGTCTGTCTCCCACTCATAACGCCTCTGAGCTCCTACTGCCTACAGCACCTCTACACTAGCACGTCACCACCCCTCCTTTCCTTGCCCAAGGCCCCTCGGGCTTGTCAACAAGCCACCCTAGTATTAATTTGGGCGATTGTTACTTCCCCATTTAAGTTACCATGTGACACTGACCTCCTCCTTGATACATTTGGAAGAGTCACAGTTTAGCATGGCGTCTTCTATCGATAGGCAACTCTGCGGTGTGGGAGATTTCATAATGAACAAGATCTCCAAGCAGATTCAAGCCTCTTTCCAATCACTTGTACAAAGTATTATATCGCTGCAAGAGTCTGTTACTTTAACTAGCATAAAAGTAAGTGAAAATACAAGATGCATTGACATTTTGTTGAAAATGAACAGTTAAAGAAAATATTAGATGAGACTGTTCAAGATCTTGATAAACTTGAAGCGATGTTGATACCTGTTCAAGACCTATGATTATTAAGTTTCGTTGTTTGAATGACAAAATGCGCCTTATGAACAACAAAGCAGTTAAAGACAAGCTCAGAGCTTCAGACGTCAGAGTAGCAAATGACCTGACCAGACGACAGGTGACCAACATCACACAGGCCTATGAGGAAGGGAAATATGCATACTACAAAAATGGTAAACTTCATGCAGAAGATAGACCCACCCAAGACCCAACCCCACCAGCGAAATTTTTTTTCCTACACTCAAGAGGGTCAGAGGAATTTCAAAAAGTATACCCTGTAAGGTCAGTGCAAAGTTAGCAGTAGGAAAACCTGCATTATAGCTGAAGACCGACATCCGAGGAAATAACAATGAAATGTGCGTCGCTAGGACTTGCAGTAACATCCCTTGGTATAGTGAGCCAAGCACGAGGTGGTTGAACGTAATCTTTGCAGTGCTTTTGAAAACGGCAATGATATTTTCTCCTTCTTAGCTAACATATTTGTGGATTACAAAATAAATTAAATGACAAATAGTTCATCTCCTTTATAAAGAAATTTTACTTTATTGGTCTTGTAGAAACTTTTGTGAATAACTGTGCTTTCAATGTTTTTCCAGACTACACATTTTTCATTAAACCTACTGTTAAGTTTACTCACCACGGCAGACATTTGAATGGGATGCATTTTTGATAAAAATTAAATTAATGCCTCACATTTGCAAACTAGAACATGATTCCCACAATTTGTTTTTATTTAAAATTGGCAGGAAGTTTTTTGGGTTCAATAGAGATAACTTTTACATTTCTGCATATATACCATCAGAAGGCTCCCCATTTTACTCACATTCTGGAATGGAATTAATGTTATTTAAGAATGCCTGATAGATTGTTTGTTAAAATATGGTGATGGTTACCTGATCGTGGCAGGGGATTTAAGTAGTAGGACAGGAAATATGAATGTTAGCAATTCACGAGATGCTTTTGGCTCACATAACGACATACTCACATTACTCACTTGGGAGAGCCACCCTATAAACACAAGATTCTGATACGAATCACTATGGAAAACTTTTGATTAATTTGTGTATAGCCTTTGCATTTTCAATAGTGTGTGTAATGGTGACAACTTTGGTCGCTGAATAGACATCTCTGATCATGGGCATCCACCACCAGTTGGTGCTACTTACCTTGTAGTGGTGTGGTGACTTGCAAGCCTTGTAGATCCATAGAGCTGTCGGCAGGAGCCTTGTGGTCCAGGCAGGTATAACCAAGCCAAACAGGTCTGTCAGGGTAGAGGCCACATTAAAATGTTGCAACCTGGCCCTCCAAGTTGGGGGGTTTGCTTTGGGCTAACCCACTCATGTGAAAAGAAAAGTTGTTACAGAAACTGCGACAGTATCAGAACAAGGCCCTGGTCGGTGAGATTCCTCTCTAGAAGAGTTTATGATGCGTGCTGGTGAAAGCCTTTGGGAAGCCTGACCGCCGACTCATCTTTTGAGGACCAAGGCAAGAACCAGGATAGGGACCTGGAACATCCGAACCCTCTATGAAAGTGGCAAGTCAGCTCAAGTGTCAAGCAAAATGAGAAAATACAACATCAGGGTTCTCAGGTTATATGAAACCAGATGGAATGGAAGTGGCCAGACCAGACTAACATCAGGAGAAACCATTATTTACTGTGGCCACAAAGACCTGGACCGCGATCTTACCCGGGGAAAAGCACTGTTGATGTCAACAGAGGCAACAAAGGCGCTGATGGCCTGGGAACCAGTCAACAACGGCTCATATCAGCAGAATTCAACACTAAAGGAAGGAAGATCACCATCATCCGATGCTATGCGCCAACAAATGCAGCAGATGTAAAGGAAAAAGAAGAATTCTGCAGTCTCTGCTTGGCCCCATACCAAGAAGAAATCGGAAGATCATTATGGGAGAACTAAATCCCGAAGTGGGAGATCATAACACCAACAGGGAACTGATCATGGGAAGACATGGTGTGTGTTGGCACCTGCAATGAAAACGGGGAGCTCTTCGCAAACTTCTGCGCTTTCAATGACCATGTCATTGGTGGCATTGTGTTCCCACACAAAAATATACACAAGACAACTTGGACTTCTTCTGATGTCCAACCCCGTGGGCCCAGCTTTTCATGCTGTGG
The DNA here is from genome assembly GCA_004794325.1 of Pomacea maculata. NCBI lineage: Eukaryota > Metazoa > Mollusca > Gastropoda > Architaenioglossa > Ampullariidae > Pomacea > Pomacea maculata. The sequence goes on from SRHC01003845.1 coordinate 297,033, forward strand.
GTGAACACCCAGCCTTTCTCTGACTGGGTGACTGAGCTGGCCCATCCCTTTTCTTATGCTTTTCCTTTTTTCTCCCTTACCTTGCCATTTCATCTATATTCTTCTTCTAAACAAACATCTCCCTGTCATACTACAGTTTTATCCTTCCTATCTTCTGTCTACACTGGTCTTCTGTCTTCTTGCTTCCCATCATGCCTTTCTTTTGAGCAGTCTTTACATTTTTAAGAAGGATAGGACTCTACCATCAGATTTAAGAAATTTTATGTACTGATAACTGTTATCTCTTGGGGTTGTTTTTTTTTTTTGTTAGTGCCCTTTATGTGCTTCAGCACTTCTTTTTCACACTTTATCCACTCTTTTACATTAATGTTTACTTATTGTGCTGGTTTTTAAAATTTAATGGTTATATCACTTGGGCGGGGGGGTTGTCCCTAAACTTTTTAAGGTAAGATTTCTTTTTCTCGCCATACTTTACTGTTTTATTTCTGTAAAGGGAAGAACATCAAGCTTGTGAAAAAGTTGCATAAAATTTTTACTTTAGTCTTAGCTCAGCCAATGGGAGAGCTGGAACCAAATATTAATTAGATACTAATTAATGTACAAACATGCAGACATCATTAGGACCTCATTCTGTGTATGATGGTGTATATAGACATGTATCTTAATATTTTAAAAAAGTTAATTTAAAGAGTGATTTATCCCACCATCAAAGGTTAGTCCAAAGCACTTGGCAAAAAAAAACCATAAGCATGCAGACTGAATAATAATATCTACATACACAGATGCACTGAATAGAAAATTCAAACATTACATCTATAGAATATCATATGGCAGCATGAAATATATTTAATCCGTATTTTACTCCCAGGTTGCTCAATCCATTTTAAGAACTGTAAGCAAGGCTGCAGATGCCCCTATCCACACCCTATTCCAGAAAAGTAAAAGTTGGCTTATATAGCACCATATCCCTGCCTGTCGAGCAAGTTCAAGGCACTTAACAGAAGGTGGTGTGGTTAAAATAAGCTAATGACATAGAATAGCAGGCTGTACACTCCACACAAAATGGTAAAGTTTACATACAGAATAAACCACATTCTGCAGTCCACATAGCAAACAAGCAGGAAGACATCTATAGTTGATGTTGCTCCAGGAACCGGATCCAACAGAGATCTTGAGGACAGAAGTGGCGTTTTCATAGAGATTTGGAGAAATTATATGTGCTACTGAGTTTTATCCAGCTAGTAGAATGAAATTGTGAATCCCACTAGATCTTTTTTTACATAATCACCTTTTTATGTAATACTGAGATGCATTTATATTTGTAATGAAGTATATTGGATGATGGTTATATGCAATAAGGTATTTCTTTACAGGACAGTGAAGAGACAATTCAAGTGGATTTTGTAATGAGAAAACTAACAGCAACTAAAGATGGAGTTTCCCACAGCATAATCCAGTTTCACTTTATGGGTTGGCCTGACCATGGAACTCCTTCTAGTCCAAAGACACTCAAGGACATGATTGAGTATGTGCGGTCATATAGACAGAAGAAGAATATTCCCTTGGTCATTCACTGCAGGTGAGCTGTTGATGTAAGGATGGAAAATTCCAGGTCATGAACCTTAACGTTCATATTTTTGATATTTCTATTGCATTTGTCATATTACATGTTTGTAAATTAAAAGCAAGTTTAGAAGGTGACCTAAATGAAAATTAGGCAATGCACAGTCTACACATGACTCTTGATTAAAAAAAAAGTAATAGCTGTCCGTCAGTCTGCCTGTTTTGAGCTACATAAGATCAGCACCATCCATCACATATTATCTACTCACGCTATCAACATTCTTGTCTTGCATTTGTTCTTTATGGCTTGATTACTACAACTCCTTGCTTGCAGGCTGCCCTGCATACCTTCTTCACAAACTCCAAAAAGCGCAGAACTCCACTACACATCTGGTACTTAGAGCTAGGAAACAGGATCACGGCACTCCTCTCCTTAGTTTTCTGCACTAGGTACCCATCCGTTCTCGCATTCAGTAGAAACTGCCCTTCTAATGTTTTAATTTCTTTCCTTCTCTTCCACAGAGGGCCTGGGTTCTTGTGCCGCGGGTGAACACCCAGTCTCTTTCTGGCTTTCCCACCCCTTTTTCTTATGCGTTTCTTTTTTCTCCCTTACCTGGCCCTTTCATCTATATTCTTCTTCTAAACAAACATCTCCCTGTCATACTACAGTTTTATGCTTCCTATCTTCTGTCTACACTGGTCTTTCTCCTGTCTTCTTGTTTCCTATCATGCCTTTCTTTGATGTCATTTTTTTCTTTGTGGCCTCCTTTAGTCCCTGATGGGTTGCAGCCCATTATACCAACACACCTCTTTGGTCCAAACTTCTCCTAGACAGGAGGTTGGTGTGGTCCACACCAATCAATAGGTTGGTCGTGTATTGCCTTAGCTTTACAAGAAAGCTGCAGCATGGCCAATCTGGTATTCGTTTTTCGAAGGGCAGAGCATTTTCCTGCTGGAAATGCCCTAAGTGGCACTGCTCAATTGCATGCCCTTGTTGGACTCTGTGGTGGGTGGGGAGCATAAGAAACAAACCAAAGTCTTTATATCATGGCACCCAAAAAAAAAACCAAACAAAAACAAACTTGGGAAAACGTGCGAGAAGACCAATCATCAGATAGTGAGGATGAGGTAAGAGAAAGCGTGAAAAGAAAGGACGAGGGGCCTGGCCCCATTTTCTTGCAATAGCAAAAGGGTTTAAGACTATTTCTATGAACTTCTCTGTAATTAAACTTCTGTGTTCTGAACAATTTCTTGTCCAGTGTGCAAATCATAAACCTTTTAAGGCCCGATGGGAAGGAAAACAGTTTGTCGACCGACCCATAAAGGTAACTCCACACCAATTCCTCAACTCTCCAGGGGGTAATGATTCATTGCCCTGACCTTGCTGGGATGTCAGAACTTGATATCAAATCAGAACTGGCATCCCAGGGGGTCACAGTGGTGCAGAAAGTCATGCTAAGGAAGCACGGGAAACCTATTCCTACCAATACACTCTTCATAAGTTTATGTCTGCCCAAAATACCTGACTTCATAGAGATTGGGTATTTGCAGGTCAAAGTCTCTCTGTTTATGCTTTTACCATTGCACTACTTCAACTGTCAGCATTATGGTCATGGGGCTAGCCTCTGCAAGTCCCAAGTATGCTGCGGCTGTACAGGCTATGTCTCAGCTAATTGTTCTCAAAGAAGGAGAGAGTCCTGTGGAAGATGAGTCAGCAGTTGATAAGAAATATTGTCTGGGCCTGGTGCAGAGTCCTTGCACTTATGAAGGGCCTGCTGCAGTTCAGAGACAGAAAAGGGTAGATTGTACTTTTCGGAGCTATTGGAAGAAAAGTCACAGCCAGAAGATTCCTGAATAGATTTCAAGCGCTGGAAATCTGGTGCGAAGAGGAGGAGTTGTGAGCAATGCTGGATGCTGGTATCTCAGTCAATGTTCGAGCAGACCAGGCTGCCAAGGCTGCATGTCAGTCCCCTGGCAAATTACAGTCGCTGGTATCATCAGACTGTAAATCTTTCTTCTTAGCCTACGCTCAGTCCTTATGGCAACACCACTGGGACAGTCTGGGCCAAAATAAATTATATGCCACTCTTCCTTTTCTTTCTGATCACCTACCTACATGCCATCTTGTGAGGCGGGAGGAGGTGGTCGTTGCTAGATTCAAGTTAGAACACACATGCCACGCAAGGACACCTATTACAAGGTGAACCATAACCCGTTTGTCCATGGTGTAGGGGAAGTTTTAGTGTTGTACATATGATTGTCCTGAGCTCCAGACTACCATCGGCATTTTTTTTTACAGAGAATTCTTTGTTTTCTTTGCTCAGGTCCATCCCATTGGCAGCAATCTTTGCATTTTTCATTTTTAAGGAAAAAAAAAGGAATTTACCGTCAAATTTAAGAAATTTTATGTTCTGGTAATTGCTTTCTTTTGATTTTTGGTTTGCTGGTGGCCTTTTTGGCTTCACCATTCCTTTTTACACTTGACCCACTCTTTTACGTATTGTTTATTTCTTATGTTGACTTTTTAAAAAAGAATGTTATCACTCAAGAGGTTTTTTTCCCTAGACTTGTTAAGATTACCTTTTGTTGCCGTGATATAGCCCTAGTTTCTGGTACGGCATTAAAAACAAACAAAACCCTAAACATTTTAAGGTGTCACCGTGATAAGGCCATAGTTGCTGGCACGGCATAAAACACATCAACAACCAGCGTCAGCTATATTTTTTATTTTGAAAGAGGATAGGGCGTTAACATAAGATTTAAGGTTAATGTTTTCTTAGATTCAGGTTTAAGGTTCCGGTTTACTGGCGGCTTTTTGTGTTACAATACCCCTCTTTTACCCATTACCTACCATTTTATGTTATTCTTGCATTTTATGTTGGCTTTTATTGTTTAGGATATTGTTATTACATAACCTGGGTTTTTTTCATCTAAAGATTTTAATGTATGATTACTCCCCGCTATGATATAGCCTTAGTTGTTGGCACAGTGTAAAATACATCCAACCAGTCCACCAGTTTGTCCCTGGTACCAAGGATGTTTTACTGTCTTTACAGCTGGCTTTTTGTTTTCCTTATTTACGTCCAATTCATCTGCAATTTTGTTTTAATTTTTAAACATGGTAGGGCTTTATTTACCATCAGATTTTAATGTTTTATGTTCTGTTAGATTTTGATTTAATGTTGTGGCTTTGCATTTTAGCTTACAACACCTGTTTTAATATATTACCTACCCTTTTATATTATCCTTTTTCCTCATGTTGACTTTTATTTTAAAGGTGGTGTTTTTGGTCACTTAATGGGTCTCTTTTTCCACCCTTAAATGTATTATTACTTTCTCTCACCATGATAAAGCCTTAGTTGCTGACATATTGTCAAACACAACAAACTAAACCTTGTGATATACTCAACATGGTGTAAAACACAAACCATCCAACCAACTACCAACTAATCATTAATCTTTTCCTTATCTGGCATCATATCTGGATTTAACATTGGAAGAAGCCAACAACGGACATTTTGAAAATGAAAAACAAAATCAGACAAAATAGATGCCAGTGATGGTTTGGAAGCTGTTAACTGTCCTTTAGTGCACCATATGGATTTTTTAAAAGTAGTTTTATGAAATTTGTCTGCAGGTTTTTTTAATTTTTAAACTGGTTGATAAAGAAAGAGTCCGCAATTGAACTTTTTATTTTTCTCAGTGCTGGATGTGGAAGAACAGGCACCATCTGTGCAGTTGATTATGCTTGGACTCTCCTAGACCTAGGGGTAAGAAGACAGTTTACATCCTCATCAGTTCTAATATCTTTATCATTTTGTCTTACTATAATTTTTGTGTAGCCTTTCTGCTTTCATTTCATTCTTGTTTAGTCATGTTTCCATCAGTCACTTCTGAACAGTTCTACTTGACCCTATGACCTCATTGTGTAGTGACGACCTTCCCTGCCATAGACCTCATACAGTTCACATGTCTACTGCCTTTGTACCACATCTCTCTTACACACAAAATCTGTCAGTGCCACTGATCGCGCTTGATCCTGTTGTTGCCATCACTGTCAGAAGTGTTGGTATCAGCTGCCATCTCCCAAGTGTTCGCATACATTGTGTGGGTTGTTGCAAACAGATCTATGTTATTAGTGTTGGTAATAGTAGCTGCACTCCTTTGGAAAAAGAAGTGAGTAAAACTGAATTTTTACAACCTTATTCCAGTGACTATTACTCATGTTCACAGAGTGAATTCATCTAGTGTAAACAATACCTCAAATGTTCTTTCATCAACGCTAGACAATAGGAAACGCTCTTTTCCTTCCTCACTGCTACACCTCTGTATCACATTTTTTATCCAGAAGAGAACTTAGATATTGGAGTTCGTCATTGACAATGATCTCAACATATTATTGACTGAAACTTTGCTCAGAGATTGTGGTATGAGAGTGTGTTAATCTGACCCCAGTTAACTAGAGTATACCTTCATTCCCCTGTGGTAGATGTGGAGGTGGGATTGCTGTGATTTTTAAAACATTTCTCATGAGTGATCTTGTGTTTGGTACTGATCTCTCTTTTGTACACTCGTCATTTGAATTTGCTAATGATTGTTTTGAACTTCCACAAAAAGCTATGCATCTAGATACATGTCTAGGTTACAGAGAAAGCAGTTTCATGATTCAAAACAATAAGTGAAGACTGTTGCTTGCATGTTGCGGTCTGTTCTTCCTATCAATCAGTAGCCCCGGTGGGCCTGGCCTCATGTGCCAGGGGTGAACACTGAGTCTCTCTCTGGCTAAGTGACTAAGTTGGCCCACCCCTTTTTTTCTTCTGCTTTTCTTTTTTCTTCCTTACCTGGTCCTTTCATCTATACTATATATTTCTAATCAAACATCTCCCTGTCATACTACAGTTTTATTCTTCCTATCTTCTGTCCACACTGTTCTTTCTCCTGTCTTGTTTTCCTATCATACCTTTCTTTCGATGCCATTTTCTCCCCCTCTCTGTGGCCTCCTTTAGGCCCCCTGCATTTGCCATGCTGGGCGACCCATGTTGGGTAAGGGTGGGATCCTGTAGGTTGAAGTCCCTGAAGGGTTGCGACCCATCATACCAACACACCTCTTTGGCCCAGACTTCTCCTAGACCCAGATGAAAGGTTGGTGTGGTCCACACCAATCAACTGGCCGGTCGTGTATTGCCCTAGCTTTGCTAGAAGGCTGCGCTGGGATCAATCTGGTCTTCATGCTGGGAAGGCCAGAGTATATTCCTTGTGTATCCCTGGTGCGAATTTTAGTGTGGTACATATTATGATTGTTTGTCCTGAGCTCCAGGCTATCTGTCGGCAGTTTTTTTTTTTACAGAAAATGCTTTGTTTTCTTTGTTCAGGTCCGTCCCATGCTAATTTACATTACAGTCTTTTCATTTCTAAGAAGAATAGGACTTTATCATCAAATTTACGAAATTTTATGTCCTGATAGTTTTCTTTTGATTTTAGGTTTGCTGATGGCCTTTTTTGGGCTTCACCACCCCTTTTTATGCTTTATCCACACGTTCACATTTTTTTTACTTCTTGTGTTGACTTTTTAAAGAATATTAAGGTTATATGACTTGGGAGGTTTTGTCCCTAAACTTTTAAAGTTAAAATTACTTTTTTTGCTGTAATATAGCCCTATTTGCTAACACGGCATTAAACACAAACAAAGAAACACATTCGTTGGCAGTTTTTTTACAGAAAATTCCTTGCACTTGACCCACTCTTTTATGCTTGTTTCTTGCGTTGACTTTTTAAAGAATGTTATGGTTATATCTTTCAGGAGGTTTTGTCCCTAAGCTTTTAAAGTTAAGATTATTTTTTGTTGCCATGATATAGCGCTAGTTGCTGACACAGCGTTAAGCACCAACAAACCCTAACTATCAGTCAGTATTACCTATGTTTTCTTACAATTCATTTTTACTAGCATCCATTCTGCATCTTGATCAATACCACATTAAATGCCACCTACATTAGAGGAGACTTTGGAGTTGGACAACTGAGAGTTCTCTGCATAGACGTGATAAGATGAAATATAAAGTATAGTAGCTATAGTTACATTGTCAACAGAACTGGGTTCAGTGTGTATCCTCTATTCCCTCCAAGTTCTTCTTCCCAGTGATTTTGACCACCCTCTAATGGTCCAGTTTCATAAAATTCATTAAACACTCATTCATCATAACAAGGACATTGTTTTTATTTGGGCTTCTGGCCATGCTGGTATCCCAGGCAATGTTGGAGCAGACCAGGCTGCACGTCAGTCTCCTGGCAAATGACACTCGCTGGTATCATCAGACTGTAAACCTTTCTTTTCGGCCTACGTTCAGTGACTATGGCAATGCCACTGGGACACTCTGGGCCAAAATAAGTTATATGCCATCTTTTTTTGTCTTTCCATCTTCCGGCTAGCTCTGCGTTGCACAGGGACCGTTCAGTTCACTACAGCTAGCTTCACTCGGTTCACTACGCCCTATGCAACAACCACAGATCTCTTATGCATTTCATGTCATTATTTGAGTAGTTGGCCATGTCAGCTGGGTTGCAGATTGTACTGTCCTGCTTCCTCTGTAGTATGCCCAGGTCCGCTCCAAGGTAGACTATGGCTCTGCTCATGAGTTTTATCTCAAAATTCTCTATCCTATTCAACATCAAGGGTTCCGCATCTATTTGGGTGCCTTTTGAACTACTCATGTACAAGCTTTTATTGATTAAGATTTTGTGGTTATATAACTTGGGGGGTTTTCCCCTAAACATTTTAATGTAAGATTATTTTATGTCTCGGTGATATAGGCTTCGCTGCTGGCACAGTGTAAAACACAACCAACCAGCCAGGTTTTGGTTTCAGGTTCTGGTTTGTTGGTGGTTTTTTAGGCCACAACACCTTTTTTTGTAACATACTACGTACCCTTTGTCACGTGTCGGCGATTATGCTGTTGTCCGTGTTATGCTTCCTGTACTGTGCGGGCCTGTCGTTGGGTGTGTGCGTACGGATGGGGAGAATCAAGGGACAGTTCACGCGGCCTATCTAAGGTGACCAGACGTCCCGCTTTAGGCGGGACAGTCCCGCTTTTGACCTCGTGTCCCGCCTGAATATCGGGCGGGACGCCCAATGTCCCGCTTTTTGGCTTTCTGGCAAGTGCATTAAATGTCCCGCTTGTCTTTAAAAATCACTTTTTTCGGCGTTTTTTGACGGTGACGACACCATCATCGGCACGTGTCCCGCTTTCGCCCCCGAAACGTCTGGTCACCTTAGGCCTATCCGTCTTGCGAGCCCCAGAGCCCTGACTCGCGGCATTGTCGTCACGTGTCAGTTGCTCGCAGGCCCTTCTCAGGTCTTTTCTGCGGGACTGGACAGCACTACTTTAGATTGTTTATTTTAATCTGTCACTTTTCTTTGTGTGAGTGTTAGAGCGTTATGATACTTGTTTTTGTATTGGTGTTATTTTATGTATGTAATAAATTAGTTTGTTTTGTAACGTGAATTTTGTCTTTGTCATTTCTGTGTGACATTTCTGCCCAGCTGCATTTCGACTGGTACATCGCGAGCCGTCTCCGGCCGAGCGAGAGGGTGTGCATTCGCTACCAGCTGTTTTGAGCGGTTGCGAGTGTGCATCCAGTGACGTCGGGGGCGGTCACGCGACACCCTTTTATAGTTTTGTTCCTTATGTTGGCCTTTGTTAAGGATGTTATCACCTGAAATTTTTTTTTTATTTCTTTATGTAGCATTATTTTCTCTTGCCATGATGTATCCCTAGTTGCTGGCACAGTGTAAAACACAACCAACCAACATCATCCACACACACACTCTGTGGTTCCACTTAAGGAAATGCACATTAGAAATGTAATTATTATTATTATTTTAATGTTTTGACTAATTATGTAAGATATTTTACATAGTATATGACATTCATTTAATAAAGAGTGAGTACATGATAATGAAAATTGAATTTCTTTTCTTCTAGCAAATCAACAATGGGTTCAGCATATTTGACATTATCAAATCACTAAGAGATCAGAGAATGTCAATGGTCCAGACTCCGGTAAGTGATTGAGATGATATAACATAAATATGCATTTAATAATGAATAATAATAATCACATTTACATAGCACCTCTCCCCAGCATTAACTGGACTCAGAGCACTTTATATTCATACAGACATATGAACACATCTTTTTTAGGTCAGGCATGAAAGCCACCTTCATGAACACACAAACACGCATACACAATGCATTGTAAAATACAAGTAAAGTTGATTGAGAGTGCTTTACCCACCATCAAAAAGTAGGCTCAACACACCACACAAAAAAACGACGTAATAATCATGGGTGCTGGTCTCAAAATCACTGCATGCTCAGCAGTGCAGCTGCTGAAGAAGCTGAATATCCTTAGCACAAATGCAGTCAGCAGGAATCCTATTGCATGGAAACTTCAATAAAAAGTTTGTTCGTAAAAAAGTAGCTGAAAAGTTATGATGCTTGTGGACATTGAAATCACAATCTCCGATGCTGAAGCCCAACCTTCGCTAACAGAAACATCATTTCATCCACACAGCAGGATTTTGTGATAATGAAATTAATGGTATGACAGAAGGTGCTGGATGAAATAGTACAAGTACTAGTTGCAACTGAAAAGCATGGTTAATCTGAGCTTGAGATCCTCACTGCACTGCTTTCAAATTTCAGTTCAAAAATAATGTCATCAGTTCTGCTTTTACTAAGTGAACTTAAGCATTTACTGTTAGCATGTGTTCCCTGGTAAGTATATTTTTTCTTGGACATTTATACTTGAATATGTTTGCATTTATAAATTCTAAATTTTATAATTACTTTCCAAAACCAAGATTTGAACATGATGTTCTTGAAGAACCTCACCACTCAGGCTTGTGACGTTTGGGCGCTCTTTCTTTCAACTCACAACAAATGATCTGCTAGGGTTTTTTAAAATAATAAGAAACTATTATCATAACGGTTAATAGATGAATAGTTAGGATCTTTTACCAACCCACCCAAAGAAAGGCCACCAAGGATGCTGATCATGTAAAATTGATACCTTACAACATTTTCATTCATTTCAAAACAGTGATATTTTATAACTCTTGGCACACAATAATTATCTCACTTGTTGCATCCTGACTCTCCTGGTTGGGGGTTTTGCTATGTGAAACCAGATGGAATGGAAGTTGCCAGACCAGACTAACATCAGGAGAGACCATTATTTACTCTGGCCACAAAGACATGGACCATGACTATACCCAGGGAGTAGCACTGCTGATGTCAACAGAAACAAGAAAGGCACTGACGGCCTGGAAACCAATCTCACCACGACTCATGTCAGCAAGATTTAATGCAAAAGGATGGAAGATCACAATCTGTGCACCAACAAATGCAGCAGATGAAGAGGAATAAGAAGAATTCTATAGCTTGACCACACACCAAGAAGAGATCTGAAGATTATCATGAAGAGACCTAAATGCTAAAGTGGGAGATGACAACATCAACGGGAGATCATCATTGGAAGACATGGTGTCAGCACCTGCAGTGAAAATGGGGAGATCTATGCAGACTTCTATGCTTTCAATGACCATGTCATAGGTGGCACTGTGTTTCCACACAAGAATATACACAAGACAACTAGCTGGCCATCTGGACTTACCCAGATGGCCAGCTAGAAAACCAGATTAATCATATAACAGTTTGCTTGAAAGTTTAGGAGGACTCTTCAGGATGTCTGAGTGAGAAGAAGTGCAGATGTTACTTTAGACCACCAGCTCCTAGTGGCAGTCTTCAAGATTAAGCTGAAGTCCTTCATCAGTCCAGCAGGCAGACCACACCACAAGCTCAATACTCAGTAGCTCAAGAACAAGGAGACAAGGGAAATTTTCTACTGTGAAGTCAAAAATAAGTATGAGGCCCTTTCAGGACTGATAGAAGAGTCAGTAAAAGAACACTGGTCAACTCTCAAGACCATTTGGAAGACAAACTGTACAGATGTTCTTGGGAAGAGGGAAAGAAAACACAACATCGCAAACTTATCAACCTTCACCAGTCAGAAATCAAATCAAATCAACCTTTATTGTCTGTCGAGGAAACCCAAGACAGAAATTTGTCTTTTGCTCACAAACACATATAATATGACTGGCAGACATACTCATCTAGACATTTAACACACACACTCACCTACACATTCTCACACACAAATTGGTAACTTCGTGTCTTTTATTTAAGATGGTGATGGCTGCTGGCACAAAGGACCTTTGGTAGGCAGATTTTCGTACACATGGTACTTTGTAGCGCCTGCCTGAGGGCAACAGCTGGAAGTTGGGATGGAGAGGGTGTGTTAGGTCCGAAATGATGTTATATGCCATCTATCTGACTGCAAGTCAGAAATTGGCAGCTGTGATTTACCAATGATTTTATTTGCCTGGTGGATGACTCTGGGAGGAGGTGACCATATGATGAGGAGGTGACCATACCAGGCAGCGATGTTAAATGAGAGGATGCTCTCAACAAGAGACCTGTACACAGTCTCCATCACCCCAGAGCTGACTTTGAAGCTGCGGAGTTTCCTCAGAAGGTACAGCCGTTGCTGGGCCTTTTTGTACACTTGGTTCTCGTGATCACTAAAAGAGAGCCTCCCGTCAATCACTGTACCAAGGTACCTAAACACATCAGCCCTTTGCACCTGCTGTCCCTTGATTTGGATTGGTGGGGAGAGAGGGGTTGTGCCATCTCTTCTTCCGTGTGCTCTTCCAAAAGCCATCTCCTCCTTTTTTTTCAATGTTCAGCTCCAGAAAGCTGCGGTCAAACCACTCCTCCAGTTCCCCCACGCAGGCCAGGTACTGTGACAGGGACTGCTCGTCTTTCAGGCAGCCCACAAGGGCCGTGTCATCTGCATATTTCACAAGTTTGAGAATAGCAAACACTACAGTACAGAAACACTACACGCCAACAAACACACAACACAAAATCCAAAAGCAAGAATATCACACTGCAGACAGACAAGGACACAAAGGCAAAAACAAAATTACCACAAAAATTCACCATTCAGTGCAAAACATCTGAGGCTGCCACAGCTGAAACCTTGGTCTGTGTATCTACTCATTTTGCCTCCCTTGGCGAGCAGGGGATGGATGTGAATGAGCGATGTTTAGCATCACCTTTTCCATCTCACCATCCCCTGCCTTCTTCTCCCTCTGCTTCTGTGAGGCACTTTGCCTTTCTATCTTCTGTCTGTGCTGGACTTTCTCCAGTTTTCTTTTTCCATCATGCCTTTCTTTGATGTAATTGTTTTCTTCTCTCTGGCCTGGTAAAGGCCCCCAGTGTTTGCCATGTAGGGCGACCCGTGTCAGGGCAAGATGGGATCCTGGAGGTTGAGGTCCCTAATGGATTGCAGCTTTTCATACCTACACATCTGGATTTCTCCTAGACACTGTCACGGACCATCCGCAGACATGCGCATTCTTTCCAAAAACCAATATAAGATCGCTTAAGGGTGGGCGTCCCTCCTTAGAGGCACCAATAATTATTAGAACCAAACACAAGTTTACAAGTAGACAAAATATGCACAGTAATCCACAGTCAATAATAATAACACTCCATCACGTTCACACCATCAAAGTTACCAAGTCACTGCCGGAATCCACACGGCACCAATTTAAAGAGTTACAATAATAACACACCATCAAAGTTTAACATGTCACTCAGCCGGAATCCACACGGCATCAAATGAAGAATTACCATAATAACACACCATCAAAGTTCAACATGTTAATAACCGTTTAGTCCCTGCAGCTCTCCAGTCCCCGATTTCTTTTAGTCCACTTTAATCCTTTCTTCTACAGTTCAATAAATGATAAAAGAGTGTTTTTACCATACCGATAAGTTACTGTCAGGCGGGGTAGAGCAATATGTAGCTGGGATAAAACTAAGAGGGAAACCATCCCTCCTCCGGCGGTTAGTTTCAGCTGACCAGGCACCCTCCCTGGGGCTGGTCGGTACGTCCGCGTAAGGAAGGGCAGGGTAGCCCCCTCCTTACTCCGAGTCCACTGCTCCAGCTCGCCCACGTCGGTGTGCAGTTTCTTGGCCCCCAAGAATGTGCACGGCCTGTTGCTCTCACCACAGAGCTCCCACGGCGATGATAAGGAGTAAAGAACACGATGTACATCCACAGTAGTACATCTGCACTAGTACATCTCCCGTAATACAGCCACAGTATCACATCCACAGAGATGGTACTACCACAAAGTAGATCCCCCGTAATACATACATATTATTACGTCCACAGAGATAGTAAAACCACAAAGTACTTCTCTCGTAACACATACATATTATTACGTCTACAGAGATCGTCGAGTCGGTGAATTAAAACCACAAATCCACCAAACTCCTATCAGCCGCCGCCCCCTTGACCACTCATGGTCGGGCTTAAATATATCCACCCCAGTCCCTCTAGACCAGGTGTCAGCACTGCCGGGCCCGCACGTGGTCTTCGCTGAATTGCGTCGCAAGCATTTTCTAAAAACAAACTGTCAACACCGGATGTCAACCTTCCCCCATCCCGTCTTGCCCCCTCTACTACGCAGTTGTCCGTTACAGACACAAAGACACACAACCAAAAGCAAAATTGCCAGCAAAACAAGCAGGGGATGGATGTGGATGAGTGACATGTAGTAGCACTCAGCATCTTTCCCTCATACATGAACATGTTAGCAATCCTTCAATGGAACTGTTGAGGGATCCGAGCCAACCTTGAACTCTGATGCCTAGCATCTTGTTTCTCTCCTGATATTATAGAACTACAGGAGACTATTCTCCTACCCTCTGCCTCCTTTTCCTTTAAAGGCTTTTGAGTTTTATGTCAGGACTCGCAGACCGACGTCCCTTCGGGTGGGGCTGCTCCTCTCCTTTGCTCCCACCTTTTGTTTAGCTAGATAGCACTTTTAACTCCCTTTCAAGCTGTTGCTGCCCAGGTTACTCTAGGCAAGATTATCACTGTCTTCCTCATTTTGCTTGGATCTCCTGATAGGACCTTGAGGGTCTACTGAGCCAACTTCCTTTTCCTGTCCTCCTTTTGGGGGATGTTAACGGACACCATCCTCTCTGTGGGGCAGAGCTTTGACTGATCCTAGGGGAGAGTTGTTGGGATCATTTTCTTATGGAAGCTGATCTCTGCCTTGTAAATGATGGCTTGTACATTTTTTCTTAGCCATACAGTGTCATTTGTTGATTTGTCAGAGGTTAGTCCCAACAGTGCTATTAGATTTTAACTGAACTGTACACAAACAATGACTTGTGCGGCAGTGATCACTTTCCAGTGGTTTTACAATTTTTAACTAGTCTGGAGCAGGACAACCATTTTTATAATGGCGGGTGGAACCTGTCTACAGCAGATTGGCCTGCCTTTCAGGCCGTCTGTACCACCCGCCTTCTCTCTTTAATTTACAAAGAAATCTTGTAATGATACCACCTTACAAGAGCATCCTATTAACCTTTTTAGTTCTATTTTAACCAAAGTTGCTTCAGAAACATCTTTTAAGTGAAGGTTTTGAAATTGCTGACCACATGTTTCATGATTTACTAAGGAGTGCAGGGTGGTCAAGGACGCTTTGAAGAACGCCAGTGCCTTGCCTTCCACCACCACACTCCTGAAAATGTGATAAACTTTAAATGTAGTACAGCTCAGGCTCGTTTTATTCCTAGTTTAGGTCTGTCCCATCGGTAGCTATTTTTATATTTTTAAAGAGGATAAGGCTCTGCTATAACATTGAAGCTTTTTATGTCCTGATAGTTTTTGGTTTGGGGTTTTCATTTGTTGGTGGCCTTTCACAACTCTTTTTTTCTTACACTTTATTTACATTTTTACATTATTCTTGCTTCTTGTGTTGGCTTTTATTGATTAAGATTTTGTGGTTATATCACTTGGGGGTTTTGCCCCTAAACATTTTAAGGTAAATTACCTTTTATCATTGTGATATAGCCTTAGCTGCTGGGGTAGCGTAAAACATAGCCAGCCAAGCTTCTCGGCTTATGTTCAGTCCCTGTGTCAACACCTTTGGGACACTCTGGGCCAAAATAAGTTACATGCCACTGTTCTGTCTTTCAGACCGCCTGTGCAGCAGGAGGAGGTAGTCCTCACTAGACTAAGGTTAGGACACACCTAAGCCTCTCAATCCCACCTTTAACGAGGTGAACTTCCACTAGTTAGTCCTTGGTGTCAATTTTTAGTGTGGTACATGTTTGAATTACTTGTCCTGAACTCCAGAGTATCCACCCGCAGAGTTTTTTACTGTAGACTCATTGTTTTCCTTGTTTAGGTTTGTCCCATTGGGAGCTAATTTTACATTTTTAAGAAGGATAAGGCTTTACCATCAGATTTAAGGTTTTTATATCCTGATAGTCTTTGGTTGGGGGTTTTAGTTTGTTGGTGGCCCTGTGGGTCACAACATTTCTGTTTACACTTTACTTTCTCCATTACATTATTCTTGCCTCTTGGGTTAGCCTTTCTTGATGAAGATTTTGTGGTTATGTCACTTGGGTGTTTTGTTTTATGTTGTCATGATATAGTCTCAGTTGCTGGCACAGCATAAAACACAACCAACCAGCATAGTGAAAAATGTTTACAACAAATTAACCTATCCTTCTTTCATGTCAGTGTCAAGACATCCATGCTATAAAAAATACAGTGGAACCTCGGTTAGCGAACGCCTCGGATAGCGAATATTTCGGATAACGAACAAAAATTTCGTTAAAAGTTTGTCTCGGATAGCGAACAAAATTTCGGATAACGAACAGCCACGTGGACCACACATGACCGACCAGCATGTCATCATTCGCGCTCGAGACACAGTTACGATCAGTCGTTCCTTATCTATGCGCATCCTTCTTATTTAGTGATTTTTCTGCTTTGTTTTAATAAGATAATCCTCAATCATGGCTCCGAAGAAGATTAAGAGCAATTAATAGTAGTGAGGTAATCACAAGGAAGCGGCCAACAAATGAATTGAAAAAGGAAATGATTTCAAAGTATGAAGGTGGCATACGTCTGTCGGAAATGTGATGTCGTATTACCGAAGAGTTCTACAAAAAGGCAGAAGCAACAGACACTGGACACGTTTTTTCCTTTAACCTCAAAGCTACAGAAAAGGGAAGTCACCCCCGATTTTATAATGTCACGTGTGCTCATGGAGGGGGAATCAAAGCAGTAATTCCACCCTTCCTCCCCGCACCTGCTTCCAACCACGCCGTCAAAACGGCAAGTTTTCTGATGTTTAAATGCTTTCGTTAATGTTTTTATGTTTATTTAACTCCAGTTATATTGCATTATAACTGTTCTCATTACAAATACCTATATAGCCTGTAACTTTCAAATATTAGCGAGTCAACAGGGGCTGGGAACCAATTAAATCTATTTCTTTATTTCTTATGGAAAAAATTGTTTCGGATAACGAACAGCTTTCCAGAACGGATTAAGTTCGTTAACCGAGGTTCCACTGTACATGTATTTCAAGAAGTTTGTGACAATTTGTTGTCAAGGTTACTCATTATGATAGATCATCTATATTTGATAAACTGTATCAGAGGACTACAAAAATTAATGTTTATTTACTCTTTTTTTCTAGCCACATTTATATGAATAAAACTCCGTGTAGATGGATGATTGTATGCCAGAATCTTTGTATTTGCATGTGTGTGTTTCAGGATCAGTATGAATACACCCACATGGTCATAAAGAGTTTGTGTGAAGAGTGGCTTCAGGAGTTTACAAAGCATGATTATGAAAACATTCTCAATCGTGAAGAGGTAATTTTTTTCCCCTGTTCTTTATAAATAACTATTTTTTAAATTGTATACATTCAAAGAAAAATTTGTAGCATAAAATGTAAAGTGCAGTGATGCCAAGCTTTCTTGTATATAGATCAGTGGGTAGGTGCATGTAAAGTCTGCTAAGCTAAATAAATTTTCCCACTAGAACCTAGCTGAAAGCTGATAGCTAAATCCTAACATTGAGGGGCACCTACAAACTTAGCTGAGCTAAGGAATAGATAGAAAAATTAGCAGCCAGCTGCAGATCACATAGTCAAGAGATAGAAATAAAATTAAAGTATTTTCCCTTTTTGGGTGATTAATAATAATAGAATAAAAATAGAAGTTATTTTTATAGCACCATATCCCAGCCCTATGTGCAAGCTCATGGCACTTTACAAATGATATTATAGCAACAATAACCATAAGGAGAAATTAAAGAAACCAACCGAGATGACAGTAAAGAAAAGAGGATAACATATGGAACCCAATAATAAGAATAATAAAATGCATAGTGCTATCTGATTAACACCTAAACTTATACAGTACACTATATCCAACAAGTCTATAAAATTAAAATAAATGCATAAATTATGGCAAAAAATCATGGAGACAGAAAAGAACAGATTATTCATGCATCATCGTAAATCTGGTTGGCTATAAAAATGTTGTGTGCAAATCCTTAGTAAGCCATCCCACATCCTCTCTATTTCTGATTATGTATTGGCATGTATGAGGACTCAACATGCAAAGTGATCCACAACGGAAAGCTGACTGACCTCTTCGCAGTAAGGACTGGAGTGAGGCAAGGTTGTATGCTCTCACCGACAATCTTCCTGATCGTCATAGATTGGATCATGTGAAGAACAACTTCTAGCGGCAACACTGGCGTTCAGTGGACCAACCTCTAACAGCAACACGGGCCTTTAGTGGACCTTAGCCAGGCAACTTGCGGATCTCGATTTTGCGGATAACATCAGCCTGTTGTCCCACAAGCAACAACATGCACAGACAAAGCTCACTATCTCGCAGAAGAAGCAGCGATGACTGGCCCGACCATCAACATCAAGAAGACAGAGGTAATGCGGGTCAACAACAAGCAAGAAGCCCCACTCCAACTACATGGAGAATGTATTACAGAATCTGACCGTTTCACCTACCTTGGTAGCATAGTCAGCAAAGATGGAGGTACAGATGAAGATGTAAGAAGCCAAATAAACAAAGCCAGGCTTGCATTCCACACCCTACGACCTATCTGGAACTCCAAGGCTTTATCTTTACACACCAAGATCTGCATCTTTAACACAAATGTAAAGTCAGACCTTCTGTATGGATCTGAGACATGGTGTGTGACAAAGGCCATCACTAACAAGATACAGACATTCGTCAGCAGATGTCTGTGCCACATACTCAACATCAGATGGCCCGAGAAGATCTCAAATATAGACCTGTGGGAGAGGACCAACCAAAAAAAAAACCTGCCAGCCAAGACATCAAAAAGCGAAAGTGTGGCTGGATTGGTCACACCTTACGAGAGCCGGCCAACAATTTAATGAGACAAGCTCTGGGCTGGAACCTACAGGGGAGGCGCAGGGTTGGGAGACCCACACAGACGTGGAGGAGATCAGTCCACAGAGAGGTGGAGACAGCTGGAATGACATGGTCTCAACTGGAAAGGGACGCCCAGAACCGGGTCCGATGATGAGTTGTAGTTGCAGCCCTATGCTCCACTGGGGGCGAATAGGACCAAGAAGAATTGGCATGTAAGTTTTCACTCTTGCAGTCTGGCTGTAGGTGCACAATACCTGTATGCAGAACCAGTCGTCACTGCAATTCATTCCATGTGCCATTTATTTAAACAACTCTACTCATGCCCGTGGGCCGGGCTCATGCCAGGGGTGAACACCCAGCCTTTCTCTGGGTGCTCATTTTTTCTTATGCTTTTCCTTTTTCTCTCTTACCTGGCCCTTTCATCTATATTCTTTTTCTAATCAAACATCACCCTCTTATACTTCAGTTTGTACAAGGATGGGTGACAGAAAATGGCTTCAAATTTTCTCCTACAAAGTCAGTATGCATCCACTTTTGGAAACTGAGAGGTATTTTTCCAAACCTATCTATTTCTGTCAATGGCATGGTACTCAAAGTGGTCCAGGAAGTAAAATTCCTTGGCGTCATCTTTGACCGTAAACTGTCTTTTCTGTGTCATATCAAATATCTACGCCTTTATTGTCAGAAAACCTTGGACATCCTTAGAGTAGTTGGCCATGTCAGCTGGTGGGCGGACCACACAGTCCTAATTCGTCTGTATCGTACCCTGCCCGCTCCAAGCTAGACTATGGATCCATCATCTATGGCTCTGCTCGAGAGTCCTACCTCAAATTTATCGATTGTATTCATCATCAAGGGCTCCACATCTGTTTAGGTGCCGTCCGCACAACTCCTGTACAAAGTTTGTACGCAGAAGCTGGTCTCACCCCCACTTTCTCTCCGTTGTCTGAAACTCATGCTATCCTATGTCTGTCGTTTAAAAGCTCACCCTGGAAACCCTGTGTACTGGGCTGATTTTTGGACCATGGTGCACTGCCCTGTATGTCATTCATACCAAGGAGCAAAAACCATTATGACTCTGTGTTGCATCTCACTTACAAGCGGCTGGAGTAGATATTCAGCACGTAGACCCTCTCCCTCTTCTGCCAGGTCCTCCTTGGACACTTCATGTTCCAGAGATTCACCTTGATCTCACAGTGTTCAGAAAAGGTGACAGCAGTGACCTCATCCTTCTTCAATGCTTTCAGGAACTTCTCTCATCTGCAACAGGCCTTTTCAGCCAGACTTGTGGAAGGCTGCTCTGTCTTCTCTGTGGAACGTTTCATCTTTCTTGCCATGCATCATGTTCACCACTCTTCGGAGCACAACTGTTTGATTATTTCAGACTTGCTTTCTGCCCCCCATGCTCTTCTATTCAATGATTTTGACCATCCTGTCATGGTCCTATTTCATAAAATTCATGCAGCATTCATTCATTTAGAGAGGGCCGGTAGTTCGGCGCTTGTTAGGTTTTGGCTGAAGTGCTGATGCATGGGAAAAAAGTGCTGATGCTGATGCATGCGAAAAAAGTGCTGATGCATGCGATCGTGAAGGATCGCAAAAAGTACCCGCCCGATAGGTATATGAGGGCAGAGCTGAGACGCAAGGACAGGGGAGAAAACTGCGAAGTGAAAGCTCATGACAAGTGACGCAGCCGTGACTGTAGATCTATCTGCATTAAAGAGTTGTGCAACTGCTGACAGGTTCCTGCCTTTCTGGTTTGAGTGCTGGACTGTTGTGGTCACTGTTCAAACCCCCCCCCCCTCACCACTCGGTTACATCTTTTGGCGCTGCGAGCAGGATCCGTGTCAGCAGAGAAGTGCACACAATGGCTGCAGAGGGTGACAGTACAGCAGAGGCTGTACGAACAGGTCATTTATTCCGCCTTCAGAAGTTTGCCGGAGGGCCAAGTGTCGACGAGTTTGAAAGAGAGGTGGAGTTAGGTCTCGCCCTAAGCCCCATGCCTGAGAATGCTGCGTGTGCTTATATTTTCAACGCACTGGAGGGACCTGCCAGACGGCGAGTGCTGATGTTCCCTCAAGACATGATAGACACACCGGAAAAGATTTTGGATATTTTGAGAGAGGCATATGGCGAGTGGAGAGATGTTATAGACATTGTTGCCAGTTTTTATAACCACCGACAGCAGAGTGAGGAGGTGGTCATCGAATATGCTGCGACCCTGCGAAATTTACAGGCGAAAGCAAATCGCCTGCTGAGCGACGCCATATCCAATACACACCTGGCGGCCCGCTTTGTGAAAGGACTTAAAAACAGCCAGGTCCGACGTGAAACATCCAGACAGCTGGCCGACCATGGGTCTTCTTTTGTCGATCTCCTTAAGACGGCCCGACGTGCAGAGAGAGAGGAGATGTGTAATGATAGGAAGGATGAGATAGATCGTCTGACTGCATGAGTCAGACAGCTGGAGATGGAGGCGGCCTCCCGGCTTCACACGACACAACAAAGTGAGTTCCCCTTTGAGGCTGATCATCAGCACAAACAGAAATGTATGCGACGACAGCAGACAAGACAACGGGGCGGCCAGCGACCAGCACCTCCCCATGACAGCGATGGTGGAGGGGGCAGAAGGCGAGGTTTCTGCAGGTGGTTCAACGTGGCAAAGGGATGGGGGTTCATCACACCTGATAATGGCGATCAAGACGTCTTTGTCCACCATTCAGTTATTCACAAGGCAGGCTTTCGCAGCCTCGGCAAAGGTGAATTGGTGGAATTTGAACCCAGACTGTCATACAAGACTGTTCAACCCCCCTCACCACTCGGTTACACATTGTAGCAAAGACATTACTTTTATTAGGGCTCCTGGCCATGACAATCCCAGACAATATTCGAGCAGACCAGGCTGCCAAGGTTGCATGTCAGTCTCATGACAAATTACACTCGCTGGTATGATCAGACTTTATCTTCTCGGCCTATGTTCAGTTTCTACGGCAGGGGTGTCAAACACATGGCCAGTGGGCCACATCTAGCCCGTCATAAAATTTTACCTGGCCCGCAAAAGAATTTTAGTTAATCATTGTTAATGGCCCAGTGACAAGAAGTGCAAATGACAGAAAAGTTCACGTTGAACACAGCAAGCGATGCGATGATTGTAGAAAATGTGTTTTCTTCTTTTAGTGAAGTTTGTTTAGACCACCAAGAGTGCACTTGTCAAGTTACCACCGTTCCTATTACTTACCTAAAAGGATGGTCAAGGAGGGGCTCATAAATCTGACCTGTGACACTAGATACGGTGGCCTGAACATGGCAGCCGCAGCCGGTTGAAGATTTTGAATCTAAGTCTATGGCAACACCACTGGGACACTCTGGGGCAAAATAAATTACATGCAGTCCTTCCCTGTCTTTCCGACCGCCTACCCTCATGCCATCTTGTGAGGCTGGAGGAAGTGGTCTTTACTAGTAAAGTTAGGACATACCTATGCCACACAAGGACACCCCTTACAAGGTGAACCACCACCAGTTTGTCCATGGTTTAAAGGAAGTTTTAATGTAGTACATGTTTTGATTGTTTGTCCTGAGCTCCAGATTATACTCCAGCAGTTTTTTACAGCAAATTCTTTTTCTTCATTGTTTAGGTCTGTCCCATTGGCAGCAGTCTTTACATTTTTACCATCAGATTTAAGATTTTTATATCTTCTTAACCGTTGTCTTTTTTTTTTTTGTGGCCTTTTGGGGCCACAACACTCCTTTTTGCATTTTACCCACTCTTGTATGTCATTTACTTCTTGCGTTGATTTTTTTTTTTTTTTAAGGAATGTTATGGTTATATCACTTTAAACACAAACAAACAAAATCTCCTCAGCTGGTCTTGCAAATGGTAGCCTCATTTTGCAGAACTTCATGCCATTTTGCTAACCTCGTAGCACATTCACTGGTCTTTGGAGCAGAACTTATTAAATTTTTCAGATTCGCTATCTGCTTTCCGAGCTGTTCTTTTCAATCATTTAGACCACCCTCTCTATGTGTCTGTGACAATACTGTTGATCCAGCATTTCTTGCCCTTAAAGCTGTTCCTTGTTCCTTCATCTGTGTCAGATTTAGGTGTGATAGTGATAGTGTGCTTAGATGTTGGTGGTCCATAATTAAAAGAAGGTTTTCTGTCCCAGGCTAGCTTTGAACTCTTCAATGCTTTTGTTTAGCCAGAGCACTCTAAATACTAGGCTATGATGTTTCTGCCCTGCAATTTAGCAACATGATCATGACTATCATAAGGCATGAATAGCACAGTATCACACTTATTATGTGTGTTTGCTGTTTAATATTGTCAGATATTAATATGAGACAAAATAAAAATAATTTAACCAATGAAAATAGGTGTTAAACAGTACATACAGATATTCAGCTTCAGACAACTAAAGTCAGGAATGTCAAAAGAATGGGGAAAATATGCAAACAAAAATTAAGAAATAATAAAGGGAATGAAATACATGTAACAACAACTTTTGTATTCAACTGATAATTGCAAAAATTGCAAAATTTGAAACGTTATCCCAGTTTGGTTTTTTTAAGTAGCTTTGTTCCAGTTGGCACCAGTAGGGCATAGAGTGATATCAGGAAATGATTTGGCCTTCCAAGGTTCTGATCTTTCAGTCATAGAGAAGGTGTGAACATAAAATTTACTGGGACCTGTTTTTCATCTTTTTTACAGAATTATGTAAACATGAACATTGACCATGATGATGTTGGTAAGTATTCCTTTTTGTCCTTCAAATGCTGAGAGTAATGTAATGAGCTATAGTACATCTTATAATATTGTGTGCATGAGTAGTGTCCTGCGTCTTAGGTCTTTGTGTGAATCATTTGGACATCATTGTTCCTATTATCTGTCTATACATCCCCATGGGTCCCTTTTCTCTCCCTCAGTGAAGATTGTCGAGTAACTCTGGGGAAGAGCCCGTGGAGATGGTAGAGGTTGTTATTCCGCCTTCGGCCTATCACACTCTCGATACCTCTACCAAATCACGTCGACATTTACCGCATGCTCTCACACTAATTTGCTTATCAATTAACACTTTTAATTAGCTCGAGCCCCCAAGCACACATAACCCCAATGAACAACTCAAGGCAATTTAGTGTATGAAAAGGTTATTAATCATCGAGAGGATTATACAAATTACAGCAAAATGATAGTTTCAAATATGAACATATGGTTGTTATCTAGGTGGCCCGTTATTTCTCTATCCCTAGTCTAGGTAACATGAGCCACTAATCAGCTTAACTAATACACACCGCACATGCACTCGCCACTTATCTCTTCACACAAGTCTCTAGTCACTTGAAGGGCCCCTCCAATGTTGACGTCCGTGTGCGGACGTTCAGCCGATGGACGTTTTGCCGCCGGACGTTTCGGAGTCGGACGTTTAGCCAACGTATGTTTCGTCGACGGAGGTTTCATTAACCGGATGTTTCGCAGACGGACGTTGACGTCCGAGAATCCGTTGATGATGCTCCATCGATCGTAGCTGACTCCCTCGCAAGCTCTGAGACTCTGGCACCACCGCGTGCCACCACGTGTCTGTCTCACGTCCCTAGGCCGGACTGCTGTCTCAAGCTTAACAGCGCCTAACAGGACCAACACTTATCTACCAGCTTTGCCTCTACTGTTTGCGACCAAACAGATACTAGAGATGAAGCGTCATACACTCTGCGACAGAGCGGGTCTTCCACACCTCTGAGTCGGTTGTGCTGGAGCCATCACGATTCCTAGACAAACTCACAGCAGAGAATCTGAACAGCCTTGAACAGATTTCGGCTACAACCTTCCTTCTCGAGTACCAGTGTGAAAGACACCGACCCTTTGCCGCTCGTGATGTTAAATTCTCATCTGCGCGGGTTCTTCTCTCTCGTGGTTGGTCAACCATACCACAAACTCACTTCGATCATTCCACTATCTAGATTTATCCAATCACACTTAGCTAGTACGTGATGGACAGGTGGTCATTTTGACTTGTTCCAGCCCACTCTACACCCCCTCTTTACCCCCTCTCACTAGCAACGCGATCTGTGACTACGGCGCCATCCTGTCTGGCTTCCCATTCACTGCGTCCAACGGATGGCAATAATAGGTAGCGCTGTGGCCCTGTTTCAGGTGTACCGCGGACTTCTATAGTTAACGGGGTAGTGTGACCACTGCTCTCACCTTCTCTGGGAGATCACCTGCGGGGACAACTACCATCCCGCATCCTAACCTGACTTGATCTATGTCCGTCATGACATAAATGGTCCGCGATCACAGGTCTACTGTTTCCAGGGGAGATTAACGGTGGTGAGATTCCTTGGCCTTTTGTCCACCCGACGGTCCAATGCCGCCAATGGCCGCCTACTCCGTTTCCACATACCTCACCGCCAACACATTCCAAGGTTACCCGTTTCCCCTTCTGACAGTCTGCTTACCAGCGAGTCCGCCTGTTTTGTGGAGGGAACAGAAGTGAGACACCAACACTATAGCCCTTTACTAGTTATCACATGACAAAGATGAGGTGCAAGAAAGTGTGAGAGTGAATGCTGAGGGGGCCAGGCCTCATTTTCTTCTTGTTGAGGGTGCAGAGCCAGCCCAGCTTCTCTCATCCCTCTCTCCCCATTTGCGATTTTCCAAGGGGTTTAAGATTATATCTTCAGGTTTCACTCCAATCAAGCTTTTGTGCACTGGACAATTTGTCATTCAGTGCGCCAGCCAGAAAGCCTCAGAGGCCCTGTGCTGATGGGATGGAAAGCAGTTTGTCAATCACCTGATCACAGTAACTCTGCACAGATCCCTCATCTCTTCCAAGGGAGTCATCCATTGCCCTGATCTTGCAAGTTCCAAGCCCACTGTTTTCTTTGTGGTGGGAGTGGCCATGCTACACCTAATTAATTGTTCCTGAAGCATGCAATGTACTAACTGTGACTGTTCTCTTAATGCTTGTTCCAAAGACTGCCTGAAGTGGAAGGAAGAGGCAGGCATTCAATGCATATGTCCAGAATCTGGTGTCTGTTACGCCAGTTCTTGCCGTCACATAGTGGATGGCTCCTCCGGAGCATCATCTCTTACTTCCTGCTCAGCCCTTCTTGTGAAACGGCCATCAGTATCTATAGTTATAGTGACAGACAGGACATGAGTCACATTTGAGGGCCCTGTCCCTGTCTGTCATGCTATGTCTCCTCCTCCTTCTACAGTCATCACAATCAACACAAACATCTCAAATCACACCAGTATCACAATCCACACAATCTACACCACTAAAAAATTCTACACACTAACAAACATGAAACATGAAATCCACAAAAAAGTAAAAATACTCCATCTCAGACAGACAAGAAAGACAGCCAAAAACAAAATCTCCACAAAAACTCACTACTCAGCAGACAACATCTGGGACTACCACAGTAGTATCATCAATCCCTGTTTCTAACCACTTTCCTTCTCATGGCAAGCAGGGGATGGATGTGGATGAGCGACGTTTAGTGTCACATTTTCCATCCCGCTGCCCCCTGCTTTCCTCTTCTTCTTCTCCTCCCTCTGCTTCTGTGAACTCCTCCTTGGACCCTTCCTGTTCCAGAGATTTGTCTTGATCTTACAGCTTTTAAAAAAAGGGACACTAGTGACCTCATTTTTCTCCAACACTTTCAGTAACTTCTTTCTGACTATCCTGGATTCTGTTCTATCTTTACAGACGGCTCCAAAGTCCCAAGTGGTGACCCTGTCACTGCAGCAGCAGTTTCCTCCTGCCAAAGGCAATGGGCCGCTTCAGTCTGACTGCTCTATTTTCACTGCGTAACTACATGCCATTTTGCTAGCTTTGCATTATGTTCACCGCTCTTCAGAGCACAACTTTTTCCTTAATTAAGACTCTCTTTCTGCCCTCCAAGCTTTTATTTCTAATGATTTTGACCAAAATCTCTTGGTCTAATTTCATAAAATTCATGCAGCACTTATTCATCGTACAAAGGACATTGTTTACATTTGATCTCCCGGCCATGCTGGTACCTCCGGCAGTGTTCAAGCAGACCAGTCTGCCAAGGCTGCATGTCAGCCTCCTGGCAAATTACACTTGCTGGTAACATCAGACTGTAAATCTTTCTTCTCAGCCTACATTCTGTCCCTATGGCAACACCACTGGGACACTCTGGGCCAAAATAAACTACACATCATCCTTCCTCGTCTTTCCGAATGCTTGCTTTCTTGCCGTCCTGTGAGGCAGGAGTAGGGGGTCCTTACCAGATTAAAGTTAGGACACACCTATACCACGCAAGGACACCTCTTACGAGGTGAACCACCACTAGTTTGTCTATATGGTGCAAAGGAAGTTTTTTGTGGTATATGTTTTGATTGTTTATCATGAGCTCCAAAGTATCTGCCGAAAGTTTTTTACATTGTTGTTTAATGAATGTAATGGGTATATCACTTGGAAGGTTTTGTCCCTAAATTTTTTAAGGTAAGATTACTCTTTTTTTTGGCGGTGATAAAGCCTTAGTTGCTGGCACGGCATTAAAACACAAACAATAATGGATTGGATCAGGGATGCATATAATCTGTTCCGCAAATATGTCATCCTTGATGTGAAGGAGACTTTTTGCAAGGTGTGCCCTCGTTCTAGGGCCCATAGTTGCCTACCAGGTGGCTTTAGCCACTGAATCCGGTCAGAATGTGAACATAGAGTTGAAAGAGGTGTTTATCGCCATCTTGAGTTTCAGCTATATTACCTGTGCTCTGTTTGTGTCTGTCCCATGAGAAAAATGCTTTTCTTACAAAACATCCAGAAAAAAGCTTTGGAATTCAGGTGTAAGGTTTGTTGCGATGGTAGTTCCAGGGGCACTTTTCTACAGGTAGTGTACCATTTCACAGGTTTTGTTGCCTATAGGTGACAGTGAGAGAATTACCTGCCACCATCTTGAAGCCACACAGGAGGACCAGAAACCATTTGAGAAACATAGGCAACAATTTCACAGATCCATGTTTCACCAACACACACAAAACCTGACGCAGACTAACTAGCAAGACGAAATGTGATGATGAGCTGCCCCTCTAGCCAGTTAGGCAAAGGAACATCACAGATGAAAGCTGCAGACATTAAGCACATTAATAAAGAAATTACTTTGATGATATGTGTGTGTACTAGTCACATCACAAAAACCCATCCTCACCCCTCACCCTTCATTCCTGATAGAGAGATGCACACACAAAGGTAAACCAATACATATTGTCTTGTATCTCACAAATAGATTTTAACTCATACTTTGTATTATTACCTTGGACTTTTGGAAATCTTATTTTAATCATGTTATATTTTGAATGTTAACAGAACAGACAAGAAGTATTTTGTGTGGTCTATTGGAAGACAACTAAATCAGATTCTAAACTTTTCTTGCAGGTTTTTCTAGTACTGGCCTATGGAGTAGTTTTGAAAACGTAGGCACCTTAAGAAATTCACAGACACTCAGTAAAACTTCGAAATCTGAATATTCTACTTTGAGCACTGCTGAGTGTTGCAAACATCAACTTTATGCACAAGACTTGACAAATCTCATTTCTGTGGAATTTGAGATAAATGAATCTCTTGCTCCTAGTGAAGGTAAGTCTGAAAAGCCTTTAAAATATTACAAAATTGTCTATTCAGCTGTAACTTTTATGATGATTTTCACATTATGTCTACTAAGCTGACCTACCTCTTTTTCTTATGCTTTTCCTTTTTCTCCCTTACCTGGCCCTTTCATCTATATTCTTCTTCTAAACAAACATTTCCCTGTCGTACTACATTTTTATCCTTTCTATCTTCTGTCTACTCTGATCTTTTTCCTATCTTCCCTATCATCATGCTTTTCTTTTGATGTCATTTTTTTTCTGTGGCCTCAATTAGGCCCCCTGAATTTACGGCGCAGGGTGACCCGTGTCAGGGAAGGATGGGATCCTGGAGGTTGGAGTCCCTGATGAGTTGTGTCCCATCATACCGGCACACCTCTTTGGACTTCTCCTAGGCGGGAAGTTAGTGTGGCCCTCACCAATCAAACAGCTGGTCATGTATTGCCCTAGCTTTGCTAGAAGGCTGCGGCTGGGGTCAATCTGTTTTTCATACTTGGAAGGCCAGATTACCCTGCATGAGAAAGAATGTTGAGGGTGCCTGGCCCCTTTTTCTTGTGGTAGAGTGTGCAGAGTTGGGCCAGCTGCTCTCATCCCTCTCCTCTTTCGCAATATCAGAAGAGTTCAAAAATATCTCTACAAACTTTTCTGCTGTTAAACATCTGCGTTCTGGACAATTTCTTGTCCAGTGGGCAAATCATAAAGCTTCTGAGGCCCTGCACTGATGGGATGAAAAACAGTTCATCAACCAGCTCATAAAAGTAACTCCATACAGATCCCTCAACTCTTCCAATTTCATAAAATTCATGAAGCACTCATTCATCATAACAAGGACATTGTCTTTATTTGGGCTCCTGGCCATACCAGTATTCCAGGCAGTGTTCCAGCAGACCAGTCTGCCAAGGCTGCATGTCATTCTCCTGGCAAATTACACTTGCTGGTATAATCAGACTGTAAATCTATCTTCTCGACCTAAGTTTAATCCCTATGGCAACACCACTGAGACACTGGGGCAAAATAAATTACATGCAATCCTTCCCTGTCTTTCCGACTAGACTATCTTCCTACCTTCATGCCATCCTGTAAGGCGAGAGTAGGTGGTCCTTACTAGGTTAGAGTTAGGACACACCTATGACATGCAAGGACACCTCTTACAAGGTGAACCACTGCCAGTTTGTAAATGGTGTAAAGGAAGTTTTAATGTAGTACATGTTTTCATTGATTGTCCTGAGCTTTATCTGCCAGCAGTTTTTTTTTTTTTTTACAGCAAATTCTTTGGTTTCTTTGTTTAGGTCCGTCCCATTTTCAGCAGTCTTTGCATTTTTAAGGAGTATAGGACTCTGCTATCAGATTTAAGAAATTTTATGTCCTGATAGCTGTTGTCTCTTGGTTTTTGGTTTGTTGGTGGCCTTTTGGGGCTTTAACACCCCTTTTTACACTTCACTAACTTTTTTACATTATTGTTTATTTTTTGCTTTGGTTTTTAAGAATGTAATGATTATATCACTCGGATGGGTTTTGTACCTAAACTTTTTCAGGTAAGATAACTTTTTGTCGCCATGATATAGTCTTAGTTGCTGGCATGGCGTTAAATACAAACAAACAAGCCTTTTGGGGCCCTTGTTTCTTTTTTTTTTTTCTTTTTTTCTTAAACTTAAGTCTCCTTTTTTACATTATTCTTGCTTCTTGCCTTGGCTTTTATTGATTAAGATCTTGTGGTTATATATGACTTAGGGAACTTGCCCCTAAACTTTTTAAAATAAGTTTACATTATGTTGCCGTGATTCATGGTCCCAACTGGAAAGGGACGCCCAGAACCGGGTCTGATGACGGGGTGTGGTTGCAGCACTATGCTCCACTGGGGGCGAATAGGAACAAGAAGAATAAGAATGTTGCTGTGATGTAGCCTTAGTTGCTATAGAAAAACGGCGTAAAACACAATCATCCCTCCACTTTGGGCAGTCATTAGAAGAACCGACATGAGAACCATCACAGTTTGCACACTGGGCACTTGAAGAAGCGTATTTGCCTGCTGCATGGCCTCAGTGCAGCGAAAGCAGCAAGCTTGGGATTTGCAGAAGTCAGCCCCATGCCCATAATGCTATCAGCTGATGCAGCACAATGAAGAAAGAATGAAGAGAAACACCATTCTTGCTGCATATTTTAATTACTACTTTGACAAAAGGAAATTCCCTGACCACTTCATAAGAAAGGTGACACTTTTCAACCTGAAAACTATAGAGGCATATCGCTATCAAATATATCTGGCAAGATTTTAACCACATTTTAAATAGGAGAGTTATAGACTGAACAAAATGATCTCAAGCTGGTTTTAGGAAGGGAAAGAGCACAGGCATTGATAGGATATGGAAAATAGAATATTGGCTTGACAGTTGTTCTCCTTCCGTTATTTTCAAGCTTTTTAATACCCTGATCCAGTTTGTTCTGTTATAATATGGTTGTGAAATCTGGGGACTTTGTGCTGATATAAAAATAAATGAAATACCTTTGCCCTGAAAAGTTTCTAGGAGTGTCTTTGAAAAAAACCCACCAAATATAAGGTTTATGGAGAATATGGGCAGTATCCTTTATGAACTGTCATAAGATCTTTAAAGTTATGGTAAAGAATAGTTCACCTACCTGAGAGCAGACTTCCTAGAAAGGTTTTACGCAATTTTAGATAATAATCTTATAAACAACAAGACCATCTGGGTTAACAGCATCATGGTGGTTTTGTACAAATTTGGTTTAGGCTTTGTATGGGAGCAACAGAGTGTAGGAAATGATAATGTTTTTTGAAAGAATTTAAAGATTGATCAATTGTTTCAAGCAAGAATAAAGTGAGAGGTAATTAGTAGTTATTGTTTTTATCCTTATTGTTATTTTAAAAGCAGTCGTAAAATCTAAATCATATAGGGATGAGAAATGCCCTAGTCAGATTCCGACTAGGTGTCACTAACCTAAAGTGCCATGAATTAAGGTATATAACAAACTCAAGCAGTAGTCAAAATTGTACTTTTTGTACAAATATTGAAGAAACGGAATAAAATTTTTTGTGTTGTCCACAATACTAGATTATGAGAAAGATTTATCCGTCACAAATTTTTGCTCTACCTATGCCTTTCTCATTTTTCAGTACTCATATCAAATTACCATCCTAATCTTACAGGTTGTCTAGCAAGCTATATAATAATAATAAATGCAAGCTTTGTAAAGCCCATACTCACACTCCTAAACAGCATGCTCTTAGCGCTTAAGAACAAGAACGAAACATGGACACCATACGAGGGACAGCAAAACAAGCAAATAACATATGAGCTGTGAAAGAATAAACAACCATACTAAACGAAGAATAAAATCAACTACAGATAACATAAAGAGGAACCAAAAAATGAGAACAAGAGCTAATAGTAACATGATATTGCAAAAGGAAGGGTATGAAAAATAACTAGCATTATGGGAAAGGTTGTTAGGAGTAATGTTTACAGAAGAAGTGCGTCTTTAGTGCACGTTTAAAGGATTCAGTAGTGGGTAGGTGGTGGATATGGAAAGGGAGAGTTCCATTGTTTCACTGCACAATAACTAAAGATCCTGTGGCCATATGTTGTTGTTTTGGTGACAGGAAGAGTAAGGAGATGATCATCAGACGAGTTGTGTAGCAAGTAAGGGAAAAGTAGCTAAGAGAAATAATCAGGGCAGGTGCCAGCAAAGAAATTGAAACACAGCATGGATGGGAAGCCAGTGTCGAAAATGAAGGAGAGGAGTGGCGCAGTCCCTCTTCTTAGCTCGAAATACCAGGAACAGCAGAATTCTGTACTTTCTGGAGTTTGGGAAGTAGGTATTCAGGGCAGCCAGAAAGCAAGGAGTTGCAGTAATCAAGTCTGGATAAAACAAATGCAGACAAGACTGTTGGTAGTGCATATAGACAGAGTGATGGATGGCGCTGATCTTGCGTAGCTCATAATAGGCAGACTGACAGACAGGTGTAACTTGTTTAGCAAGTCATTTCTGCAGTGACAATGAACTCCAGATTCCTGATAGAGGACGCAAAGGTGATATTGGTTTCGCCCACCTTGATGTGACTTGGTGGACAAATGAGTGACGTGTATACAGTGCTATGAATTTGAGAAACTCCATGAGCTAATTGTAAAATTATGTTCAATAGCAAGATTGTATGTTTAGTATTTATCTTCAGGCCTAAGATGCTGAGCATTTAGTAAGAACATTACTCTATTTATATTATATTTATGCATCTGCCCATATTATACTTGTGCGTGCCTGGATGTGTGTTACTGAGATACATCCACAGACAAGTATAAATTATTGCTTCACCAAAAGGTGTATTTTTATAACAGTTTAAACTAATCAGCCATCAGCTAGATTACAATATGGATGCATTTATTATATGTATTTGGAACTGCCATTCCAATTGTGCTAGTTAGCACATCTTTGCCCCCTGTTGGATCACCACCTTGCCGCGGTCGGGGGGCTTGCGTGTCTCGATGACCCTAAGAGCTATGCCGACAGGAGCATCAGCTCCTAGCAGGGTCACCCATGTCAGACAGGTCGAAGGGTAGAGACCAGACAAAGAGTGGTCCACAAGTGCTGAAGTCGGAGGTGGTGGGACGCAAGGCACACTCCGAAACAACCACATCACCACGCAACACTGCCAATATGACACTAGGAGACAGAATTGACAGAAATGGTGCTTGCCCTGTGAAGATCCGCCAGGCAGGTGCAGTAAGTAGAAGGCCTGGTCCACGCAGCAAACATCATCAGCAGCAGAGCAGACCATGACAGCCAGGTCGTCTTCCTGACCGATGCTCTGTCTGTGCTGCAGGCAGTCAACAACAACAAACTGCCAGACCTGGAAGCCGCGCTGCCAAACATCAAGTGTCTCAGAACAGCCCTACAGTGGATCCCATCACACTGCGGGATAGATGGGAATGAGGAAGCTGACAGGATGGCTAAGTTGGGTGCAGAGGACGAGCAAGAAGACAATGCAGTCAACATGTCAGAGATGAAAACCATCATTAAGTCTCTGTACAGGCCACAGCAACCACTGGACAGTTACCATCAGCTGTCCAGACCGGACCAGGTCGCTATTTTCCGCCTCAGGACCGGGCACAACAGGCTGCTTCATCACCTACACAGGAAGTTACACCTCGTGCCATCCCCGAGATGCCCATGTGGAGAAGCAGACCAGACTGCAGAACACATCCTACAGGACTGTAGGAACCTCCGTACCCTGAGGGAAGAGACGTGGCCACAGTCGGAGACCCTGCACAACAAGCTGTACGGGCCAGCGGAGGCTCTACAGAAGACCACCAGTTTCATCTTGCAGTGATTTTTATTAATCTGTTGCATGTGTTCTTTTCTTATGTGACATCTGGGTTTTTACTGTCAGCATTTTAGTGGTTCCAATATATTGTAATTTTTATATTTTTAATTTGAAATGTTTTATTTTGTTGTTTAAGGTGAAGCAAAGTCTACTCCAAACAGAAAGGCAATACCCATTGATGTAAGTTACTGAAACATGCATTTATAAGTTTTTACTTGCTATTGTTGGGGAAGTGGATAGCTGAATGGTTAGGGTGCTGGCATCTGAACTGAGAGGTGTGCCAGTTTGATACCTGTGTAGCAAAGCAAGCTTCTCCCAGTCAACCCAGCTGATGGCAATGGGTATCTGACTCCTTAGAAAGTTTGGGAAGGTAAGGCAGTGAGAGAGAGATGGACACCACCCTCACATAAAGCTAGCAAAGGTATTTGGTAGGAGGTTGCCCTCTACCAAGCTATCAGGTGGTGTCATGGGTCATTCAGTTTCTGATTAATAAACCGCAGGGGGTATTTGTCAATGGCACCTTTACCTTCCTGTCGCTCTAAATAGTTGTCTGTGCAAAACTTTAAAATGCATGGTTAATGCAGGGCTCACCTCGCATCTCGAGTCTCAAGGTCTCCTCTCCAGCCTGCAGTGTGACTACAGAAAAGGCCACAGCACCCTGGACCATTTTTTGAAACTTTTGTCAGGGATGCATTTGTCAACAAAAAAACATGTGTTAGGGGTGTTTTTTATTTGGAGAAGGCGTGCGACACTACCTGAAGCAAGGTATTCTGTTGGACCTTCACTCATATGCCATTCTTCATCGAGAATTTTTTTTTCACACAGCCTCTTTCAGGTTCAAGTAGGGTCTATCCTGTCGGATCCTCAGGAACAGCAAATGGGCGTCCCTCAGGGTAGCATTCTTTCACCAGCTCTTTTCAATTTCAAAATAGATTTAATCTTGAAATCTGTTCAGGTTTGAAGGCCTCGTTATATGTAGATGACTTTGCTCTCTGCATTCAAGGCTGATGATGATGATGTAGTTTTATAACGCGCAAGTCTCCGCATCACAGAGATACGCTCAATGCGCGGTGATCCCAGCAGCCACCAAACTGCAGGTCAAATGATAACTTCAAATAATTCTTAAGATTTTTCTTAAAAGATGCAAGACTATCAGACTCCTTGGTCGAGAGGGGAAGCGAGTTCCACAGAAGCGGGATTACACTTGAGAAGGATCTGAAACCCACAGTCTTCTTGTTTGTATTCCCTGACTGAACATTCGGTCGTCTAAGTCTGAATTGGGCTGCTGAACGAAGGGTCCGCTGAGGTTGGTGACGGCGATAAAGTTCAGTGTCATCTGCAAACATCTTACGGTTCACATTATGCTTCTCAATGAGGGGACCAAGCTGAGATGTGTAAATAGAAAATAGAACCGGGCCCAAAACAGAACCCTGCGGGACACCGCACAGCAATGGAACTGTCACTGAAGAAGCTTCATTTACCATCACCCTTTGTGTACGGTCACTGAGGTAGAAATGGAACCACTGCAAGGCGGAATCACCGATGCCCACCTCCATCTGGAGACGAGTTAGTAGAGTGGTGTGATCAATAACATCGAAGGCAGCACTCAGATCAAGGAGGACCACAAGAGTCACTTTTCCTGCATCCGCACTGCACAGAAGATCGTTCATAAGACGCAGAAGGGCTGTCTCACAGCTGTGCTTGGGTCTGTGCGCCGACTGGAAATTATCCAACAAGCTGTATCGGTCCAGGTGGAATGTCAACTGCTGAGCAACTACACGCTCCACAAGTTTCGAAACAAAAGGCAAATTCGACACAGGTCTATAGTTTTTACACAAGCTAGGGTCCAAGTTGTGCTTCTTTAAGATAGGCTTGATCACAGCTGTTTTAAATTGTCTGGGTACAGAGGCAGAGAAAAGGCTAGCATTGACTATGCGAACTATTACAGGAAGCAGAATGTCAAGGTGCTGGAGAACAACACTAGTGGGGATAGGATCATCCACAGACGTGGTTGAGCTACAACGCCTAACTAATTTCAATAGTTCATCTTCTGTCAGTGGTTGAAAGTTAGAGAGGGGCGTGCCACAAAACGAGTCGCTGGTTTGTTCCACAGTATCAACCGAGTCACTGAAGCTGTCTGTTATGGTCTTTATCTTGTCTTCAAAGTAAGCACGTAATGTACTGCCAGCAGTCTGGTCATCCATCTCTGGAAGAACAGGCTGAGTCACATCTTTACCCAGGAGACCATTCACAACTGCGAACATCTTGCGGGAATCAGAAACTGCAGAGCTTAGAATGTTCATAACATACCGCGACCTAGCTTTGACAATGATGGCTGAACACTGGCTCCTTGTATGGCGATAAATCTGACGATCCACCTCCAGTCTACTCTTGCACCATTTGCGCTCTGCCTGACGCTTCATATTCTTGGCTAGGCGTACCTCTGGAGTAAACCACGCGGTATCAGGAGGCTCAGTAATGCACCTCTTTTTCTCAGGTGCAAAGTTGTCAAGAAGAGCACAGGGTTAGGGTTAGTTGTACAGAGCCACAAGCTCATCCACATTGTCAGGAGGGGAGACCAGGAGATCAGAACACTGAAGTTCAGTACGAAATTTGTTCTTGATGTCAAGGACTTTTTAGTGAGATACATGTTTTAATTACTTGTTCTGAACTCCAAAGTATCTGCCAGTAGTTTTTTACGACAGACTCTTTAGATTTATGGGTGACCTTTTTTTAAACTTTATTCACTTTTTTTTTTTACATTATTCTTGCTTCTTGTGTTTGCTTTTATTGATTAAGATTTTGTGGTTATATTACTTGGGGAACTTGCCCCTAAACTTTTAAAAATAAGTTTACTTTATTTTGCCATGATATAGCCTTAGTTGCTGGCACAACTTAAAACACAATCAGCCATCCCCCACTAGCTTGTAGTGTTCAGGCACAGGTCATCTTTAGCCAGTGTGTGTCGCTGTGGCCAGAGTTGTGAAGCGCATGTTGCAGGAGAATTTTTAGCGTGTGTCTGAGGATTGTGTCCGGCGTGTGTGAGAAAATGCACATTGACAATGCATCTAAACACCAATCAAGACTTTCCCTCAGAAGCTGTAGTACTAAATGGGTACTAGCTCCAGGGCATAAATGTAACTTGAAAACAGTAAGGCTAATGGATGCACTTCATCTGCACCAAGACTTAAAATCTGAAAGAATTCCAAATATTTCAGTTTACTTTTATTGTAATGTAACACATCTATTTCAAATAGATATACCAAGAAATGGTGCATGTGTCAGGTCTAGAAACTTCAGAGGTCTAGATAAAAGAATCTGTAAAAACTGTAAATATATGGAAAAATTTCTTACTAAGTCCTCTTTGTACATAGGTGGTACATGAGCCATCCACTAAAGACCTCCATTTCTGTCAGCAGCAAGTTTAAGTATGTTGTTACATGTTCTCTCAGTCTACAAATTCTATTATTACAATTATTATTATAGCATTGGTATGCTATTTTTCAGTTTATTTATGTTGCCTCCTATTACAGTCAGTAAATGATATACAAGCTGTTTATGAAAATTGCACTGAACTTTTTCATTCAAGAAACATGTACATATGTTCTACTGTTCTTTTGTTTTCTACTAGCTGGATGCACCAGCTGTGCCAGCAAGACTTTATTCTACTGACGGTAAGCAAAATCAATGCCATTTTTTTTTTAGTCATGACAGTTATTACACAAAACCTTACAGGTAGCCCTTTATGCAAAAATGTAGACTGTAGAGGTTTCTTCTTGTTATTCCTTTTCTCCCCCAGTTGAGAATAGGGTGGCAATTACACCACGCCATCACATCCTGTTGTGAGCATCCCTTCCCCAATGGGACCATGTCATACCAGCTGCCTCTTCCTCACTAAGGACTAATCTCCATCTCTTTCTGGGTCTTCCAGCTTTACAGCGCCCCTGTGGATTTCAGCACAGAGCCTGTCTCGTTAAAAAAAAAAAAATGGAGAGGATGATTCCTTGTAATCAAGGCTGCCAAGCGTCAAGTGCAGCTGGACTGATGTTTTAGAAGGCTAAATGCTGTGACTGGATGATGAGGCACCAAATTTCTATAACCAATCAGTCCATTCCTTTTGTTCCAGGGAAGAGGACAGAAGTTCCCAAAGAGAATTTTGACTGAAAATCTGGCTCTTTCTCTCTTATGAGATGTGCTGCTTAATCAAATACTTGTGTTCGTTGTTTTTCCTCATCTGTAAAGCATCCACAGGTCTGTACAGCTTGGTGTCAAGGGCAGTGGCAATGGCCAGACCTTCATCCTGTTTCTGGAGGAATCTACACTCCTGTTGAACGTTTCATAGGAGAGGATGGCAAAGTTTGGTGATCCAAAGAGTTCATTTCCTTCTTTAATGGGTCGGCGCATCTGTTTGAGTGAGATACCTCGGACACTGGAGAGCTTCAACCATTGCAAGGCCTGATGGGATTTTCCTATTCTCCCGAATATTTCAATGTTTGAGAAGGCTAGGATTGTTCCAAAAAATAAACATCGGACTAATAGTGGAGGGCAACAAAACTTATCTACAGGGACTCTACAACAGGTTTTTCCGTTCTTACTATGTATGTGTGTTTTTCTTTTCAGTATGTGCTTTGAGCCTACCTATAATTGGTGGGGTGAAAAGCGCTATACAAATTCAACATATCCTAACAACCTTTCCCATAATGCTAGTCCTTTTTCAAACCTTTCCTTTTACAATATCATGTTACTCTCAACTCTTGTTCTTGGTTCCTCTTTGTGTTTTGTGTTTGATTTTATTCTTCATTTAGTATGGTTGGTTTATTCTTTTATAGTTCATTTGTTGTTTGTTTTCATGTCCCTCATATACTGTCCATGTTTTGTTCTTGTTCTTAAGTGCTAAGAGCATAGTCCTTAGGAGTGTGAGTATGTGCTTTACAAATTTTGCATTTATTATTCTCACTGTGGAGGGTGGAAAGCAGGATCGGCCGCTTTAGTCACCCTCCCCTTTTCCTGTAAGCTATGGTTAAAAAAGAATATTTGCTTTATTTTTGTGTCAATAAAGTGCATGAGAACTAGACAATGCCAGGTCCAGCATGAGGCACAGAAAGCCTCTGAGGCTAAACAGTAGTGTAAGGTGTTTATTGACCATCTTATTAACTGCCTGTTCATCAGATTCTCGGATTTTTGAGGGACATTATTTGTTCTCCTGGCCATGCTGGGATGTGTGATTTTGACTTCCTCTCAGGAAATGATTAATAATTTTGGGTTAGCATAAAGTGACAGAAAACCCATTGGGATATATTTTTGTTGAAAGAAAGAACGTGCTGCTACATACTGTGGGAAACTTAGTCTGCTATGATGTAGCCCTACTCCTATTCAGCAATAAATTTAGCTCTTTCCCATAAGTAAGATTTAAATATCTTTAAGAGTTGAAATTGAGGGTATTGGAGAGGGGTGGTTGGATTTATTGTTTTCTTTCTACCCAAGAATGGCAATCTGTTTCAGACTTGAATACAAAATATGCATCTGTTTCATCTGCTCAGACTTCAGAAAAAGCATTTGATAGACATGGTATGTAAACACTTAAGTCAAGCATTTGAAGTGTGATTAAGCCCATTTTTTAAAGTTATCATATATATGAAGGGACACACGGGGAGAGCTGAATGGCTGAATCACTGTCTAGTCACCACTGCAGTGAGAGGCCCTTGGTTCCCAAAATACTCAGTAATTTAGTTGCTTACTGATTCCAAATCCTTTGATTATCTTTTTTAAAGATTGGAGACAGCGTCCGCAAGCAGTAAGAGGTCCACGCCCTTTGCCAGCAGAGTGGAACTTACAACTAAAATTTCGCCAAGACACCTACTTATAAATATGCTGCACAAAGTTGTGTGTATATGGCTGAAAATTCAATGACTCAGTTGATACAGTCAAATCTCGCTACTATGCCACGTACCCGGACAAAGCAAAAGTTTGCTCGTTACCCATCAGTCCAAAGCTCACAAGAATCGTCGGCTGCCACATGTTCTTTCGGCGGATCACGTACATCTCGTTGTCTAGTCCAGTGGTTCACAAAATATTTCGGACCGCGGACCACTTTACTTAAGTAAAAAATATGATGGACCACCAAGGCCTAAAAATCACTCTGTACTATGAATTTCAGTTTTAAATTGCCGCATTTGTTTCATTACAATTCAAAACTAAATGTCCTTTTGCCACGAGAGTGGCATAGTAGCGAGATTTGACTGTATGCACTTTAGATTCTCTTTCAACTTTAGATCCTTACCACTAAAATCACGAGGTTTAGTCGTCGTTACTCCTCAAGAAGCATAGGGCCACAACAACTAAAAGCATATCAAACTTAGAGTATTTTAGTAACAGTATCTTTATGTAACAGTTTAGTTTCATACTAAATGTTTTATTCCACAGACATCTAGTAAATTGATGTATAATTTAAGTGGAAATTGCACTCACAATGTAGTCCTTGCTTTTGAATAGCATAGTTGCTCCTCTTTTGTCTTGCTTTGAGTTGATGAACTGTTTTATTTCTGTTTTTAATCATGTTATTATGAACCTGGCCTCTTACTGCACTTTGAAAGGTCATTGTTCCAGACTTCAGTGTCTGATTAATATGAACTGTTGGTTGTATAAATGAAATGTTGGTTGTATACACTTGTAAATGCTATTTCTTGTATTTTATTTTTCTCATTTTCTCAGTAAAATTCTTAAGAATTCCATGTCTACTGTACCACTGTGGCGTGCGTATCGACGAATAGTTCTATCAGACACATGCTTGCAAGGGAATTTAAACTGATATTTAGCTACAAAAGTTATTGATGATTTTAACTATCATAGAATCGCACGCCGAGCGAGCGTTCAGTAAACATATATATATCAATAGACAACCTCTTTATTGCCATATTCTCATTTTCACAACTGTCGGACAAACCTAACCATCCCAGCCGCGTGCCACGCCCCCTCCGAACTTTTACAGGTTAACATTTTTAATCAATACAATGCTATAGAATGTCAGTTTTTTTTTTTTTTTTTTTTTTTTTTTTTTTGATGTACCACTCATTTTCTCACTAAAATGCTAAAGACTCACTGTGGCGCTCGCATCGACGAATAGTTATACCAGAAAAATGCTTGCACAAGAATTTAAGATGATATTTAGTTGTTGTT
>SRHC01003846.1:0-96244 GCA_004794325.1 Pomacea maculata
TATATAATTATAAATAAATACAATATATAGTTAATCTGTAAACATGTACAATTATATATGTATTTTCCTTGAACAGCTCTTAATATGGCAATGTAAATGTACATTGTACTGCATGTGAGTGTCGCAGAAGGTTTTACGAGCGATGCTCAGAGTATTTAAGTCCCTGTCATGTTAAAACCGTTGGCAAACTTCGGTAGAACATTTTTACAAAGTTTTCCTGTTAGTAAGTGCCTTAAGTCTTAC
The DNA here is from genome assembly GCA_004794325.1 of Pomacea maculata. Classification (NCBI taxonomy): domain Eukaryota; kingdom Metazoa; phylum Mollusca; class Gastropoda; order Architaenioglossa; family Ampullariidae; genus Pomacea; species Pomacea maculata. Next base: position 244 of record SRHC01003846.1, read on the forward strand.
CTGCACAGGTGTCACGTTTAAGGTGGAGATTAGCAGCCGCGCTCCACGTGTTAACACGTTCTTGGCCATCATCCCTTGGGCTACACCTGCCAAGGTTGGAAGGGGACTTTATACGGGTAGGTGGCGTGGAGGTGTCACAATCGTAAGGTCACCGAATGGACAAAGCGAATTGTCTCCCCACTTCCGATGACACTCAACAGTAAAACATCCGTCGACGCGGTTTTACGCACAAACTGTCTTCAAAGTGCAGAGGACTGATGGGGGAGATGGGGTGGGGTTAACTGGGGATGAGTTAAGGTCCATTACGTAAACAACCGCTTGTCTTTGCTAGGTCCCTTTATAACTCCCAACTCCCAACACTTTATAACTTCCCGACTCCAAGTTCACCGAAACAAAATCTGAAAGAAGTAGCCAAACTTAGCCTACCCCTCCTCTACCGTCCTCCTTTCCCGCACCCCACATCGAGCTATGGATCGGGGGGATAAACACGATCGTGAAATCTGTTAATAACGGCAGCGTGGAAAATAAAATATATGAGATGTATGCTTTCTATATACTGACCTGGTGAAGATCAGGACAAACAGATTAATGTGCTGGATTGTCGGTGTCAGGTGGCTCACATGTAATTGTAAACAGTCCTGTTTGATGAAAGCGGGCCGTCCTTTGTCATGAGCTGTCACTGCCGGGTCGACTTTCACTTCAGTGAGTCACACTAAAATGACTGTATTTAATTATACTTGTTTATTTTGTTTAATAAATAAGCACACCATTCAACATGTACATGATATTACCACAGACAAATCATATTTGGAAATTATAATTTGTATTTTACTTTAAATATTTTATACGGTTATACTGTTTGTATGGAGACAAATAAGCTTTACTTGTTGATATTATTAAACTGTTTGCTCTTGCTTTTACTGTTTTATCGTTGTTTTATCCTGCGCTTTGGTATGAAATTAAAAAAGGGTACCGACTTTTTTTTCAAATCTCGCAGGTATATGTGGAGAGATGACAGATGCTTTCAGCAGTAAATTCAATGGATTATTTTCACAATACAATATTTACACAATCTTTGGTCCACGAGATGAAAGATTTCAGTGAGACATTAACTTCCTACTCCCTACGACCTCTCTCTCTTTCTCTCTTTCTCTCTCTCTCTCTCTCACTCTCACACACACATGTGCTCACTTCTACATTCACATGTTCAGCCACCCATGTACACATAAAATCGTGCGCACTTTCGAAAAAAAAACCATGAAAACATGAGAAACAACTCCACAGGAATAAACAACTTTTGCCGCAGCACGTGAGCGCGCGTAAAGCTTTGCACATGACAAACCGGAACAGAAATGTGCGTGAACACGCTACCTGTGACACACCTGTACTGTAGGTAGGATAGGCACACCCTGGCAGATGACTAGGGAGGGATGGAGAGAGTAAAGCGATTGTAGGCTGGAGCATTGTGCGCTGGCGGCACGTCTGTCTATTGATCACACTGTCGAGGGCGCTGTAAGGTCCGGGCTACACATTTCCTGGCTTTTCCTAACATAATGAAAAACTATACTACACAATCAATATTTCAATTATAAAGCTCTCAAACCTGTCATTTTTTTTTAAATGCAACTAACAATGATTCGCGGAAAACTTTCAACAATCGTTATGTTAAATTCAGGTGTCAGCACGCGAAGGTTACAGATTATTTTATTACACACACACAACTATCTATTTCTCTCTAACACACACACACACACACACACACAAAGCAGAGCATTAGAATCTGGTTCTGGCATCTAACCTTGACTAACAAACGATCCTACTCAACTTATTATTCTTCAACTGTCTGTGAGTCCTCTTGTCTTTCTGCTAAATTCTCTCATTATCCCCCTTCCCTTCCCAAGACTCCACCTGTGTGTGAGTGTTTTTTCATCTTCTGACGATGTTCTTTCCTTTTTTGGATTTGTAAACTCTTGATTTGTATAACTCCCGGATCGAACTGTAATTTACTACATTATTGTTGTCAGGGAAAACAAGTTTCCTATCACGGACATTTACAATCCATTCATGCCCGCGCCTGCGCAGATACGTCGCACGTGATGAGTAAACTCGCGCTCACAATGCCCATGACATTCTCCTGTTTGCAGGCCGCCTGTGCCTTGATTGCGACCTTTTTGCTTCAACAAAGGGAACTATTTTTTTCCTTCCAGGAACGCTACTCCTGGGAAATGCAAATTCTAGCGCAAAAATATCAACCGCGAGTTAACAGGGAAAAGTATATTTACACTCACCAGCACTTAATGCGCAATTATCTTTTTTATTATTAATAATATTTTCAGTCGTCGACATTTTCATTTACTTCTGCAGGTTAGCAAAGCAGATCCGCTTTGGATTTCTGTGAAATAATATTCTCTTACACTATACTATACTTCTCGCTTTACAAAACAATACAAACATCCTTATTAATCCTTTTGAAAAAATTGTTTGTCTGACAATGTTACTATTATGTAATACGTCAGACATTACAGGATACCTGAAGTATGACATTAAATATAATCATACATTAAAACAAACAAACAAACAAAAAACAGAAAGACCTGGGGCTCCTGGACCGGGTGTTAGTAGTGTGAGAACCTGCACTCAAAGACCTGTCCTAATCATGCTTTGGTTGCATATGTAGACGGGTAAAGTTTTATCAAACTGATTGCAAACTGCAAAAAAGCTATATAGGTATATAAGGGAATGCGACCAATGTACATCCTGACTGTAATGTGATTGCACACAAGTGTTGGACAACATCTAAATGTATCAGACGGTTATAATGGAAAGTAGCATGCAGACGATCGATCGAAGAATTTAATAATAATAAACACTCTTCACTGGCAGCTGGTGAAAGATGATTTATGACTCTAGAAACAAAGACCAATGTCAAAACGAGTGTATCAATAATTGGATATCAGTAAGTGATAGTAATGACAATCAAGAACACTTCTACTGCACTCAGCGACTTTGGTGTTTCACACACACACAATGAGAATTTCCAAGGTTCCATTCTGGATATTAGTTTGTTAATTATAAATTCGTCTAAATATAGGTGTTTATTCGGTATAATTTCAGTGCTTCAATATCTTGACAGATTAAATTTTGTTGACAAATGTCGCTCGAGACATACTGTCTCAGCAACAGCAAAACAATTGTCTCCCTCGTTAGGTTGCAGAGACAGCAGATCGCACATGAGCACAAGTCTTTCTCAAGAACTCCTCCTTCTCTCTTTCTCTCCAATACGATGTCCGACAAACTGCCACTGGTTTTTGTTTGGGGATGCCACTAATGTAATGTATTAATGTTTTTATTTCACGATTGTTGTGCTGGTTTTCGAAAATTATTTCATTTTTTGCTATGGGACATGTATTTCCCTATGGGCCATAAGAGAACCAACTTTTATGTTGCGCCTTTATCATTCATGTTTTAGACATAGATGCAACAATCACCAAAATTACAAAATCCAATGCCTTTGAAATATTTCAAAAATCCTGTGATTTTTTTTTTTTTTTGACTTGATAGCTCTTGATGATGAACAAAGTACATGTCCTGAAATTGTCGTTGCCTACAACAAATTCATGGGTAGCATAGATCTCATGGATCAGAAAAGGATTACATTTGAAGTTGATCAAAGGTCAAAGGTGAAGAACTACTTTCAAATATTTTTTGATTTGTTGGACATAGTGGTGAACAATGCTCACTGTATTTATACGTAGACGAATCGGGAATTTCCTGAGTAAAAGAGGATATCACAGCGTGAGTACAGACAAATGATACCAAGAGCGCTCATTGGAATTTACACAAACAGGAAAAAAATATTCCATGTTTGTCCCATGCTTCATCTCGAAAACTATGAGAAATATCAGTTTCCAATAAACATTTTTTTGAATCTACAAGTCATTTTACCCCTAAACATGACAGAATAAAATTATATATATGCGTCCAATCGTTATGGTCATCAAAGGGTTAAATAGTAGAAGTAGTATAATAGTCATGCTGAACATTCATAATGGTTGACATAAACATTAAAATAAAGATGTTCCAGATTTAACTGAACATGTAGACAAAAGGAGTACAGAGCGTGTGAAAACACAAACACAATCATTACTACAGTGTATCTTATGATACGGCTCGATCTCCTAATGGTTATCATCCTCAGTTAGCACAGTCTGATTTTCAGCACATTGAAGAGTGAACCAAATAAGAATAATTGTAGCTTTTACTTTGATTTCACGTTTAAATTTTATTTTGGCATGACTGATCCATTAGACTGAGAATAATAATCCTCGTTTACTAAGCCTTATATATATATATAACGAAATCGAAAGGTTAAACGACATCGTTCGTGCCTTTCCACCCATCCAACGTTGGCGCGTCGACTTCGAGACATCGAAACTCAAAATACAACATGAACTTTCCTTCGATTTCTATTGTATCCTATTCAGATTCCAGTTCCGAGAGCGATGACATAAAGGATGACCCGGTGAATTGTGGAAAAAAGAGAAAGATGTGTGCGAAAAGAAATGAAACTGGTGGAAAATCTTGCAGAAAAGCATGTTCAAGTAGCAGTGATACGACTTTCGAAACAATGTGAGAAATGCGTTTATTGGCCATATATTACATGAAAACCGACTTCGCATATTACGAGACAATTTTGTTTATCAAAATTAATAAAATAGGTTGTGAAAAAATTGTTTCGAACTACAAATAAACGATTGATACATTGACTGCTTTTCTGTATGAAGGGAATTACCCTTCACTTGAGCATAAGAGTTACTTCTGAATTAATCGGAGACATAGGATTGTGGCTAATGCTTTAGATCTGAATGGGATTTATTTTTTTCAGTGTCAAGGAAAGGTTACCTTTACCAGGAGCTATTCATTCAATGTTCAGTGACAAGGGACAGGTTATGGACAACCCTGCAGAACATGGTGGTCGCATTCGATCTTTTCCTCATTTAGAGGGAAACTGGGCATCCTATGTTTACATTCCAGGTTTGAACAGTCTAATGGAATATTGTATTTAAGTTATGGCAGGGAAAAATATTAATAGAATTTTGAATTCATTGACAATGCGATACTACATTTAAATTATTCTGGAAAAGACTTTCTGTTTTAATAGAATTGTGCTTTCATTTGGTAGGCCATGAATGATCAATCACTTAATTTTTTGTTAATAACTACTTTTTACTGAAATATTGACTTATCAAGCAACTGAAAATTGGGGAGCACAAAATCCAAATGACAAGGAAATGTAGTAGTGTTGGGTTTGGATTTTTATTGATTTGTCTGTTAAATTTCTTGCTAATTTTCGAGATTTCAGATCTAAACAAAAAAAAAATCTGTAGCCTTGTATTAGTTGAAACTTAGGCCAAACAATTATTTGCACTTTACGAAAATGCCAGTGAACTTGCTTGTTGTAGTTGATCCTGATAGCAGAATGAAAACATTCATAGAAGAATTAATGTTGTGCCTGAGACCTTACAAGTTTTCTGTCATGGATGATCCACACATCAGCCTTTCAAGAACTGTGTGCATCCGCCACCACTGGATTGAGCCTTTAGTGACATCACTTAAAAAGGAGTTTCAAAGTTTACAGAGGTAATGGTGTTTATCATTTAGAACAGAAAACCTTCGCATTGGAACAGATAAGATAAACGAATATAGCAGTTCTATAGCAATTATTATTTTTCTTGAAAACTATCTACAATATAAATGTCATTTAAAAAACACGTCAGCAGATGAAACAGAAGAATCATGAATCTTTTAGACTGGTCTTAACTGGAGAGGTGTCAGGCTAATAAACTCTTTTGGACGGTTCCTTATTTTGTTAACAACCAGGATAACCCCCTTATTTTGTGTGTGTGTGCTTGTGTATGTATTAGAGTGTGTGCATATGCATGTGTCAGAGTAAGAAAATATCTTACCATGTTTATAGTCTTTCATGTCCTGCATATGCACATGTAGATAACAGGGGCTATGTAACTAAAATGTTGTTTTTTGAAGTGATCAGAGGCACAGTAAGAAAAAAATGAGAGGGCTATGATCTTATTTGATTCTGAGGCATGATTTGATGGTCTTAAATTTAAAGCCACTTCCAGTGTATCCAAACAAAAAGAGTAAATAAACATGTTTGCAATGCACATTTTTTGCATAATGGTCAAGGAGTTGGACCTATGTATATCCAGACAAAGATTTTACCATGTCACTGTGCATATATGACAACAAAACCAAAGGAATGAATGACACTTAACTTTTAAATTTTGCATATTCTATTTTTTTTTTCAGTTGTGTCTGTAAAGTGAAGCAGATAATACTATACACAAATGATGAGAAAACTCGGTAAGTTTTTTTTTCTTTTTCACAATTGTTTCCATTTTTCTTGTGTAATGCAAAACTGCAAAGCTTTTAAAACTTTAAAACACTGTCATACATAGTGCCAATTATCTGAAACAGCATTAAATTACAGCTTCTTTTGTCCTTACCTTTCTTTGGGCAGAATTACAAAAAAATATGATCTTCAAAGATTCTTTGCAGGAAAGTATATAAAAGTAATAGCAAAATCATTGTTATTTATAAATGCATAATGATAATTTTAGGCTGAGTGCTTCTGGTTTAACTTTTATTTATCATCTATGTCCAGAACATTTGCCAGTCTTGAGGTCTGTTCAGAAAGCACTACTCTTATGGAGTACATTAGAGCAGCAGATATCTGTTTACAGGAATACAAGCTTCCAGCATACTACAAGGTAATGACCTTTAAGTCTGTAAAGATGAAGATTTCTTTCATGATTTGTGACATGGATTTTATTTTCTCATAATGGTAGTAGCAGATATAACAATCCCAGTTTTGATAAAAAACCAAGGTGACTAAATATTCAAACCTTTTGCTAGTATTTGATTTTATTTCTGGTTTATTCATGTTTTGTAAAGTCTGCTTGTTTTAATTTTTCAACACATCACAGGCAGAAAATATTCATTCCAAAAAAGAAAAATAAATGTATGTACATATTTTAAAACATAAAAAGTTTTTTTTGGGGGGTGAACACATACAGGTTCATGTTTGTACAAGACTGTGTGTATTTGTGCATCTTTATGTAAAATGATTTTTATATTTTTTTCAAGAACCCATCCTTCCACATTAGTCTGTTATGGTGTGTGGGTGATGTGGTTAATCAAATTCCTGAGGAAGCTTACCTTAAACTCCAGGTAAACTTTTGTATTCAGTTCGAGAAACACCTTTAAGCTTGCACACCTATCATTACTGTTTTCACTATTTTCATTGCCATCTAGGTCCATCTGCAAACTCCACTAAAACTGATGTTAGATGTCACTATATCAGTATTTGTGTAAATTGCTAGTTTGCTAAATAACTTAATGATTTTGCTATTTCTAATTCTTTTATATGATTTTGCTTTGAGCTTTAAATGCTATGGTAAAAATATTTTTCTCAATTCCAGAAACTGACAAGAGATTTCTTGGATGAGAATCCTGATCTGAGTATCATATCTGTTGATAAAATTTGCTTAAAGACTGGTTTCAAAAAATTCTTTTTCCATCTACAAAGTTAAAGAGATATTCTAATGCTTTTCAAATGTTTGCAATCTTGTTGACTTCTTATTTACTTGTTTTATATTACCACAGTTATATTGTAATAAAAGACAAGCTGTATATTGATGCTATAATGATTTTGAAGTGTATGGTGGGAGCATGTATGGATGGATAATAATGAATTGAGTGAAAATGAAAAATTTAGGAAAAAAAAACTACCCAAAAAATTAGTTCTTATATTTTCTTGAAATAATTATTACAAGATTTGACTTGTAAATTTCCCTAATTATGAAACTTTTTGTAGTTTTAAAATGCACAAATACATCCAATCAGTTAACTCTCATACATCTTTGTATTGCATCATCAGACAAAACTATATACAAATACTAACTTGATCAACTGAAATGCCAAATCAGCAGGAATGAGTATAGAGTATATCAATTAGTAAAGTTTTTTTTGAGAGTGCAATGCTGTTTGAAGGTTTGGACTGATTCCATGTATAGGATATCAGATGAAAGTGAATTCCACAGTTATGGACCAGTGAAGGAGAGAATGTGTTTGCAGAAGTGTCAAATCCGTATGGGATGCATAGTATGCAGTGTTCATAGGTAAACCTGAGTAGTGTGCTTAGGGGAAAGCAGACAATGTATCTGCCTATGGCCCCATGCTTTTGATAGTCATTAGGGGTCCCCGCAATTTTGATTAATATGGAAAAAAGTGTCTTTAGATCCCAACTGAAACCATGACGTTGAGGGCACTGCAATGTGTATTGATTGTAATGAATGCATCCCGAATTCTATTTTTAAGTGTAAATAAAACCATCTATAAGTCTTCCACCTTATTTAAGTAAATTAAATTATCTATGTAGGTGTTATCTTCACAATATAGTAGTAATCTATTTGCACTCTTTGGAACCTTTCTAATAATACCGATTGTCTTCAAAAATCAATACACTATTATATTTACATACTCTTGATACATGCAGACACATGCTACATATAACTTTTGAAATATACTTATGTCCACTTATTATCTGATTCACTTTCCATACCACCGCTTAAATTTGACAGTCAAAGGATAATTAAGTGTAAGAGAGGCTTCGGAAATATCTTAAATACAGGGAAGTAAGCTTTAAGGTTTAACAAAAAAATTGTAAGAGATTGCTGAATATCTGCATGCTTTCTGAAATGGGAGACAAGCCGTTTAGGTGCAGTGAGGGACAAGATGACAGGAAGTACGCGTCTGCTTGTAAACTCAACGATTACGTACGACATAGCTTTGAGTATTTGCTTTGTTGTATGTTGGTGATACACAAAATCACAATTTCAGTATATGGTTCATGGAATCTAGTCCAGCTAAAAGACGAACTTCGTCGAAGAAGTGTTTATTCAAAAGCTTTATGATCGATCGGCTTGTATGCATACAGCAAACATTGAAGAGCTTGAGTAGAGTGTGTATTTAATTTTTAAAGAGTTTTATTTTTTAGACTTTTACAGTTTCTAAAGGCACAAATTTATATAGTTAAAACAATATAATTTCTATGCAAATAATTCTACTTTGGTCGCTACAGCTGCTGCAAGGCTATATATAAAAATAATTAAGTCATGTGTTGTCAAACAAAAGTCGATCAGGGGAAAAAAAAAAAAAGGAAAAACACAAGTTTTTTAAATAGAGGCCCTGAGCTATAAATAAAGTGCGAAAAAGGTACAAAATCAACAATCATATATTTTCCGTATTATAATACAAATGCGTACATACGTTTTTCTATTTACGTGTACAATATTGTTAAATATTTAACATTATTTAAGTCATGAATATTTTTCCCCAAATGTGACAGTTTTAAGCAGCTTCAAAATATTGTCTATTATTAAAAAACTTTTTTTTTTTTATTTAGTCAAGTAAACGCAATTATCGTTAATTAGAGAGTTAAATCCAAACAGTCTGATCTTCGATTTGTTCTTGTTTGAATATGGTTTTTATCTCTAAAATATTACCAAGTTATATACATGTAGTTTTAAGAATGCGGTATGACTAGAGTTATAAAAAATAAGTGTTTTTAGTGCATGGATACATTTTCTTCGGCATTCATGACCATGTAATTTCATCATAGTTCTTATTTTAAAACAATAATTTTCAATTTCTTTTTATAATGGTCTAAAGTACTTTTTAACCACCAGTAAATTGCCGCTTTCCGTAGACATTAATAGGAAACACCTTGGGAAATCGTACCCCCGAGTAAATCACATACGGGAACTAGAATTTATGAAAAGCAGACGACACTTTTGGTTTGTTTAAGTCAGCTTATTAAAAAAGTAAGCTTAGTTCAGGGGCGATTTTAAATGTATAGATTCCTGTAATAAATTGATGGTTTCATGTCGAGAGTGTTGAACAAAACTGTAGCACCCACGTCTGCTATTCCATGCTAAATAAACTAAACTATGCAAATATATACCTAACACTTTTTTTCAAAAAAAACAAACTATTGGTGGTATTAAATTCATATTGTTTAATATTTTTGGGTGAGTAGATTTATCCTTGTCAATGGTAATACCTAGATAGGTGAGTCTTGTATTATACATTGGATTTTTTCATCTCATTTTTAAAACTTTAAACCAAAACATGGTGTGTTAATACCCACCCTTATTATTCTAAACTTGCAGAATCTATAAAAATTCAACTTAAAGATTAGGATGTTATTTTTTAAAATGTTCTTATAAACTTGTGTGAAATTAAGTTTCTTTGTAGTTTTCATTTGTTACATGTGCATAAAAGAACACTTTACCTTCTGTTACTTTAGATTGATGTTTACAACACACATAGAACAATAATTTTGGTTTTGTGTCATTTTCTTTTATATGGCAGTCTAAAGCTGTAATATCAGGGCTTCTGCTAAGGCTAAATTCTTTGGGGTCCCAGGGACCCCTTCTTCAGATTTTTAAGGGGTCCCTGTTCTTCGCCCAACTTTGGAGGGGACCCCATTGACAAAAATTGAAGGGGTCCTCCGAACTTTTAATGCGTACTGTACTCAATATTTTGCGTAAGCAGAAGCCCTTAATATAATTTATACAATCAACAGAAAGGTAACAAAATGAAAAAGAAAGATGTCTGATTCTCTATTGGTTTTTCATTAATTCTTCCATATTATTTATTTCAGCAATGGAGGAAAGTGATGAGCTGAAATGTGGTTGCTGTCACGAGAAGTTTAGCAATGTGGTTTCTTTCATTTTGCACAAAGTTATACGTATGTATTTTTGTATGTGAGTTAGGAACCAAAGACATAAATTACTAATAGAAAAAATCATTTGCAATAACATTGTAAATAAACTCACAGCTTTATTTCCATTAACCCCTTCAACCATCTTTGAGCAGCACTTTTCCCACAGATTTAAATATAACAGTGAGCTTTTGATAGAATTGATATTCAGAGGACTCATTATAGGTCTCATGGCTGTGTAATTTTATAATGTTTTTCAAATGTCTGTGCAGACGTTGAGGCTGGACGAAACTCAAGCTGCCCTCTTTGTGCGTTAGCCTTTTCCAGGCAGGTAACTTTAAGAGAACACCTTTTTCGAAAGCATGGTGTCACAGTCAACAGTAACATGACTGGTGAACAACTTGGAGTCAGGCGACGAGGCCGTCCTCCTAAGAGAGATCAGCTTCATGCAGAAACTGAGTTAAAAACTGAAGTGGATAATTCTCAGTCTAAGAATACAGAACTCATTCACAGTGCATCAGATGTAGAAACATTACATATTGTGATAGATAAAATTCAGGACGCTGAAGTGGAACATTCTTCTAGAGAAGAAGACAAAAATATATCACCATTAGAAGATCTCAGTACTTTCAGTAGTTCAGATGAACCAGCGGTGAAAACAAATTGTGCTAGTGTGACAGAACAAAATGTGCTTATCATATCAAAACAAGAAAATTGCCCTGCTTTGTGCAATGGAAAAAGAGTTATTGACGATAAAGATGCCTCCTCCATGTTCACTACCACCTGCGAAATGAGTCAGCATGCTGTCAGTAGCAGTACAAGCCTTTCTGAGGAAACAGCTGCTATAGGAGCTCAGCCTTGCCAGAATAGTCTTCTGCCATCATCAAATCTATCCAGAGATGTCATTCAAGAAGAAATAGATGCAGACTTTCTTTTCATTCTGTATACAAACCATATCAAAGGGAATTCATTCAACTACAACAAATTGGGTTTCCAGTGCTTCCACTGCAGTTTCAAAACATCATGGCGAAATTCGTTAGTGAGACACATGCGAGAGAAACACCCAGGCATGCTGGCCATACATCACTGTATCTCCATACAGAACATAAATTCTCCAGACAATCAACAGGTAATGAAAATTCAGTTTCTAAAAATGTTTACATCATACTGTTTCTCCCTCACCTGAAGTCCTATTTATTTATTTTGTTTTTAAGTTTGGTATCAGATTTGTTTGTGTTCATAATCCGTAAATTTGTACATGTTCTGATTTGCAAGTGCTTGCTTGTGTGTGTGTGTGCAAATGCAAGAATATAGTGTTGCATAGAATATTCCACTTGTGAAAATGAGGTCACTTTGCTAGAGCACAAAAGTCAACATACTTGCATTGGTCTGCTGAAATATAATTGTTTTAATCTTTTATTTTAAAAATATATAATGGCAGAATGTTGTTGACTTATTTCAGCAAGTTTAAATTTCCTGAAAATCTTGTTTCATTCTTTTTCTTTTACATATAACAGCTCATGGGCAAAGTTGCTTATTCACACACACATTATCACTTACCCACTTCTCCCCAACCAAATTCCATAATAAAGAATTGAGAACAGCACCAACAACCAAAATTAGCACACATTCTTTGTTCACTCATTTAACACAACATTTTCAATACCTCAACTTCCACATTTATCAATCCCATCCCAACGTTTAAATAACACTAACCTTAAATTGAACCATAATCTGCCATCTTAACCCAAACCTTAACTTCAGCCTATCAACATCTCCAGTTTCCTTAAAGTACAGGCTTTACCTTATTTGTGATAAGGAGAACAATTTCCTTGCAGGCAGGCATGGATAGTGATAAATAAAGAACACCCATCTTTTCAGGGTTGAAGATGAAAATTTCATTCCCCACTTTTTTTTAAGTGCCAGTAGGGTTGTTTTAACTGTGGAGATGTTTGGAAAGGGGATACAAAGAAGCATGCAGTTTACAGGCTTAAGATAATTGATGATTCCAAAAAATTCCAAACTGTTCTTGTTATTTTTCATATGCTTGCAGTCACAGTTTATTAAACTCACCTTTATGCGGAGAAATGCACTGTACAAATTCAATTATTATTATACATTTAGTTAAGGTAGTATGCCAGAAGGAATTGGTGTAAAACTAAAAATAAACATAGAGATAAATTGAAGCAAACTAAATGACATTATAAACAAAGGTTTGGTGTAAACAAAAGAGCTGCTTTTCACAGAAAAAGTTCATCACTTTCTAGGAATTTCAGCTTATAATATTAAAAATTACTTATATGGAAAAGAATTTGTCACTGTTAATTCTTTTTGTTGTACAGATTATGAAAATGTCAGACTATATTGCCATGCATGAACGTCAGCGTAAAATCTCCAAAATTAAGAGAGCACGAGGGATAGAGAAACAGGACCTTCCAGGTACACACATCTGCAATAAATGCAACAAGGTGACTTATCTTTTTGCTAATTTGGTGATGAAAATGGGTATAAAGATTATTTCAAAAAGTTGCAAAATTTTGAAGTAGTTATTTAAATTGTCACCTTTCTTGAGATACAGTAGGTTAAATTTTGGCAAGCATCTGTAAGCTTTTATGATCCTCAGTTAACAATGGTTCTTGGTGTTATCATCCCATCCTTTTCTCTGCCTACCTCTGAATGGAAATAGATTTGTAAAGTGAATTTTGATTTTATTTTGTTTATGATAATCTCATCCTTTTAACTGTAACTCATTGTAAGAAACAGGAAAAATAGTGGTTTTGTTAAAACACTAATTATTTTTAACCATATTGATTAAAATAATAAAAGTGTGTAGACATTTACCATGTGATGGGATAGTGTATTATCTTAATAATTTTATATACTCACAGGTCTTTGGGCGACTGCGTTATCTTCGGAAGCACATGACAACACATGGCATGGACAAAAAACACCTTTGTGATGAATGTGGCAAGGCTTTCAAGACCAAGGCCTATCTGGCTGCGCACCGTCGCACACACACGGTTAAAACCTATAAATGTAGTCAGTGTGATTTCACTTCTACTGTTAACTCTTTGATTCACAGCCATCGACAGATTCACAATGATGGAAGTGTACTTTGTGATGTGTGTGGGTTTGCTTATACAGATCGGGCCACATTAAAGAAACATAAACTTGTGCATGATAAAAATAGACCTTTCCCTTGTACATATCCTGGCTGCACATGGCGTTTCAAGACGGAAGTTATGTGTCGAGCTCATTTTCGCCAGCACACCACATCAGGACGGTTCACTTGCACCATTTGTAACTATGCCTTTCGACACAAACACCACTTGCAAAGGCATCTCTCCCGCATGCATGGCATGGATGAAGCAACAGTCTACAGAACTACAAATAGCCAGTGTGTTCAAGACCACTTGCAAGCAGATTTTTCAATTCTTGGGAAAACGGAATCTGTGGAAGTGGTTCAGGAGAAAGAAGATGGCATCACTGATACTGTGAGTCTCATTGTGAATTCAGACTTGAGCACAGAACAGCTGCAGTCTGCACTAGAAAGTGGACAGCTGGTAATAACCACCGATGGAGATGATGGTGCAGTGAACTACGAAGTTGCTGACATTACCATGAATGTAGCTTATCATGCTCTTATGGACAATGAGGAGGCGACTCCAAATGCCCAGGCAATACTCATACCCCATTCTGCTGAGTGTTCACAAATTATTTTTCATCATGAACCAGAAAATACTGTGAGTACTGTGGTAGAAATGTAACTGTAGTGAGGTTTGATACACATCTGATTCCTAAGAGCATGTTGGGATATTGCAACAAAAGGGATTGCTACTTTAGAAAGTCTCTATGCCTGTGGAAGTGCTTTTAAATATGCTGATCATCATTTATAAAATTTATGCAGTATAAATGTGTGATTTTGTGAATCAAATGTATGATTGCTTCAGTATTCTATTTATATGCTAATCACTAAGAATTCACAAAGTATGCCCCAACAATTAAAAATGCACTTGTCAATAAATGCCCAGTGAAACCTACAGTTTTCATAAGCTTGGTAAAGTTTAGCTATTCAAGGATATTGTCCTTCTTCGCATATGCAGCATGCATTGCATAATATTTCCAACAGACAGCACTGTCCAAACCATATTGTGAAAAGGACAATATTAAACATATGTCAAGTATATTATTAGGTTCCGCTAATTGTCACATTTGATGACATTCTGAAAAATAATGCTCTGCCTAGTGACCATAGGGGCAACGCAACAAAGCATTGGGAAGGCTGGGGGATTGGTGTTATATGCGTTATATGTGTTATATGAATCAAGACTATAATGTAGCAAAGCAGCCAGCTCTGTAAACATGCAGCATGCCTGAGATGACATCTGAAACCAGGACAGCCAATCCTCTCTGTACTGGTGACAGGCACTAACTGTTGTGCCTCTGGATCACCCGCAAGGCATGAGCAGGCCTGAAACCACAAACTTGTATATGTCTGTGCTCAAACCAGCGATCTGCGGCACAATCAAGAGCACCAGGCTACTTACCCTTCTCTATTACTGTATTAAACAGTATGTTTCCAATTTAGGTGGTCATAGGCGTGACTAGTATAACTTATTCACTAAGCCACCCTTGCCATTTTGCTTTAATGCTTCTTGTGCTGGCTCAGGGTACTGTCTAAAAGAAAGACACAAGTTGCAGAAGTTTTATTAAATGAAATCACAATGCCATAGCCAGCATCAAGTATGAAATACATTTTATTAAAATTTAATGAGTATGGATTTTGCAGTGTTATCACACTGAGTACAGTGTACCATCATGGAATACATTGCCCTTCATTTAGCTGAGCTATTGTTTCTGTCATATGCATACTGCAAAGACAATGTTTATAATAGTGCTTAACTTGGTCAAACCTTTGTCCAGTTAAGAACAACTTTAAGAGCTTTGTGAAAGGGGAATGGGATTCCATGGGTTGCAGCAGAAGGCAGTAATCTTCGCCTTTATTGGCTTGTTTTATGGATAAGTTTAGTCTTATACTGCTAGGCAATTATTTCTTTCCTTCAAAATGCTCTTTTTTGTTCTGTCCTGGTTTGATTCTGCAACTATTTGTTGCCCCTCCTACTGCATGTTTGACAGGCTACAAACAGCTCAAAATAATGCTTCTTTTGTAGCACAAAAATAACAATTCTTCCATAAACTGAACTGGCTGCTGGTTCAGGCTTGCTTTAACTGCAAAGTGGCCATTCTGTACTATCGATGCCTTCCTGTTGTAGCACTAGGATGCCCGAGACATGAAGCCTTAGATGCTGTCAGTTACCATGGTCAGCTTATGCAGAACTTCTACTTGCACCTCACATCAGATAAGATACAGTTGGGAGCTGCAGCTTTCCCGTCTCTTGCACCAGTATCTGGAATGTATTGTCCCTATCCCTTCAGCCACCTTTGAAGATTTTAAGGCTTGCCTTAAGAAAAACCTTTCATAAATGCTTCTAGTAGCTGGTGGTTTCCTCCTTTGCTTTAGAGCTGCTGTATTTTAATTTTTTGTTGAAGTGCATTGAACTTGCAGCTAATATGTGTTTTTTAAAATTATTAAATAAAGCATAAATCTTTATCCTTTGAAAATCAGTGCACAAGAAAATGCCAGGACCCATAAAATGGCACTGGCTGGCTATACACTATATTATTCAGTTCCATCACCATTCCTGCATAACGCAATTTTGAAAGCTCTGGCTTCAATGATAATGGCCCACTCACTGCAGGACTGTCCAACCCACCATAACCTAAGAACAGTAACACACTGCTGACACACCACTAAAGGAAAAGATTTTCATATCCTGGCAGTATCTACTGTGTGCAGCAGATTTTTTCCTGTCTGATTATTTGAAGATCCTCAGTGAGAGCCAACTGTATGTAAAATAAAGTGCTCTTAAAGGTGATTACCCACTGCAAACATTGTACTAAAAATGGTCTTAATGCTTCTATTTAGTTTTTTTTTTAAGATTACAATAGCAGAAAATATTTTTTATTTACAATATGGAAAAACAAAAAGCACCAGCACAAAACAGAATACTAGCACCATGATATCAATAAAAACATTTATTATAACTAAGACAACCAACACTATTTGAAACAATATGCACTTCAATCTGGCAAATTTCTTTGCATGAATTACAACTATTGCCAATTACACTGTGAATTCTGAGTTCTTTTACCGAAAATATTAGCAAAGTCTACCACTGTGAAACTGAAGCTGGAAAAAAGTATACAGCATCAAGGGTGTTAATAATTAATGTACATTTACACAAAACACAAGACGTTAGTGGTGTGCATCATCATGATTAACATGTCCATATTTCTTTTCCCATCGTTCAATAAATTCTTTCTTTCTTATTTCACGCAAAGCAAAGTATTCTGGATATTGGGCCTTCTCCAGTGGGTGCCAGACGTCCAGGATCTTGAACAAACCAATCTTAGGTTAGGGCATTGAACACTCCTAAAGTATTTAAATTTTAAAACATCTAATTTGCACACATTTTACTAATAAAGAATACAATACTGCGAGAAATACACATTACACAGATAATTCTACAGCTAACCTTATTTTTAAATTTTTTTTATAAAAAGACTACACAAAAACTGTGCAGTTCTATGCCCCTCAAAGAGTAACAAGGAATAAACACAAATACCAATTTTTAAAGTTTTCACCTCTTAATAAATCTGGTTTAAAAAAGTTGTGTAGACATGAATAAGGATACACTAGTCACTAAGTGCCTATTTCAAGTTTCGCTAAAGAAATTGAATAACTTCAAAAAAGGTTTAGTTACCCAGTCTGATACATGAGGTTCTCTAGCATAGGCAACTCCACCTGGAGAATTAGGAACTGGGGAGGAAGAAAAAAACTAATTAACTTGTAAGCAAACACATTCTAGTTTTCAGCATTCTCTATGGGCTATGGCGATTTCTCTACATCATCTCAAACATTCCTATTATAACCCAATTCAAACTATCAAAATAAACTGCATACGAAATAAAGTAATCCATAATATTTCAAGTTTGGTCACAATGACATTTGAGATAGTCATATTTGTTCACCACAAATACAAAGAAAACACCAAATAGATGAATCAGGGTTATACATTCATAAAATAGAATTATAAAATAGTTACATTTAAGTGGTTGTGGATGCATTTTTAGCCACAGTTCGTGTTCTCCATCCAGCAGAAGCTTTTTAGCTTTTCTCGCATCCATCTCATTTGCGTGTTCATCAAAACGCGCTCTTAGTAAGACTGCATGGTATCGAAAGACATGCCTAAAAGTGAAAGAATTGTTTTAAAAAATTAAATCTTCCATTTTTTTATAACAGATGTACATAAAATCTATGGCAGTTATATAGCAGTAATCAATATTATAATTCTATTAATAAAATCGTTGACTTTTTTGGTACTAAAATATAAGCCAAAGTTAATGACTGAAAACGAGTTCTCCATGTGCAGCATGGATTAGGTTTTTTTTTCAAATGAAATGTGCATTCTTTCTATGCATAGCTTACGTCTCATATATGACATTCTGTTTGCTATGACTGTGTCTTTTTTCTGTAAAGCGCCATGAACCTGGATATAGCGCTATATTCATTCACTGAATTATTATAATGTGGGTGTTTTTTTGGGGTTTTTTTTTCTTAACAACACGTCTCTTTTCTAGCCGCTGAGATTACTTATTGTCATAAATCTTTTTAACCATGGCTACGCTGTTATTTTAGTTCTCCGTCAACATTTTCCAAGTTTACTTCTTCACAACAGCCCGGTTAAAGGTAATAGCAGGCATCACAATGTCATTAATGAACGCGATTTCAAAGCAACAAATAAGACACATCAACAATTATCTGACTATTCGAAACCTAACAACGAATATACACGTTCGTGGCCCAAACAAACGCCACCTCTACTTACAAAGTTCATAAACGCCGAAAGGGCATTGGGGGCAAAGGAAACATAACTGATATCGCTTAATTTTTTTAAGTTAAATATTAAACAGTAAAGAAAAATAGAAAAAGACCTGTGATAGCCATATGTTGACTCTAGGTTTCTGACCGCTTCTTTGTATAAACTTCTCACTCTCTGAGCGTGTGAAACGGCCCTCGTCTGCAGGTACGCCATCTTGGCAAGGGGACCGGAAGTACATTGAAATCTATCGTCTGCAACGGGAAAAATGGCGGGAGCTTCAAGGCACCCGGAAAGCTTGGCCATAGCCAGCAAACCACCAGCCTTTGACAAACATAGTAAATTCGATTAATTTTTTACGCTTACGCCAATTTCTTCATTATTTACCCAGGATAGTAACTGAGAATATGGTGCTTGGCCTAATCTCTAGATCGAGAATGCACTAAAAGTATATTAAACAAGTTGAGTAACTATGACTGTGTGTCGTGTGTGTGTTCTCAAAGCCTTGCGGCAAGCAGAAGACTGAATGCATGATTGTTTGTCATGTTCAAACGTATGATCAAATTTGATGATCAAAACATGTACTCTTGTGGATCTTACCACAAGTTTATTGAGCACTGAGTTTACTGCAATTCGTTGTTCCGTTTCATTTTAATTTTCCAGATTCTAGCTGGCATTTACTATAATTTCAGTGCCTTTCCCAGATGAGCTACAGCAAATATTACAGAGAAACAATGATTCAGACAACCTGTTTATGGAGGCAAGTATAACTGAAGCTGATCAAACTTGTCATTGCTTCAGGAACTGATTTTCGTGAATCCAATAAAAAATGGTAGAGGCATTTCTACACATAAATTTACCAGAGCAAATGACTAATGATAAATTTTATTAATTATACTCATAACAAAACACATGCTAAAAAGAACCCAGTGTTATATCTATATGATATCACACATCTGCATGTGGGCGCAGGCTGTGCACCCTCCCACCAACATCTCATCAACTATTGATCAGTTGAAGTGCTGAGAGTACAAACAATTTTAAGTGTCTATTACTCTTACATAGCATAATGTTTACCTGAATTCAATAAAACAAATTCTCTGCCAGGAAATGTTCAGGCATAGACAAAATGCTGAAAGCTTTTCTAACAATTTGTTGATCACGAAATGAAGCCAAATCCCTCAGCTTGACACCAGTCACCTTAGAAGGTGAATAGACAATATATGCAAGCAGTAGAGTTATAGAATAGTGGAATGTCACATAATCTTCTATTCCCATTTAATACCAAACATTAACCCTAAACCCTACTCCAGACTCTAATCTTTATCATTCATTTTTATGATGTCCTAGCCTTTCTGCTACTGTGCTTGTTGGTTGAGTTGTATACTTCTGCCAGGCTGCCAAGCCCTTTACCATCCAATATCATAATTGAACCCAAATCATGACTGGAACCAAACCTCAATTTATGATGATTTTTCCAATCAAGGTTTCCTCATGATTTTTTTTTTTAAAAAGTGATACCAACTGTTTGACTTTATGCAGTGTGTGTGTGTGTACTTAGTGAGTAGCTTCTATTTAATACCTATACAAAAATAAGACTTCTATTATTTTACATATAGCTGTTTGCAATATTTTGTCAGATGTGCTATCTCAGATCAAGACTAGAGTCACAACAGGCGAGATACTCGAACAACTCATCTGTATTGCCACAGTTTCCAGGTGAATACAGTTTTATCCACCTGTGCTGTTACATGACTTAGTTAAGAAATATGTAGTGCATTTTTACTGCTTCTTATTAGTACATAGCAACTTCTGCTTAATTGTTTTCAAAACAACTGTACAATAACCCTGGTGGGAGGGGTACATAGTGGAGTGATGTCAGGATTCATGATAATGCAGTAATTGACATGCCAAGCTTAATACATTTAATAAAAATGACAATTACAGAAATACAAATTACTTTAAGTTTAAAATAATACACTCAGACACTGTTACCTGACTTTTGTGAAGTATGTTTTGATTGGCTAATTTTTCACAGACAGTTATTCTTGTAAAGATAGTACACATGAATGCAAGCATAGTATTTTAGAAAGTTACAGTTCTTGTTTTAGTACTACTATTTACAAAAATGTCTTGATTTTATGGAAGCATCATTAATCATATATTCCAAGTAAAATTTATTTATCTTTATAATTTTTTAGGCTTCTTGCAAGAAGCTTTAGTAACTGCCACAGGAACAGAACATGGTGATTTGGAAGAGAGGTGCTTGCAACTGTTGCTGGAAATCGTCAAAGACCAAAGTGATCAAAAGAACGTTGCTTGCCTTTTGTCAGCAGAACAGAGGGTAAAGATTGCACTTGTAAACAGTTTAACATACCTGTGTTAGTATTTAATTATGCATTTTGAACAATTTTCTTTTTAATAGCAGAAGTAGATCAGTGTCCTCGTGTTCCATTTTTGCAATTCATTGTTATTGTTTCGTCCATAAACGTGTAATGAAACATCGATAAAATCTTTGACATACAACTCTTTTGTTATAATCAATCACAAAAAATAATATTTTATCTACACAGAAAGTACACCATATTTTAAGGCTTTGCTTTTGTTAATGGTTTTATCTGAGAATGTTGTTATAATTTACAGAAACAAGGTGTATGTTTGCACTCTAACTTCTAATATACCTGTAGGTTAAACTAAGCACATTAATGCCTTTACTGAAGAAATGGCAGACAAGTCAACCAAGCAGGTGGCAGCACGCCATCAGTCGTTTGCTTAAGGTAGGTTTTGCCGGAATAAGCTGTCATTTTCACTGCAGGTATTGAATTTACTTGTGCTTACTTAAGAACAAAATTACAGGTCTCAAACTAATTATTTGGTGTGTATGCAGTCTGCACATTTACTTTTGCTGCCATAGTTGTCCCTTGATTCTTCTAAATCACTTTGCCTGCACATTGCAATATTGGCAATATTTCTTTTTATCTGCTTTTTAATTCTCGATCCTTCTAACAAACAACGTATCAAGAAGAATAAATTTTTAGATTAAAGTTTTTTTATATTCACTGCTTAAGCAGTCTCTTTTATGACACATCGTGTATCTCTTTGCCTTCCAAATAAATTTTTATCCAAGACTTACTTAAGATTTACTTTATCTTTTTTCTTCTTTTTTTTTTTTTTGGAAATTTTCCTCTGTAGGATAATTTGTCTCCTGAGCTGGCATTGCAATTCCACAATGAAGACATACTTCCTTTATATGTTACATTAGACAGGTAGGTAGAGTTCTCATAAGGAGATAAATAATGTGTTACATCATTTTCTTTTTTATTCTTCTGTTAAAAAATGCTTTCGTGCTAGTGCTACATTGGTTTTTTTGTTTTTTGTTGTTGTTTTTTTGTAGTAGCTTGTTTCATTTATAAACAATTTCTAATTATGCTGACCCATAAATGTATATTCAGCACGTGAATTTTATGATGTTAGATATTTATATACATCGGCACATTTATTTTACTGCAGTATTCTTCAGAGCAATGAGAAGTGTTTGGAACTGACTGATCAGCTTCTTCAAATTTCTTGTGCAAAAGACCCTGATATTGGTGTATGTTATAAAATATTCTCAGGTAGGTTTGCTAATGGGATATCATTTTATAAATCAAACCAAGAAAAACAATCATATCACATAAATATTCAGATGCTGCTACGTATTAAAAATACACTGTGAATAGTTGCTCTTGTACTCAGGTGTTTGTTGCTGGTGACTGAAATATGTTTCTCTTTAGCTTTCAGCAGTCATCTCATTAAAAAGGGCTTTCCTGACAAGAAAATAGATGACAGCTGTCTGCAAAAGGTGGGAAAATATCGGAATATTTTCTTAAAAATGGGGAAGTAAAAACTCCTACGACTTAACTCATTGACATCTGTACAAATGGTGATCTTTTGTTCTAGATGAACCCAACATTAGCTCATTTAACAAGGCAGGTTGCAGAGCTGTAGGGGCATCATTCAAAAATGGTTTCTGGCCCATTATTCATTGTAATTAGCTGATCTTTGAATCGCTGAAGATAACTCAGGCATCTTCGGTTTGTCTAGGATTTGTTGTTTGTGGTTGTCTCAGTGTAGTTCTGTATACTTTTGTTTAATATAGAACATCTGGCTTTGTGAAGTATTTTTATTCTGCCTAATTGCATGTTCAGATCATTATCCATTAATTGGTATAGTTTGATTAGACAAAACTATATATATACTTTTTTCTGTGACTGAAAAATTATACTTTCTATTTACAAATGTATATTTTTATGTCTGCAGGCAGCTTCTAAGATCATGGATGGAGTAATGACAGGTTTATGAATCTGATATTTTTTTAAGTCACTAAATATTTTCAGTTTTTCAAAACTTTGACATTAGTGCATTTTAAAGTTTGTCATGTTGAAATTACCCTTTTATGAAGAAAGTATCTGGATTCTAGTCACAATCTTATTTCAATCATTACTTTTATTTACATTCTAGTGCCATTTAATTAAACATTTTTTGTTTTTGATGGGTAGTCAAATACTCAGAAATTAAATAAATGTGAATTTTCTTTTCATACTCAGCATGTTCAGTGTAAATATAAAGAGATCATTTTTTGTTTATTTGTTTGTTTGTTTTAATGTTCTATGGTTTACAACAGGGCTCATAGACTCAGCAGTTCATGGAAAAAACGTCTTGCTTCCTTTTGATATGGCTCAACATGATGTGCTTGTACCACATTCCTGTTTGAAGAAATTTTGCACTCACACATTGTCCTTGCTGATAGGTTACCGACCTACTATGAAAGGTGAGTAATCCTTGTTTATTTCCGTTTAAACATCTTACAATGATTATCTTGTGGTTCATAGATTTTTTTTCAAACTATTGTAGAGCAAAATGTTGTTAATTTGAAAACTTGCAACTTTCTTCTTTTCTATATTTTTGATAATTTTATTTTCAGTTTCTGAAGCGTTAAAGAATCAAAAATATTGGAAATCAGCTAAAATTCCAGACATTCTCAAATCAGTTTTTAAACAGGTAAACTTAAACCAAATTTTAATGGTAATATCTTTTAAAACTCGTGCATGTTAGGCATTTATTTAACAGTGACAACATACACTGTTCAGGATGTTGATTGTGACTTATTTAAGAATTATATTGACTGAATTTAGTTGGTTTTTTTTTTTAATTAATGAATTCTTATATACAGATATAAATTAGTTTATATATATGATATAATTTTGAAGAATACGTTTTAAATTTTATTTTGTAGAAATTTACCATATATGCATATTTCTTTTAAGAAATAAGCTGTGATGTCTATGTTACAGATATTGATTCCTTTTGAAACTAGTGAAGTCCTGCAGATATTGCAAAGAATTTTGGAAAAGCAAGAAGTCAACTGGCAGATATTACTCTCATGTTTAGCAACATTTCTTGTATGCTTTCCTAAAGCTTCTGCAGGCATACAAGGTCTGTAAGTTTCATATTACAAAGTGCAATTTTGAAGACGTTTACAAGATATTTTTAATTATCAAGTATTGTTAAATAAAAGAAGTTGAGTGTTTGTTTATCAGTGTACCCAGATACCCCTACCCCAACTTATTCACCTCTTCTTATCTTCTTTTCAATTAATATAACTGAATTAGTAACTAAGAAAATAGTTGTATAATATTAAAATATTTTTAACATGTTTAATGCTTAATATAAAGCTTAATGCTTTCCAGAACTTGTAAGCAGACTGCTGTCAGCGAGTCTTGAGAACAATGACATTGAGAACACAATACTTGGGTTCCTGTTGGCACGGCAGAGTTGTATGGAAGGAGCCCATGTCTTTCCTACATATCAGCAGTGGTTTCAGGTGAAATTGTGAACTGTTGTGCATATTTTGTTTGTGTGTGCACGAGAGAAAGCATATGTTGTGCTTGGATGCCATTTATACATGCAAACTTGCTTTCTTATTGTTACTATGATTAGTGTAGAATAAGTTTCTGCTGGATATTGAGGTGTTGAGTTTTATTTGTATCTTTAATTTATTTATATTGTTAATACCTTGAAGAAAGTTCACAGAAAAGTGTTTGTGAATGATTTTAGTTCTCTGCAAATAAGCAATTTATTGTTGTTAAGGATTTATTTGGTGATGGCGCCAAGAGTGCAGCAGGAACAAAGAAATCTTTCCTTTTTCTGATGAAGTTCTTGACTGATATAGTGCCCTTTGAACCTGCAGGAATTCTCAAGGTATAACAATAATGGTGATGGTGAATAGGAATAGAAATAATTATCATGATTCTGATATGTAGAATATGCATAACTGAAAACCATGTACACTTTCAAGTTGCAATTCACTTTTGAACTCAAAAAAGGTGAACAGGTTGAGGCACAGTAGTTTTTCTGCAATGTTAGTTGCTAGACTTGCACACTTTGCTTATAATTATTATTTGCTGTAAAAGAATTTTCATTATTCAGAATAATTTTTTTTAGAAAAGTAATATCCAAATATTTGTTTAAAATAATTTGATAAGTAACTTAGCAGCTATGAGGATTTATGCTTTTTCCACTTTTTGATAAATGCTTCAACCCAGCCAGATTTAAATGTTGTA
This sequence comes from Pomacea maculata, assembly GCA_004794325.1. Taxonomy (NCBI): domain Eukaryota; kingdom Metazoa; phylum Mollusca; class Gastropoda; order Architaenioglossa; family Ampullariidae; genus Pomacea; species Pomacea maculata. Next base: position 25,590 of record SRHC01003846.1, read on the forward strand.
TTTGGAAAGTTTTGATATTGTCATGTAGGCACACATTTTGAGACCGCCATTCGTCCCACCAAAATGTCGAGATGTTCTTACAGACTACATCCTTCTTGCCAAGACACGTCTAGCAGACATGAAGGTCAGCTTTGTGTTTTTTATATATTTTCTTTATAAACATGTCTAAACTGTATGTGTACTAATTGTTGTATGGTAGTGTGGTTCGGCTATGTCCACACTCTTTTTTTTTACCTGGGAACCTGTGTGTTAGCTGATGTTATTTATGAAACTATATTTAGATAAGTGAGAACAACGATGCATACTGTGTAACTGCTTATTTTGTTTCCCCTGTTTATCTACCTTTGCTCATACCATCTATTAAGTAATTAATTTAATCTGAGATCCATATCTATGTGATTTATACAATTAAAAACTGAGTATAGTATTTAACCAGTGTCTGTGGGTTTTTTTATATCCATTTTTTTTCAAATGTAGGTACCACTGGAAGAAACAAATTCCACCATCTATGGAGACAAGTTTACATCTGACACAAATTTGTCTGTAAGAAGATTTTTTTTTTCTCCTGGTATTATTTGGTCTAAGATAGTATTGTGGAAAGTTAAAATTTATATGTATACCATACCGTTTGCAGTAAAATGTAATGACTCCCAAACCCTCCAGCCTAAAGTGAGGAAACTTTGCTCCTGCACTTACTGCAGATCGAGTTAATGGCATAGAAATATTTTCTGATAGATTCTGACCAGTAAGTGGTAGAAAACTGATTAAGAAGCTGCTTACCAATAAATGGCTAAAAGCTAGAAGGAAACTGAGCAATGATCATTAACTTTTTGTAAATCTGCAGTCTAACCCAGGGGTGCAGGATGTTGAGAAAGCTTTAGCAGCTTTTGGTTCCACCGGCAAAGTGCCTATCACTGTGATGGAGGCAAGGTTTGTCTGCTTGTATTTGCTTTTCTTTGCCTTTCTTACATAGTGGTACTTGAAACATCTATATGCAAATAAAGACACTATTTAAATGGCTGAACAATTACAGTGGCATGTTATTTAAACTTAGAATAAAACCTTTATTTTCCCACATGTAACTACCTTTATTTTATTACATGGTGAAAGTAAATGTGTTATTCAAATCTTGTATAAGCATACTCTGTACTGATTTTCTTTTATGATCTGTGCCATGTCATCTAAGCATCTTGTCTCTTTCTCTCTCTTCAAAAAAGAGAAAAAAAAAACTACTATAGTGTAATGATCCTGTCTATAAGATGGTATTACCATTTCTCTTGTGAGACAGCGTGCCACTCTTTTTTTCAAAACTTGCTACTTAAAGCCATGGTTTCTAAAACTTGCATTCTTTATGTGACTTTTAAGACAAAGCAATTTTGAAGATTAGTGACATTCTCTTTACTTCCATGATATTGTGGGCAAGTTAGTTTTGTTTTGAGAAGCTGTTTATTACACTCCAGTGACTGTAAAATTATCTGGACAAGTTGATATTATGCAGTGGCTTTAAATTTGTAAAGCTTTGTTATATTTGTTTTTTCAGCATATTCCGAAAGCCATATTTTGTTGGAAAATTTCTGCCAGCTTTGCTTCAGCCAAGACATGTAAGGCCACATTTCCTGCATTTTCAGATGTCTGCAACAACTAACCACATTTAGCATGTATGTGTATTCAAGTGGTGACAATAAGAGGACATATAAACATACATTCATACATATGGCCTTGTGTTTGTCAACAAGAATTTGACATGCAGTAAGGCTGTTATGGCTAGAGCACTTCAAAGTAGAAGGATGCTGGTATGGGGCTCACTGGGGCTAGTGTAGGAAAGCTCTCTGCCTACCATGATTTATCAGGGAGGGCTGCAATATAGAGAGAGACAGTTTCCTTTCACAGCCATGGTCATTTGCTAACAGTTCAGTTCCCTTGGCCATTAGGCTATGAAATTTGATTATTTTTAAATTTATATTTGTGTTTATGGACATGTACTTATCAGCAACATCTTGAATGCAGGAAATGCCATTATTTCATTGCAAAAAATTAGTATGTTTTCAAGTTACCAGATGTAGCAGACACCAGAATGAAATTCATAGAAGCTCTTAAAAGTGCTGGGAAGATCCCTTTATCGTTGTATTCTAAGTATGAGGAGGCTTGTGAAAAAGAAACCAGACAACTTCTGGAGGGTAAGTGATGCCATTTTCATGTACTAAAGCAGAAAGGCTAGTACCTATCACTGAAAAAAGTGGCAAACATTTTACACTGCTTGAAATTTTTATGGTTTTAAGTTTCTGATCTTGTCCTTCAGTACTTGTTGTATACATCTATAAGTGAAAGAAGCCAGTTTTGCCTATTTTAGTCCTTGGGCAAAAATGAATTTGCTCAGCTAAAGTGATTTTCACAACTCCTTTAACAGATTTTAATTTCACTCTGACTACCTTCTTATGTTGAAAAAGGTGTTCATATAAATAATGACAGTAGACATTTTGGTTTAGGTGTATTTGAATTAGATGATGAGGACAATATGGATGATATGCTTCTTGAACCTATGGAACAGCTTAGACTTCGCCTAGCTCAGTTAAGTAAAGCAGTTGCTTCTGGAAACTCTGAAAACAAAGGTATTTTTGTTTTCTTTTCTTTTACCCTAAATGTATATAAATGTTAAAAACAACGAAATACTCTCAAAGCTAAATCCTTGATTCTGTGAAAACTGAATGAATACCTCCTTTTGGCACTTTAGAAATAATAAATCTATCAAAAGTTGTGAAGTTTCTGTTGTTCTGATTAGCAGCTCTGATTAGCATGTACAGAATTTCAATATTGATTATAAAGATGAAATTTCAGCTCACATTTATTTAAAAACTTCACAAGTGTAAATGAGCATCAGTATCAATTAAGTAATAAGTCAAATATTTTCAGTTCTATGAAGGTCGAAATGCCACCTTTCAGTTACAGAAATTATATCCATCATCGCTGATAAAATTGAAAACCTGTTAAAAACTGAAGGTGATAAAGACTGTGAAAGAAGTAATGTGTGCTTGGTGGAAAACTGCCAGTCAGACCTGGAGTTAAAACATGTTCAGGTAAATAAATGCCTCATTTTTATTTTGTTTTCAGAATTATTTTGTAGTAGCGATAACTTTGTGAGATTACCTGCTTAAAATTGCATCAAGTAACTTGTTTTATCTCCTTTTTGTCCGATGGAACATTTTTACCAGTGTATTTTCATAATTATATGCAAATGCTTATAATTTATGCACATAAATATATGAATGCATGCACTTATGAAGTTACGCATTATAAGATAGTGCAAGGAATAAAACAGGTATCTTTGTGAAACTTTAGGAAATGAATCAGTAAACAAAAATAATTAGCTTAACTTATGAATAGAGAATATTCAAACTAGAACAAGTAAATAAACAAATCTAAAGCTTGGGGGGAAAGCTGAAAATAGGATCCTAAATCTACATTCTATTATGGACCATTCATATCTCCAAGCACAAGAAAAAAGATCACAACTTCTCCCCCTCCACCTACAGCCCTGGCCTGTACACAGTGACCCTCTTTACAAAATCCTTACTACACTTCCATCCTCCACTCCAAAAAAAAAAGTCCACAAAACCAGACAACCTGAATGCCTTGGTGTGGTAAATACATTCAGCTGGCTTATGTACAAATTAAGCATCCTTTCATCTTTCAGAGTTTGTTTTAAAATTTCAGATAGTAGACCAGATAATGAACTGTGTGTGCCGTTCAGTTTATGCTTCACAACAAGCAGACTGTTTATGGCTTCAGCAGCTGGTGAGGATGCTCAGTCAGCAGAAGGTCCTTCACAAAGCCTTCTTTACAAGGTTTTTGCTTCTTGTGCAAAATAAGGTATTTTTATCCTGTAACAATAAGAGTGACAGAAATACAGAAAAGAGATGCCTGGGTTAGGGCAGTGTGAGCGTGTTCATGCATATCTATATGCAGGTGGATTGTGTGCAAGCACATGTTTATGTATATGCATGTGTTTGTCACCACCTATTTTTGTATCTGCATGCTCTGTGTGTTTGTTGCTTCCTCAACTGAATTCTACATTATCTGTCCCCTTTTTCCTTTGAGATCACTATGCCACATAATATCTCAGTAATGTCACAGAACAAAAACACTGAAACATTCAAGAAGATTGTAAGGGCAGCATCACAGTGGCTAACAAGTTTTTATCATATCCAATTATCTTTAGTATCTATACTCATAAGGTTTCTTATTTAGTGGTATTATTACTCTTATAGTTTGGGGCATGTGCTCTAGGTACAAAACATACATTTTGCAGGGCATGCTGTTGAGTGAACATCATATAGATGGTCTTGCTATGCTGTCATTTTACCTTCAACTGGATGGATCGATCTTCCCTTCCATTTGTCTCAGGGCACATCAAAGCAAGAACAAATCTTTCCTAGCATGTATTTTGTTGTATCTCCCTTGCAGGACAGAACAAACAATGATGTATTCAATTAGGTAAGAGTTTAAAGTTTGAGTAATTATTCAAGAACCCACAAAATATCTTTCCTAAATGATGGTGTGGTTGGTTTGTATCAGCAGCATTTAATGAATATTTGTCTTTACTGCGAGATGATGATTTTAAAATTGATAAGACACTAGAGATACTCAGGGACCACGTTACCTTAGAAAGAGTTGAAAAGAATAATAAACAGTATAAATGTACACTGTACAGAGGAAGTATGCAAGAAGTATAAACTGCACTGCTGAATGGTTCAGTTTCTTGAAGTTATGTTGATGGTATGGGCCACACACACACATTCCTTGCTGTGTCACTTAATTCTGGTAAATGTTTTTGCTGTTAGTGTGTTTCATCTTTCATCTTCATATAAATCATAAATTAGTAACTCCTTATTACTTATTCCTAATAGTATGACTTACTGTACCAGGAATTGTTTTCCTTTTGACTTTGGTTTGTAACTATTCATGATTAACTATAATACTGGTTCTCATTATTTTGGGGGAAAACACTGGCTATGATCAATGAGATGTGCTAGTTTTCCAAAAATGAACATATAATGCAGCAGCAAGCATTCTTTCTGCTTATTGGACAACTGCATTTTCTTTCAAGTGTGTCTTAAAAATATAAATAGGAATGCACTCAAAATAAAAGTCATGCAAAAATGTATCATAATCCACAGGTTTTTGATGACCTATCTGAAAACTGCTTTAAAGTACTGTGGGAAGTTGAAGACAGATGAAAAGGACTTCATGCAGCTGTTACCATCTTGTCTTCTAAAACTGGTATTACATTTTGCATGTTGAGTGAGGAGGGATGGTTTTGCACAGCATTTTCCCTGCTTTCCATCAACAGATAATGCGTCACCTTTTATGATCATTACTATAATTCATGTAGTTTTCAGTTGTAATAGGCCAATATACTTTTAGCACTGTGTTTTTGAAGTCCCCCAATAAATAAAGAGCAAGTTTCCTAAACTTGTTGCTTCACTGGTAGCAGCATCACATTTATTCATATATACATCTTTATTTTTCCTTTGCTGTATTTCAAAGATAACTTTCAAAGATGATGGATCCAGCCATAACTTTTCCAAACATGCACATAGGCATTCACTCATACACAACGTCTCAGAATGTAAAATATTTTCCAGTATGTGCGTCTTATGTAGAAGATATTTCAATATGACTATTTGATGTAAGAGATATTCCCACATGACTATCTAATGTAAAAGATATTCCAACTTGCCCATCTAATCTGAACAACACATGTCATGATCTGTTCCATGTAGTTTTGCCTCCTTGTCTGGCATCTGGTGCCAAAAACTCAACCCTCTAAAGGAGTACGAGTTTCTGATGTTGGTTGCCAGTTTGACAAGTCCAGTGTTGTGCCTGACACACATGATGGAGACCTATCTGGGAGGGATTATGTGATGGCCTCTGTACAGGCTGTGTACTCTTCAGTGGAATTCCAGCAGTTACTGCAAGGCACTGAAGTAGGCTTTTGTAATTATTTAGTATTCATTGTAGTAATAAAAACTGAACATTTGATTATTAAATTATGTGGCAAATCACACAAGACACACACAGAAAAGTATAAATGTTGTATCATGTTCTTACTTTAACAGTGGACATAATGTTAAGGCAGACATAGGTGCATGTAAACACATAATAAAGCACTCTGTCTCTTTCAAATCATATTATCATCAACAAATGCCTGTGTTGATCACCCCACTCCTGTGTGTTTTGCAGAGGATTTTAGGCAAATATTCCAGTTCAGTTGTTTAGAATGGATCAGAAGAGCTACACTTAAAACTTTAAGTGGAGATTACAGCTAGATCAAGAACATATCTGTTCTATGAGCATTATTCCTAACAATTCACATCCTACTATCCCACCTTTTAACCCTTTCTTTTACTTTTTCTGTCTCCTGATTAGTTTGCCTGCTCGTCTTGCTCTGCAGATTCACACATTTCTCAATCCTTACTGTTTGTTCCCTGATTCCTCTTTGCCTCTTCTGTGTTTGTCTTTTATTACTTGTCTGCATGGTTGTCTATCTTTCCATCTTTCGTATTCTGTCTATGTCTCCTTGTCTCAAGCAATGAGATCATGTTCCTTCTTGAGTATGATCATGCACTATATAAATCACACATTGATTATTTATTAATATTAAATGAATCCATTTCACACACTCAGCCTTCCCTGGAAGACTGGATTGACTTTGAGCTCAGTGTAGATCCTTCAGAAGATTCCCTGTCTCCATTCCAAAGGTGTGATAACTACTGTTTTTACTGCTACTTCATAATGATGATGATTGCTACTGCTGTTATAATGATTACTATTATTGCATAATTATGATTACGGCTACTACTACTGCTGTAATGATGATTGTACTGCTACACCTATTACTGATACTGATTACAACTAAACTATTATGATAATTACATCTACTACAACTACAACCATTACTATACTGATAATAATGATTGCCATTATTATAATGATGATTATGACTATTACTGTAATAATCATAATTACCTGCTATAACAGTAATATTTACTGATACCATTGCCACTGCTACTTTATAGACTAAAACAGAGAAGAAGAACATGTATGGAATGTCTGTAAACACTTGATTTTAGAGTAATATGCATTTAAGTTGGGGTTCTTTCTTTTCAGAGGCAGCTATCAGCTTGCAATGATGAGTTATTTCTGTAGTAGAGCTGATGATAGATGTTCTCTTTCTGACTGCTGCATTATGCTTATGGAGAAAATTGCAACTATTTTCACAAGGTATGTCTACATGTATTTCGACCTACGATGGCAGAGAGGAAGAAAAATATTGAATGGATTGTCAGTGTCAGTGATATTTAAAGACAAAACATGTTTTATATGGTGTCAGTAATTGTGTTTGTACAGGCATACTTTTGTTTTGTATTGAAATTTGACAACAACTTAATCTTGTTAGTTTGGTCTAATAGATTTTGAGTGCATAAAAGCAGTTTTATTGTAAATATTATATTACGTATTGTAATCCCATCAGTTCTAATTCGGTTACAGAAAATCTGCAATTGCGATTTAAAAATAAGAAAAGTAAATTTAATAATGCTGGTTCAAAGTGCAGCATCTAAGTATAATCATTATTGTTTGCTCTTTCACTTTGTATAGATCCTATAAAAAATGCATTACATATAAAAGCTGTTCTGGGCACCTCTGTAATTTGTTTGAGCCTAAAACTTACCTGGAAGATTCTGCTAAAGATCTGTTAATTATACTGTCGGTAAGTGGATTAACATTTTCCATTAATTTCTATGTATGTTTCTTTCACCTTTTCAATGAATAACCAGTCTGTATTTATCATTTGTGCATCCCACGGTCTTGAACCTTCTGACTAGGAAACATCAATCTCTCATGTTGGGATAATTTTTGTCTACATAAAACAAATCAATTTTAGTTTTGCAAATCATGGGAATTGGGAGGTTTTTAAAAAAGATAAAATTGATCTTTTGCCTATAACAAACAGCATTGCATTATTTTTTTTAGAGTGATCTTATCCTTCAAACAATCAAAAACAAATAACTTGTAATGAAATGGTTTGGCATGATTTTTTATAGTGATCTCATGTTTCATTCTTGAAACAATGAAATATAAGTTGATATTGAATTCATTTTGTGATACTTGTGATTTTATCCTGAAAATGTTCAACATCTGATGTTTGTACACTTCTTGCTGTTTTGGCATTCCTGGTATCTGAAATGGTTGAGCTTTTGACAGAGGGATAATAGTCATGTAGAGACAGTTTGCAGTTGTAGGGTGTCCACTAATTGCAGGATTTACTATATTCTACAAATAATTCAAGAACTGATTGCTAGGTGGTTAGAGCACCAGCATCCAAACAGAGGGAAGCACACTAGCCAGTTTCATATCTATGTCTCCAGCTATTGAATGGTTATCTTTCCCCCTAGATAACTACAGCCACAGAAAGGGAGAGGAGTAGTGACCATACAGAAGTGCTGGCTATAATATAAGTGTAGTATTTAACACCTCACTCCACTTCATCAGAAAGATTACTGGACTACCTTTACAGTTTTTGGAGTTTTTTTTACTGCTTTGTTACAAAGAATAATCAAAGACAAAATTGCCATCCAAAACCACTTCTCATTGCAATAATTTTTAAATTAAATGAAATCAGGAACTTAGACTTCATGTCAAATATTAAAATATTTTTTTATAATTACAAAAGAAATTGGTGAGAAATTTGTGGGAAAAGCAAGATGACCAAACCATAGATGAGGAGCAAACTGTAAAACTGTGGCTTCTGGAACAAGTGCAAAGACTCACAAAGCCTGTACAGGAGGCAACTCAAACTACTGTTGTTCCTGAAGCAGTAATGAGGTAAAAATGAGAAGAAATAAAATGCATATCAATGTTCTTTTGTCTTTTTCATTGGTTACAGAAGTGATCTCAAAATTAGTTCAGGCAGGACTTTTATAGGGTTTTTTTAAGGCAGCATTATTTTTTCATTCATAAATTTTGTTGTGTTTATTGCTTGTTTCCAACAATGTTTAATGTATATAATCTTTTGTGATCTGCTTTAAACTGGAAGTTAATTCCTCTTTTTATGAACAAAGCAGAAATGTCTTGAATATGAACTCTATCTTGTCTTGACAGAAAAAATGTCAGATAAATGCCAGCAAGAAAAAAATGAAATATATGTTTATGCTTGCAGGACGTTACTTGGCCTTCCTCCATATTTGTTTTTCACAAATAGCACCTTGAGTCGTGTCAGCCCGGAACATGTGAATGTGACTATCAGATTTCTGGAGGAATTTTTGGTACTGTTGTGTACATAGCATTTTTTTTAAACCACTCTATTGTCTGGCAGCAGTCTTGACACTCACCGCTTGCAGCACACACACACTTTTTTCCATGTTCTTAAGTTAAACTGTGCAGAAATAAGCAACATAGTATTGAGCTTAATTTCCACAGTTTATTATTTTACGTAAATGACATCAGGTTGTCGAAAATAATGCTTAAACTCGCAACTTAATTTTTGTGTATGTGTAGAATTGGACTGTTGTAAGACATGCATTTACACTGCACAACCAAGGGAATTAAAAGACAGCCTTTGATTTGAAAGTCATACTGTTTGGAGATTTTAAAATATTCTATACCAAATGCAGTTTGTTGTTTCAAGGACATAACTTTATTAGCTGACTCATGAACATCCCTAAATGGAAATGGTATATAAACTTCCTTTGAACTTTGACCTCTGATTACAGATACCTTCTTTTGCTGAAGGAGGCTTTTTCTCCCTGGAGATTATTTCACACCTCTTACAGGTAATGTTATTCATTATTTACAAAGATTAAAATTGGAAAAGCTGAGTATACTTTATCTCAAAATACCATGAAAAGAGAATATTAGCATGTTTCTTCTTCTTGTGATTTTAATGGTGGTGGAGTAAATAAAGACTAGGTGTTAGATTAAATTAAAGAGTAGCTAATGATGGTGAAAATATAATCACTTATTTATGATTTAATTTCAAAATTCTTGACATTGTTAAAATTTGTCTTCATTTTTGAGTACACAGCATGAGTTCCATGTAGCAAGGAGTGGTGTGAAGAATCCTTCTCTGTTATTGCACCTGGCAGAAGATTAAACACAGAAAAACTTTTCTCGGCAGGGTTACCATATTGTGGCCAGTCAGTGCTCTGGAAAAGATGTTATGAAACCATTTGAAGAGCATCCAATAATTATTTTGTCTTGTGTGGTGAGTTGAAGTATGTGATAGATTACATTCTTTTGGTAATATGCCATCTAGCAATCTCCTAATAAACTTGTATGGTACTTCAAAGAAAGTAAAGTAATTTGGCTGTTATCACAGTTGGGTTTTTTTTCTTTAAGACTTGTTTACACAGATGCCTGTGTTGTCTAATCTGTGGCTGGTTGAAATGGAATATCTCAGAATCTATCTTAAAAGCAACCCAAAACGCTGATGCATCCAATGAATTTTGCAGACGCTTTGTTACTGATGCTAGTTTCCACTAAGGTTGTTGGTCTTTACTCATTGACTTTGTTTCATGTGGAAGAACCATTTTCCTAGTAGAAATGTTTTTAGTTTTGTTTCTTTGCTTGAAGGTACACTGGTCTGCACTATGCTTCTTGTTCCCAAACTCCCGGCCTCTCAGTGCGCTCCTGAGTGATCTACCATCCCTTCTCCTAGACACTGACAGGTAAATTTAATTGGTAGGGATCTGTTGCAAGTTTTTTCCTCAACAGCCACCCCATTCTTACAACTTTGTATTTGTTTTTCTGGCTATATATGTGATCAAAGTAGCTTACAGTTCCCACAGATTTAAAATGTTTAAGCATACTTGAAATCAGGTTATATATACATTATTATCCATCAATATATGTGTTAATAGCTGAATGCATAATTTTATACCAGAAAGCTTGGGTGGGGGTTAACTCAATAATAGTTTTAATCTAGAAAAGACCACCACAGAAATGTATTGACTAAATGTAAGATTTTGAAGACCCACTTATTATAAGTTAAGCAGATATTTTCCTTCCTTGATGTTAGTCTAGTGATTCTACAAACTGATGTTTAGAAGAGTAAGACATATACTTTGTCTGCTTGTGTCTGTTTGTCTTAGGTTTTTAACTGATGGAACCCTTCTTTTTGCACCAGGATCTGCAAGGAAATCATTTGTTCTTGGAGCAACTGTATTTGCACAGTTGCTTCACAGGTAATTGTTGAAACAGCTTATTTACCAAATAACATGCATGACACCTAACTTGTCATAACGTAAAGGTATGGGATTATGTCACACAGTATGTAATATTCTCAGTGTACTGTTTCTTGATAGCTTAGTGAACCTGCATTAGAAATTTAATGTAACTCAGAATAGTACAAAGCACATTTATAAAATTATTGTTTATATGATCATCCTTACTTCTTCTCATGCAGAAACTGGAGAACATCACATCCTGTAGACAAGCTTCTTCAAGTGCTTATGGAAAAAGATTGCAAAGTAATGCTAGTTAACTGCGAACACATTTATTACAGATATATGTTTGTATGAATATGCTTCAGTATTCTTCACTTAAAGACATATATACTCTCTGGCCTGGTCATATAGTATGTGTATAAATAATGTTTATATCCTATTCTGGTCTCTCACTGTTCTCTTGTTCTCTCTATTTTTCCTAAGACTACTTTCTTTTCTGGCTTGGTCACTTCAACATGATGCCCTACTGATTCTATTTCTTCTGAGTTTTGGCCTTGGAGTTCTCTGCCCTTCAGTGTTAGACGTTCCTCATCTTTCTCAGTCCTTGGGTCTTATTGAAAATAATTTGTTCAGAGAGTATTACTTATAATGTGTCTTCATTTAGTCTCATCTTGTTTAACAGGATATGACTGACTATTACTTTTCGTGCCTGAATAATGGCTTTATTCGTGTATTTGCTCCATTTTTTCAAGCTATTCAGCTGTTTTAATATCTACATGAATCTTGACATAAAATATCAAATAAAATCTAGTAGTCAAACTTTATTAAGGCTAACTTCAACTTTCAAAACATTATTTTAACCATAACTTTTGGGTCTGTCTGGTTTCAGCATGCAGTGAAGATTATCATGTTATAATGTTCTTATGTTGCAGGCTTTGTCAGTACTCAATGAACTTGTGCTACTCTTTCTGTCCGATCCCCACATGATTCATGGCCTTTCTGCAGAACCTGAGGTGTGTCTGCTTAGTTCCATAGTTATTATTCCTCTTGTGATAACCACTCCTGATGACAGTCATTGTCTCTAATTTTTATATATTTCTTTTTTTATTTGTTTCAAAGGAGTTTGGCCCCAAACAATGGTTAGGAGAAATGTGGCAGAAAAATCTATGGTTATTTAAAGAAGCTATGAGCAGTCAGAAGCAGACATCACAGTGTAGCAGACTGGCACGCTTTGGCAGGGAGTCGCTGAGAAATCTTGTCATCTTCAGGTACCTATTAAAATGGCAGCAAGGAGCACCCACTCTTCCATTGTTGCACTCAATCACCTTCTGTTTCTATTTTCCATGTGTTGTTTTACCCTGACTGAATACACTTTTTAATTGTTGTTTATTATTATTTCCAGTCTTTGGTGTCATTTAGTCATTCCTGATACTGCATTTTGAATTTAAATCATTAGCAAATCACAAAGAGCAAAAAAGATTAGGAGAAACTAACCTTTTCTTTTTTTTTCATAACCTAACTCAGCAACCTTGACCCAGCACTGCATACACTTTATTTTTATTATCAAGATGCAGTTTTGTATTTGCCATAGAATTTCTTTATCAGGGTGGAAGAAATTTTATTATAAGTCATTCTAGTTATTTTATAATTTTATAGTGTCAAGCTTATAAAGTTGTGTGCTTCTTATGCTCTTGCCCATTATTATGTTTATTATCCAGTTTGCCTATTAAAGAAAGTTTTTAAAAAAAGTCACATTATATTAGAACATCATGTATGGCATACAAATTGTCTTGATTTATTTCATCTTGATTATTTAATTTAGTTTTCCTTGTCACAGAGTCACTGGGCCAAAATATCCACTTTCATCAAATATTGTTCAGGATTTTTTTTTTAATTTAGCAGCCACATTGTTTATGCTGGTGTAATTTTAAACTGTTTGACATGCACATTTGCTCAGATGTATGAGACAGATGACCCTACACAAGATCTCCATGGATGCAGATGTTGTTGCTTTGGTGGTTCACCTGTGCTTTAGCTTGTGTCAAGTCTTTGAAGAGGCATCATCTTTTTCACAGGTAAATCAAACTCAGTTTTAATGTGGTCTCCAGGATGCATCAAAACTATAATAATTAAGGTAATAATAGTTTGAATGAAACACTCGCTTGTTGCTGTATGATCAGTTGAAGGATAATAATTCATTTGTGTGATTATTCTGTATCTAGATAATAACTGTTATTATGTGAAAGGCAGTTTTTTGTTTTGGTGATGATATAATTCTTTCTACGTAGATGGTGGCATATAAAATGAATTTTTCATCATATTTGGTTGGTTTTCTTTTCAGCATATGATACAAACTAGTGATGTGCATGAGATTGCTAACACAGTGAGGCAACTGGTGACGACTGCGCCTTTACACATCCTTCAGAATCTGGATGTGGTCAGTAATAAGCCTTGTAGACAAAGTGTGTGTGTGAGAGAGAGGGATTTTTGTAAAATCATTATTTTCATCATTATGTCTGCTGCACTGGATTCCTGGTTAGTCAGATTTTAGGATTTCTGGTTTCACCTAATGTAATGCATTTGTGAAAGTTTTTTGCGAGGCTGTTGAACTTGTGCAACATTGCTACTGTTTGCAAATATTTAATGTGTGCAAATATAAACTTTCATTATGGTGCCTGTCAGATTTTCAAAGACACATTCTCTCTCTTTTCAGAATGAACTAAAGACATGTGGCCTGGACATTTTTTACCTACAGCAACAGAGACTTAAAACCGGCTTGTGAACTGGTGGGTAGGTTTGATACCAGATCATAGTCTGTACATTGTGTGTGTGGAGAAGGAGAAGCATCAACAATGATTTTCCATGTTCAAGCAATAGTCTCTACAATATTGCAGGCATCAACATGTCTTAGAAAACTGTCGTTTATTTGTCTTGGACCTTCCCAAAACCAATCTGTAATTTGGATAACTATTGTCCATGTTCTGGAAGGAAGGCAGCATTTATGTGTATGTATGTGTGTGTGTCTCATAAGTGAAAGAGTGGGCATGTGCATTTTATTTTTTTTTTATTATTATTTCAGTTTATTTAAAAAGGTGTATGAAGAGATGTGGTGCACAATGCAGTAACATATTTGCAGCACTTTTTAATTTGTATATATTATTAATTGATAGTTAACTGCTTATGTTTAGAAATTTGTGGATATGCTTTGCTATAAAATTTAATAATATGCAGTTTTTAAAATAGGTTTTGCATGTTTGTTATATTATCATAACTTTAAAGTGATAAACATTGTTTGATTACAAAAATAACTATTTCGTGTACAGGATATGTATATACCATCATTCAGTGGTGCAGTTATGTTAAATTAAGATTTTAGATGAAACTTTTTAATGTTTTACAGAAACTGTAAATAAAATTAGATGAGAACAATTGCCATTAAGATTGTAAACTCTTTTGTGCTGAAGAAAGAATTTATAAAAATTCTTTTATTCATCATGTGAGTAATAATTTCAGTTACAGACATTTCAGAATGCTGGGTAAAGCATTCTTTGATGTCTATTAAAATACATATTTTGACTCAGCCATGTTTCTTAAGTATCAAACTCAATAAGTACACCAAATATACATTCCACTAAATCTACTTACAAAATTGGAAGTACAGATTAGTAAAAAGTATCTCAAAGTTCTCAGACCACATGATGGAAGATGGAGATTGTTGTGTTTCAAATGTCCTTCAAATCCATAAGATGTCCTGTTCCTTCTTCACGACACCAGATTGTTCAAAACTAGTCAAACGCTTTTGATAGTTATCAAAAGACAAGCTAAGACACTGTATCATGTGCTCTCTATAAGAGGTCTCCAATGATTCTTTTTGATCTCCTGATTTATGTTTTATAAACACTTTCTGCACATCTCTTAATCTGATCAGTCCCAGAACAAAGTTTTTTTTAAAAAAACCATTCGAGAAACTGAAGACAAGAGAAATGCTAACCTGTTATGAGGTAGACTGTTTAGCACTGTGTGCATACGGTGTGACACAGGTTGTGCATGTAAACCATGATGTACACATATGTTGCTGCTACATCGGCAGAGCATTGATAATTAATGAAATCATTTATCATGTAATGCTACTGCCGATAAAAGAGCATCAGTTTCAATACAGGTATAAATTTTATTAGCAGGTACCAAACGTCCAGCAGGTCCAGTGACCAGAGTCTGTGCAAATCAAACAGTTCAACAGTTTGTTGTGCTGCCTTGGAAAACTGTTACAACACACTCATGAACCACTTATCAACAAAAACATCACCGTTATCAGTTGTGAAAGAGGTGTCAAACTAGAGATCTGCTAAATAGCTACAGACCGGTCATTTCTAGTCACAGCCATCTTACTTCAAAGAGATTTGAAGTTTAAATTTGAAAACCCTGGCTTCTCGAAACAACAGCGCATTTTGTGGCAGTTTCTCATTTTTGTGCATATCTGAGTTGCTGCTGCAGATTTTGAGAAAAGTCTCGAGTCGTTGGCTGTTCTTGAAGAGCATGGCCACGCCTCTGGGCTTGCAGACATCTCACTGTGTTGAGCGATGCTCGCGAGGGCTGCACCGAGATTGAACGACTGACGTGCATGAGACATTTGCTTACTAATGCCCACGTAACACACTTGGCTGCGTCACAGCATCATAAACGGTCGTGTGATGAACGTCACAGCCTCATACAAGAGCACGGGCGTGTGGGTCACATGACTGGGTCGTACACGACATCGCAGTGTCTTACACGGGTGTGTGCGGTACGTCACAATCTTATCACAGGCATGTTAGACAGTCTTACACGGCCACAGGTGAGTGGGGCGCGTCCAGGTCATCGCCGGGGTCACCGCAGCAGCACGCGCCGCAGCAGACACAGCGGCAGAAGCAGTTGTGAAACATCTTCTTCAGCGTCTGGCGGGCATCTTTGCGGAAGCCCGCGTTGAGGAAGCTGTATATGAGCGGGTTGATGGCGTTGTTGATGAAAAACGACTTGACGCAGAACTTGTAGGCGACCTCGCCGACTGGGCTGAGCCGTCCTTCAAAGTCCTTAATGGTGCTGCGCAGAATCATCACCACGAGGTAAGGAAGAAAACTCAGGATGTAGGCCAGGGTCACAGCAAACAGCACGGTGGTGGTTTTCCCGACTCGGATCTGCGTCTTTTTGTTCGGCTGCACCACTTCTGGCTCCGGTTCCTTTGTCTTGGGGCTTCCTTTGCCGCCAGTTCCTCGGGGAAGAGTTCCGGTGGTCAGAATGGGAGGGTGGTGGTTGTTCTTATGGCTACTGCCAGTTGCCTCGGCTTCCGACGACAGCTCAGTACTGGTTTGATCAGACTGCTGTGGAAAAAATAAAAGCACAAAATAAAGTCAGTCTCCTTTCTTCCTGTGTAATTGTGTAATACCTATGGGCCTTCTTTTACAAGCGATTATTGATGTGCTAAACCACTATACCCCTTCTCCCCTCGACACCACAGAGAAGAAAACTTGTCTTAAGCGTTGAGAGTATGTTCTGTCACTATATATATACACTATATATAATACACGTTTATTTAGGGAGGAGAGAAAGATGTATTGCAGAACCTGTTCTAGCGAAAAGTTATATTTTGAGGACAAGCCTAAGCTTGTTTATGGGCAGGCTCGTGTATATGAGGACTCATTCAAACTACCAATACTAATCTCCCCCACCCCACCCAAAACATTCTGTGCTTCATAGGCTTCATACCCTTACCTGACTGTTGGCCTTGGTCAAGATCTTGGAACCAATCGTCTTTCGCTTGCGCCGCCAGATGGCCACGCCGATGCGCGTGTACAGGACGGCGAAAAAAGCGATGGTGAGGAAGAACAAGGAGAAGAGGAAGAGGTAGTAGATGGTCGGGTAGATGGTCCCCCGCATGGAGTCGTCTGTAGAGCAGTCGGACGCCACCAGCGTCTCGTGGCGGAGGGGGGACCGCTGGAAGTTGTAGCGCGGTCCGTGGCGTAGCTGAGCCGGGTGGTAGCGCGCGCTGTGGCCTGCGTGCTCGTCCTCGTGGTACTGCACGTGCAGGTTGACTGTCTTGCGCCCGAACAGCAGGCAGCTGGGCCAGGATGTCAGCACACCCAGCAAGATGGCCATGGTGCACAGACACTTGGCCTTCTGCACGCTGAACTGCTGACCCAGCTTGCAGATGCGGAAGTACCGATCGAAGGCCACCTGCAAGGTGTGCAGAGATGCGAGGGTACATGAAATGTTGCTAGCTAGAATTTCCTGCTTATGTGCTTTACGAAACAAACTGTCTTGGTTTAACCGGCCACAGCTTTGCTGTGAGAAATATAATTTTTTACAAGAGGCGCAATATTTTGATATCGGTTCGTCACAATAATAATGACTAAGCCAACTGGACTAGTCCAACCAAACAAAAACTAAAACCCTGCGAGCTGTGGAAAGTTCAGAAGATTCTTTAAATCTTTTAGTAGCTGCGTGTTTTATTTCTTTTATTTATTTTTTTTTACCTGGATAAGTATGGTGCTGGAGGCGATGATGGTACTGGAGTGTGAGAACCGGAGTATCTTACAGGCGATGGGCATGTCGAACATGTACGGGTACCTCAGGTCCGCAATCTCAGTGGGCAGCCCTATAACGCAGCTGAAGAGGTCCAGTATGGCCAGGGACAGGATGAAATAGTGAGAGGACGCCTTATAGGACTTGCGCAGGTAGACACAGCAGACGAGGACGTTGCCGAACGTTCCTGTGATGATCAGGACGACGAGAAATACGATGACGGGTATGTACAGGCCTGCCTTCTCGTCGTTCAGGCACTGCAGGAGACGGTCGTGCTCGCTCACCCCGTTCTCCGTCACGGTGAGGTTGAGGGTGGCCGGGTCGGTGCAGGATGTGAAGGCGACTTGCACGTCCATCTTGAATGAGAGCTGGTAGTGGGGAGGTCACCTGGCGCAACAACGACACTTGTGACCCTAGCAGTTGTGGCTGTGGTGTAGGAAAAACAAAATAAAAATAAATGATTCTCTTGTATTATAATGTAGCATTCCTAAAATATCTATTTCTGCCACTGATGCTTCATGGGCAGTGATAATTGCGGGATGTACCCAGCCTTTCCATTGCTACATCGTGAAATGATTTTAGGTAAAAAAAATTTAACAGCATTAACTTGAACATAGCACCATTTTTTAGTTTTGTTTGTTTGACTTGATGCTAGTTTTATAGGCAAAGATGAATTATATAATAAAATTATTGTCTCTGTGGATAAAGCCTAACCAAGGCGAAGTCCAAACTTCTGAGAATTCAAACTGGATCCCTTGTGGACTTGAAGACAACTAAAGCATTTTAAGTAAACCTACTCTTACGATCATCACCCGCACCCACTGAACACGTGATCTGCAGCGGTTGGCAGCCGTCGTTTAACGATGAGAGCATTACATAGACTTGTAATAAAAATAGACGATCGATTACCATCTTACAGTCAGAGTTGATTACAGGAAGCGGAGTCTCAGACTCGTTGCTTGATGAAAGCGCGGATAACGGGAGTCAGAAAATATCATCGCCGTAACAGGAAATCTGTGATTGCTTCAAGTGTTAAAAACTTCCGGTTCTTTTGCCGGCAATGTTCTTCCAAACATTATCATTGTACAAAGATTTACCCCTAAAAATTCTCACACAGTTTTAAATAATTAGAATACAGTCGTATTAAACCGTAAAAAGCCAAATAACGATATTGGAAGACCTCAAACCCTGAGAGAAACGAGTGCAAACATAACATTGGTACTTACCGCGTTGATGCTTTAGTTAATGAGTGTCCATCAATGAAAATATTTGTTTCCCAAGAAAAATGAGCATTGCTGACTCTGTGGGTAGTCAATGAAATCACAGAAAATAGTTCTATCTCCAACTGACAATGTTTTCAGTTTGTTAGGAAGGCGGCACAAATCTGCGAACTAAACAAGCATTAATTATTCCTTTTCGGCTCAAGCACTTCAGGTCGACCGTTAGGATAGTCTCGTGAAAGCCACAGACACGAAGAAGAAATGTTTTCTCAGTTTTTCAGAACTCCAAAGAAATCAGTTACTGTTGACAACCAGAAACAATATTCCTTGATGTCCGAAGCAGCGTAGAAGAAAAGTCACTGAATGTTTTGCGACGAAGTAATGACAGTCCGGACAGAAGTTTAGAATATTTATAAAAACAAGAATTGTGGAAGTTGACGGATGGAGACAAAAGCCAGTGAGAGGCAGCACCACCGGCACTGCACCTTGCGGCTGTTGGGTTGTCCAAGAAGTGAGGAGGATTGTGGCGAGAGGCGGGTGATATACCTACTTGTGGGCATGGCGTGAAGGGTCGGGGTCATGTAGGGAACAGGGCGACAGCTCTCAGATGGCCTCTGAAGGAGGCACTTGGGGGCCGCAGCACAGCGAGTGTAGCATGGTGGGCAATCGTCACAAGCTGAACAACTTCCTATCGTTAATGACGCTCTTCATCTTGAAGCATGGCTGAATCTCAACACCGGGCTTCTCAGGAGTGGTCTCCACCTTTCTTCACTAATTATCTTGCGACCTTTTTTTCTTCTTCTTTGGTCTCGAAGGAAGAATTTCATCGTTTTGCTCTTTTTTCGCACGTGTTTGTGTGGTTCAGAGAACGCGTGCACACATGCGCATGGCTCAATGTTTCTACAGCTCCCTCCCACCCACCCCCAATTCTCTCCCCTACAAAAAAAGGGTGAGCACACGTGCGTGAACTGAGAAAAGGGCTTAATTACTTAAAATAGACTAATTTGCTGATTTTTTTGTAGGAACGCTGAAGACATTTGCGCTTGAGTGTAGAGTTCATGTATTCCTGGACACCGGCAGTTTATCTTTAGGTAACATTGCCCTCTCAGGTAGGGAACCAGTTGGTTCAGTTACCCCGAACCGCAAACTACAGTAACTCCCGCCTGAGGAGGTGAAGTCACCTAGCCAACCGACATTCAATTATAATTAGTGCCCTCAGAAATCAGATCCTCCCTCAGAAATACTGTCACTGGCCTGTTCTACGCATGCGCGAATAACCCAAAGCTGACCTCAACAGAGCGTGACCTCTGTTCATTCATTTTACCAAAACAGAAAAACTAACTAAACCCCAGCGCTGCCTTATGCACACGTGCTTAGTTTTCGTGTGCGGGCGCGGGATCTCTCTTAGCAACACACACAGCTCTCCATAAGATGATGATGATGATTGATGATTATTGATGATGATAAAAAATAACTAAAAAAGATATGTACCAAAGGAAAAAAAAAAGTTTCCAATAGAAATCGGCCCGAAACCCTTTGCATTCGAAACCATTCGGGTTTGCTATTACGCTGTAGCAGCCCCAGCAAGTTCAGTTGCCATGTGATGTCCAGTATGAACTGCATTTCGACTGCTGACCATAAAAGTACAAACTAAAACAAACAATAGACGTCGATCGCACACTGATGCAGACAAGAAAATTTGCAGCACCTGTCTCTACTCGTGTTTTGCTGTTTTGTCTAAAACTCAAACTGTTGGCTATGACAGCTTCTGGCATCTACACCACGCTAATCACATGACCCCCTTCCTAAGAGTTACCTGACAGGTGGGCGGCGGTACGAGGGCGACTCTTCTCAGCGCTTACAATACAAAGACTCGTAAAGTAACTTCTGGTGTCCAGATGCTGCCCTCACACATTCCAATAACCAGCATCGCTCTCTCCGTGTCCAGCCTGATAGAGTTTGCTGAAAACTAGATAAATATATAGCCTATAGGTCTTACGCATTATCTCTTAATAACCAATTTCAAATATTCTGTCAATAGAATATAACAACAAGCTATCCTTTCACACTATACAAACAGACCCACTCTTAGCCCAAAAATGTTAAATAAACAAACATTATAAGTTGACAAATAAAGAGTTATACACCCAGTGGAGCTGAAACCATAATAAGAAAGGGAAATACAACCATGCAAGTACAAAACAGTACGAAACTAGAGGTCCTAAGGTCAAATCTTAGTCGCCACTAGTGTCACCGCTGTACTCAGCCATAGGGTCAGTGTTGTTGTCCCTGAATTCAGCTGCAATGTTTCCTATGAATGTGTGGAACTTCTTCCGACTTATGATATAAAAGAGAAAGGTGAGGCTGGCATGTGGTCCCATCCATCCTAGGAATCCATCCCGACCAGACTTTCCCCGTCCACCAACATTTATAGAGATGTAGGAATGGATATAGTTTTAGGAAAGAAAATTATGGACAGAAGTTTGCTTCCTTTTTTTCTTTTGAAAAAATCTCAACATTCAGGTTTTATATATATATATATAAAACAAACCTCTTTTCCCCCACCCCACAAGAAAGAGAAACAACTCTGAACAATGTTAACCTGAGTAAAGCCTCGTCTCCAAATGATTTTCGTTTGTATGAACTAGATTTGACGTGCCCTTGTGTCCAGACCACTCACCCGTGGGCCCAGCTCTCCACATCCAAAGATTCTGGGTCCAAATTGTGCACTTGATGAATGATTTCCGATTCGTGTTTTGGAATGAAGTGGAGTAGTTTGCCCCTTGGTGTTTCGTGATGAAAGCACCGGTCCGCCAGTACGGCCGTGAGACTGGCCAGCCACCAAGTCAGAGTCAAGGGCCCCTTAGCCACCATGAAACATATACTCTTCACACTCAAGTACCGAGGGCCAACTTTCCCAGGCTTCTGCTTGGCTGTCTCACACAGCCGGTGTCGTGATGTTTGTCACAGAATTCCAAACAGTGTCAGCCGCTGTCCTCGGTGGCAGCACTTCAGCCACAGACAGGACGGGGGAATATTCTTAGTTTACACTTGGGGTCTGGAAGACTAGGAGAGAGAGAGACGGCATTGATTACAGAGATACATGGCACTTTCCCACCCAGTCTGTCCAGACTTGCTGTAGTTTCTCGGTCTTCGTCTCTAAGTTCTGCGTGCAGATACTTAAGATGCGTTCAAAAAATGTTTGGTGTTTTCAAGCTCTTGAATCCTGTTTCATTGGCCTTAACTGTTGAATCTACATTTGTTTATATTTAGAACTGGTGTAGATTATTTTGGCAAAGTTCGAGCTTTCGTTTTTATTTTCTCTTACTACCACCCTCGCCACAAATGTTGAAGTCTCACATGTGTCCTTCAGGATTGCATTTGCTGAAGAGAAAACAAATAATTTTTTTTAGTCTTGAAGAATTAGCATTGTATTTTCTATTTAATAATAATAAATCAACATTCAGCAGTGTTTTAAAATGTTCATGTTATTGATGCGGTATACATTATGTCAACAGAATAGAGACACAGACAGAAATCGCTGTGTAAATGATTTCAAAAGATGGCGGGGCGAAATTGTGATAAAGTCTTGAAGTTGTCTATCAATTCACTGTTTAAAGGAAAAATAAACAATATCTTACTGCAGTTTTCTATGAAGGAAATATTGGCATCAGCTATACAAGGACTGACTGGGCGTGGATATGTATGTCACCCAAAATATCTCGTTTTTATTAGCCGAGGAGTGCAGAGGGCCATAGATAAAGGTTCAATCGAATGCGGATCAGGTGGTAAGTAGATATAAAGCACTTCGTACCGTGCGGACTCCATAAGCACATGAGAGCTCTTCAAGTGAATGTTGCATCGTGTTTCTACGTGAAAACGATCCTAGATGTTTCCTTTTATAGCTTTCCCAAACGCACGTGTAGTCAGCCGTTGACTGTAAGTTGCGAATGGTCTTACGATAGAAACAAACTTGTTCTCGCGAAACTGTGGACAAGAAGACATTTCATGCAGCTGAGATCGCATTTCATTATTTTTGTCAGACGATGACAACTACTCGAATTATTTTTAGCCTTACTGGCTGTTGTTGAGGTGAGGGAAAAGTGCAGCCAATAAACTAACATGACTTACTAAACCTACTTTCACAGATAGATTGAAAAGAGTCACTCTTCTAGGAAAATGAAATGCATTAATTTTGACTGAGCAACTGAAGACCTCGCCATGAATTCAATGGTTTATCGCTGAATTTTGTCAAACTGCCGATCATATGAAGCTAAGAATGAGATGGCACAGCTCTGCACCTGTTGTCATCTTCAACCAGTGGACATCCGTGTCCTAGGCGGTGCTGGGCACTGGTCAGGAAATGATATGCTCGAACGAGCGGTCACGCGCGTGCTGCCTCCCTCCCACACAACTAATTAGAAACCTCCCCAGCGGAAGGGTAAAGCAGGTCAGGGTCCTGCCTGAGCGTGCGCGAGCGCGGGGGTGTATCTTAAATGGCAAGTTTCCTACAAACACTTGGACTTTCTTGAAATGTCAAATAAATAAATAAAATTCTCACTGGTCTGTTTTACGCACTTAACGGCTGTTACACTTCGATGGGAAAGGCGGTTATTATTAAATGTGCTAATGGCTGTTTCAAACTTTAAATTGTCAAAAGAATGGTCATCGTCGACAAGAGAACTATCATGCTAATAGTTGTCTTTCGTTCAAGGATACTGTATGGTAAGTTGACGATGTTTGATAATGATAGTTTAAAGTAAATAGCAGGTGAATTAGCAAGTTAGAATTAAATGATAGATACGGATACAGATGCTGTCTAAAACCGCTCTAGAGACCGCAGTTATGAAGCGAAAGTAAGTCGATTCCCCAAGGCAAACTGGAGAACTCAGGAAAAGTTTCTTGTTTCCGAAGTTATAAAGCGGTTTCCGGACCCAGTGGACGATGCTTCCTGTTTCTTTACCCTCGGACATCTTTGCCATCCCCTTATAACTACGACTTCAGGGATAAAACAACACTTGGGTCTGGACACAGTTTATAACTACGGAGCCAAGACACTTGTCTTTGAGTTCCCCATGTTGCCTCCGGGCAACGACTTACCCTTGCTTCATGACTATTGCCCTAGGCTGGTCCACAAAGATCTCCATTACTTGCTCTTTTGCGAAGGAAAATCAACGGACTCTAATTACGTAGCAGACACCATTTGTAAGAAAAGTGTGGAACGATGATGGGGGACTATCATCTGTCCAGATTGCTGCCAGCGGCGTATCGGTCCATAAGCTAACAGAACTTGGCCAAGTAGCATTTTGCTTTGGAGATAATAGTGAACATGAGGGGAACTGGTCTCGTTTGTACGCGAGCATCTGCACAAATACTTGCTTTCAGTACAACAGGATTTAATACAAAGACACAGGAGGATCATTCCGCATTGCAATGACATCCTTCTTTTTTCACACTTAGAGAAAGGCGAAATTACTGAAAAGGCGCAGACTGGGCATCTTTGTTGTGTTGCAGGTCTTTTGCGAACCGCTGGCTGTTTGGTTGGTTTATTTGACCGCAGGCCTCTACCATCAAGTGGCGGTTTCTCAGAGTTGGGATGGTGAGGATGGATGAGGGAAGAAGTCACAAACGGTCAGTCCTCACGTCCACAGAGAAGTACATGTGCCCTGGGACGATCCTCAATGCACCGAGACGAGTGAGTGACCCCTCTTTCCACTCACTATCTATATTCGACTGTGCATTTATTTTTCTTGCGGTGTAGGGTGGGGAAGCAGACAGGTGCAGCACTCCTCTCGCTGATGACGCAGCTGCACTTCAGGCATCCTCCCAAGAACTGCAGCCAGTGTCCATCATGCCGCCCCCCGCCCATCCTATCCT
This sequence comes from Pomacea maculata, assembly GCA_004794325.1. Lineage (NCBI taxonomy): Eukaryota > Metazoa > Mollusca > Gastropoda > Architaenioglossa > Ampullariidae > Pomacea > Pomacea maculata. Next base: position 50,467 of record SRHC01003846.1, read on the forward strand.
TCGAGGCGAGGCAGCTGCGTACGTTCCTAAGGTCACATGCCTTCCCCTGGCGGGAAGGTCAAGGGTTAGACAGCCATCTTGAGTGTCACGCCTTGATGGACATTATTTCATCAGCTTTGACTCTGAGGCCGGTATGTGTCAAGGACCACTTGCTGCAGTTGAGTTGAATGCACGTGTTCGATGTTGCAGGGGCGGCTGGCATTGGTGGTGAAGCTGTCTACGTGGAGGTACTTCATGACTTCTTGGTCAGACTAACTGCTCTCCCTTACCTCAAGGACCTCTTGGACGTGTGTGTGTGTGGTTTCTCTTGTACCAGCAATAAAAATGGAGGTTTTGCGTGCGTGTATGCATGCACGTGTTTTGTGTCTGTATCCACGCGTTTGAGATGGGATGATGACGATAATGCTGATGCAATGGTAACTGAGGCGATGACGGGGACGACAATGATGATGTGATAGTAACAGTGATGATGACACTGATGACCAGAATGTTTTCTGTTAGACAAAGTATGCTGAGTATTGTACAAACTATGACCTGTGGTCTTGACCCGGTGACCCACAATGAAGCTGCGTGTGAGTGTGCATGTGTGCTTGTTCTTGCGTGCCCCTTATCTGGAACCATAATACTACAGACCACTGGTGTTGACATGGCGTGAAGATGTGTGGGTAAAGTTTAAAGAGTATAATAGTTTAAATGCAGGATTGGGGAGAGGACCGTGAAGATGTTAAAGATGTACGAGGGTCACTTGACCAAAGGTCCTGAAGTGGAAAAAAAACTGCACTGAACGCATCCTGTAGAGCCTAAGGGATCTTCTTAAGGATTCATCTTGTCATATTTATGTAACCTCATTCCTTACAATTTTACAAAGAAAGTCCGATCATTGACTGTAGACAAGAGCAAGTAGACAGACAGGACTCAGCAGGACATCTTCGCCTACAGAAGTACATCTGCCGGAAATGAGGGTCTGTTAGTGTCGTCCTTATCTTCGATACACCATCGGGATTAAGCGCATACATACGTCCATTTACATGTCTATAAAATATCAAAACAACAAAACACAAAGTTTGTGATCTGGTGACAGAGTTTATTTATCTCATCAGTCGCATTCCTTCGGGTCGTCAAAAGCCGTTGAAGGGAGTATGCGATGCAAATTCTTTAAAAAGGTCCAAACTGAAAAGACAATGTAAATGTGTACCTAATGCTATTTATATTCATTATCACTTTTTGTGGCAGAATAGTTTTCGCAAATGAAACAGTTGGAATGCTATAATTCTTTAGACAACAAATATTGTTTTAGAAATGGCAAGAGTTGTAATCATAAGGAGAGGAACGGCCACCCACCCGTCCACCCCGCTACCTTCTCATTGCAACACCAGGCAGTGTGATCACCACCATAGTGCAGTCTTATGGTTCGAAACCAGTGTTTGCGATCCTGAGCACAATTATTACAGAAATATACTGTTTTTCGTACTCACAGTTGTTGTTTCAGTATTCTCTGTTGCAGGCACTGGAGTAGTTGAAGGCGCAGCAGTTGTGGGATAATCACAACCTGCAAACAGGCCACAGGTGTACACAGTAATTACATCTTTTAATTATTTGTAAAGTACTAATGTTACAGTATTGTAAGCAATAATGAGTCAAAGTACCGTCTACAGCTCTTTATAAATGAAATTAAGGGAAGTATATTCTAGCACAGCGCGAGCTTGTAGCTTACATTGAGGTGATTAGTCTATTCGATAAGGTGCTTCCACCTACTGAGGATTATTGTCAGGGGATATATTGTTTACACTGTATCAGTTTGACCTTATACCAAAACATCACAAGACTATGATATTGTTTGCTTTACGATATTAATAACTACAAGAGGATGGTTTATTGATGTTTATTTTGTTCTTATTTTTCAATTTGAATAAATAATTCAGACAATTTTGCTGATGAAAAGAAAACTCCCTGAACGAGCTAACTGAAAGGCCTAACCTATGTAGCACAATGGAATAGAAGATAACAAATCAACCGATGGGTTTTTAACTAAGAAATTCAGTCCAGAACAAACCTCGGCGGTCAATGAGTTTGGCCAACAATTCACAGGGCTTAGCGTGTTCGTGTCCGGAACAGATCCTACTGTAAAGGAACCGCAGTTTAGAGCATCTCTTTGGTCCTTTGTAGTCATCGTCTTCAGCCACGGAAACAACCAGCAAAGCCGACAAGACGAAGAGGAGGTATTTGTAAAACATGATGGCAACGGACTTTCTCCAGAAGAACCGGGAATAAAGTTCTGGGCAAAGAAACGGCAAAAACAGATACTGGTGACTGTTATAAGAGTAGTTCACAGAATTAATAAAACAGGAGACAAACACATGCAAACATAAACAAATTTATTATCATGGCTTAATACCGTTGTTTAGAAAGTAGTAATTTCAGACTTGAGAAGGCAATTTCAAAACAAAAACTTTAGCCTACGTTTTTAAAACGAAAAAAATCTTTGTGCTTAATAAGTTTTATACCCTGATTTATATCTGGAATTGCTTTAAATGGACCGTGTAGACAACACGATGTTACAATACACCCAGAGCGACTCAGCAAAATGGAATTTAAGGATAGCTCACCTTTTCTGTGAGATGAGACATTTAGGAAACTTTGTCAAGCAAGAACACTCTTGCCATTAAGCCAAAGATACCAGCGACGATGCTAAAGAAACTACACAAGGAAAGAAACACTTACCTGCTTTACTTACTGAATCTGACACTTTGACCTGACTGCCACGGGAAGGTTGCTGACAAAGTTGAGTGAACCATCCTTGGGTCCCAGCTTTTATACTGAATCTACCCCAAAAAACTCATTCGCGATTTCAAATGTTATTGTTATTATTGGATTCGCTGGCAGCTAATCAGATAACTGTCCTTTACAAATCATTCCAATCTGGAGACACGCAGTCAGTCGATGACATGCAATAACATGATGAAGGCTGAAAGACGAGTGGTGGGAACTGTACTAATTCATTATCAGTCTGACGATCTATAAAAAAAGAATAAGTGCTGTCGATAAATTCGACAAGAAAATGAAAAGAGTTCGTTATTAAATTTATATCTTCAGAAACATATCTTAGCCACACTACATGCTTGAATGTTATTCATAATCTTATATTAAATCAGACAGCGGGTTGGAGAGGGGAAGGATGTGAATGCATACGCGCGGTAATGAAAACTGTTGTTTACAGATTGTTCTACTGTGTCGGTGATACACAGAACGCTAATGAACTTTATCTTTATGCGCATGCGCAGATCATGTCATAACGGTCATTCCATCCCAGACATCGGGGCACGGGACAGTTGGGGCTCGTGATGCAGAGAACAGTGAGTGCCAGGTAGGCTGTGTGTGTGTGTGAGTGAGAGAGAGATTATTTGCTCTATAGTAAAAAAAAAAATCTGTTAATATTTTTTGCTATTAGGTGGTTCAGGTGAGGTTGTTATCTCCCTTGCGATGATCAGACGACGCGTCTATGTCCCTTGCGTATACAGCTTCCGGGCCGACCGAACCTTTGTAACATGGAGAAGATGAGTGGCGAAGAAAAAAGTGGAAAGTAGTCAGATTGAAGAAATATTTGCGAGTTCGTTGATTAAGTTTGTGCATTAAAGTTTCATCCATGCAGATAAAAAAACTCACAACATGTCTCTTTACTGATGTGGAATCTGTCTGCATAGTCCTGTAGCAGTAAACCCCAAGAAATCCTTACAAATAGTGCCATAAAGGAAACCTGAGACCTCTCTATAAAATTTCAGTGTTTTCTGATCATCTTGTGTATCCTCAAATGTGAGGGTAAGTCTGGTTTGCACATATTGGGTAAGTCCCTGTCGATGTACTGTTTTACATTGCAATTAGTTCCAGTGTGAACAGTCTATGGGTGGCCAATAACAGCCTGTGTGGAGTTAGTGCAATGCAGGACACCTGTTGCTGAGGTGGCTGTAGTATTAGTGGTCACAGGCTGATGGCCTGCATGTCCACTTGTTTACATGTGCCACAGTCTCATTTGCTGGACATCGATGGGGAGAAATCGCCTTACCATCTACATCCATGCCACCAGATACACAGAAGCAGTGGTTTTTATGTTTGCTTTTTGTTATTATTGTTGTTGTTGCCGCCAGTTTCACTCATCTTTCCATGGTATGTCGACACGCCGTTCGACCCAGAAGTTTCAACCAAATCTCCTAGAACGAAAGATAAACAGGGGCTCTAACTGCGTCAGACTAGCTTCACTGAACCCCCTGAATAGTTATTTTTTGTACATTCTTCAGTCAAGCCAGTTTTACTGATCCACAGCTGTTTTTAAGTCTCAGTAGTCGGTCGCCTGTTAGCGCCAAGTGCAGAAGCATTTTTCACGTTTTCTGAGCATGAGCAAGTTATTTAGTTTAAAAAATTGATTTTCGGAGTTTACAATCCATTTTGTTGCCACCCTATGCTCCTCGAGGAATTACAGGAATAAACTAACTAAACTAAGCAACCTATTCTGTCTAGCATGTCTTCTTCTAAACATCTAGATAGCCATCATTGCCTTGGGCAAGGAATAAGTGACAATAACTTTTTCAGCAATAGCTTTGTTGGAACATGACATGGGCATATGGAGTTGTCATTTGATACGATCTACTCGCATCTTTATTGGGTTTCTTTGATGTCCTCGTGAAAAAGGTGTCTGATTTGTCTTGTGTTGGACAACAACAGATGACTAACACTATCATCTAATATATCGGCGCCACATAAGCCAGTCTAGCTGGTGAAAACATATTAAATTTTTTTTTCAATTAGATGTACTTATATATTAATTACTGAGCGACTGTCAGAAGATAACTGATAGGAAAATGAAGATCGTCCTGAGAATGAAAACATCTCCTACGATGATTTCTACACAACATCGATGTTATTCTTTTCCGGAGCCACCCGACTGTGTGTTTGTTCTCACATACATGTATGTCTGCATGTAGAATATATAATTCAAAATTGAATGTAGGAGTAAGTATGCATGCATCATTCTGAACATTCAAACAAAAATCTCAAAGCTGGAATGCTACTATCTGATCAGAACAATTTTATTAACCATGTTTCAGATCCATATTTCTCGTCGTCAACAACAAAAGTCGATGAAATATTTTCGTTCTTCGCTCCAGTGTCCATCCAGCCTGGAAAGAGAAGAGAATGTACATTTTTGGTTAGCCCGACTTTTCAATAAATGTTTATATTTCTTTTAGCCTTGGAATCAATTAAAGTAGAATTTTATTATAGTATAGACCATAATATTTTTTTGCAAAAGCTATTGTTCTTCGTATAAGTACTTTTTAAAAAAGAAAGTTGTAAGCTACTGATATTAACTAATGATATTGAGCAAAGTTTATATTAATATCCGCAGAAAATACAAACGTGCAGGCAAACAAAACATAATCAAACGTTTCAGCAATTACACATTGAAAAAGCTACCTGTCTATATAAATCAGCCGGTGGAAGAAACGACAAGACAGAAAAAAGTAGCGATACATTTTTAGAGTGGGTTACGTGGACACTATTTTATGAATACATTAACACAGAGAGGAGGGAGAGAGAGAGAGAATAAAACAATAAGAAGTTGAGTTCTCAGCTGTAAGCATTCTCAAAATACAAACAACGATGGGGTAGGTCCCACAAACTAAACAACAATAATCCGAGGCAGGCTGTCATGGTTTCCCACAAAGCAAGAGAGACAACTGTTTGGGTTAGTACGATCCTATACTGTGTACTTTATAAATGTATGCAATAATGTACAGTAATTATAAAACAGTTAAGTGTACATTTGTTGGATCTTTACTATACATCACACAAAGAAATAAGTAAAGCTTCACTCACGTATTCGTGTCTTGTTCTTTAAATAGGTGTAGGTTCCACGGTTGTAGTGGCTTCTGTGGTTGTTACTCTACATCCTGCACATAAATATTCAAAAGTTTTTGCGTGTACACAAGTATAGCAGGACTTCATGTGAACATTTCAAATATTTCTTTTCAAACAGTAATCATTCTACAGTAAATGTAATCTTTCTTCTCGTCACCGTCTGTTATTTTCTGTTTCTCCCAACACCGAGTTAGAAGAGATGCTGATACAACCTTTTTTGTTGATGAGTGTGTCGAGCTGAGTGCAGTTTCTGGGGGGTTCAGCGGTGATGCAGGTGTTGTAGAGTTCCAGCAGCCGAGGACAAGGCATTTTATTTTCTTTTGGCTTCCCTTCTGGCTTCTTGGCATCCACCGCAACCATGGCGACAGCCAGGACAACCAGGGCAAAGGTGACGAACTTGCTGGTCATGATGAGAGGACGACTTCTGTGGTGGACAAAGATGATATCAATGAAGGAACACAACGGAATGTGAGACAGGACTAACAGGACTAGAGTTCGTTTAGTGATCAGAGGACTAGTGACAACAGCTTCACATTTAATATTGAAAAAAAATAAGTAGATAACCAGAAATAATGTAATTCTAACAAATATGGATAGTATATTATGGATTTGTCAAAAAAGAGAACGAGAAGCAATCATTTAGAGTACTAAAGATGAGAATTCTGCAGAAAATAACATAATCTACCATGTGTTATAAAGTGAGCTCTAAAAACACAGGCTAGAAACAGTCTATCATCTTACCTTCGGCTCGTAGTGAAGCTTGAGTGGAGTTCAATGTTTCACAAACCTGAACAGGTGATCTCATGTACGATATTTATAGGGTTTCACAACATTAATGGTCTCTTTGTAAAAACTCATATCCCAGATAACACTTGACACGTGCTGTTTTATTGCCGGTCAGATTGATAATACCCGGCACAGCTGATCTGATGGAAAATGTTTTTAAAGTGACATTTATTTCCTTTACTTTTTTTATTTTACAAAATGCAATTCCTCAAAATATAAGAAGAAAAAAAAAACAATTTCAATTTACAGAACTGAAACGTCTAAATTCCTACAGTTTAGCTTAGTACATAAAGATGCCCTACCCACAATGCCACGCTGGAACTTATATATTGTAAAATCTGTTTAAAGCCCAACCAAATAGGAAAGTGCGTCTTCAGAAATTTCTAGAAACGATGTGAGAAGGTGACTGTTTTACCAGGACGGGAGCTATAGGATCATAAAATCCAAAAGGGGGAGAATAAATATGAGTTCGTCACAGGGAAGGTGTTTACCTGTGAAGTTAATTAGTCCTTTGTCTTCGCAGTTGTTGTCTACAAAATCTGTAATAAACACAACCTGCAGACTCCCCTGCCGTGAAATTGTCGGCAAATCTCAATCATAATCAGTGGTGTCCATATCACCAGTCCATCACATGTACATATCTACCAGCATTTGACTATGAAGTGACTGAGGAGTGAGTGAGTCTGTTTACATGGTCTGTTTATAGAGAAACTTTGGTTTATGCAAAGAGATTTCATAATTATCTTCCAGAAAAATGTTTAATAGTCAATACTTTCATATCTGCATGTTTTAAGCAGTAACCTGGGGTAGATTCTCTACATCCTTTTTTTCTAAGAATACCCAGTCTGAACAGAAGATGACGGTTGGTTGATGGTGTTGATGTCCTGTCAGAGACAAAAATCTGCTTCAGCGGGACAGAAAAATAACAGAGAATCCAATGAATATTGTTTGTTTTGTTTTCGCCTTCTCTTAACCCCTGTTTACATCGTTGATCAGTTCCTTCAGTTCATTGGGTTCATGTCCCATATCGTCAATAAGACTACATCGTGAGACACTAAAACACTAAAGCTAAACATTGTAATCTGCCTTCGAAGTTAAGGTTTTGTTCAACATGTAGCCATAATTAATAAAACACACCTGCATCACTACTATGTCTCTTTAACTAAGTGTAAACGCACACCACGAGACATGCATTATTCAGTATTTGTTTGGACATCATGCAAACAGAACACGAAATAAAACACAAAACGCTTATAATTAGTGATCAGACAAAATTTAATATTCGATAAATTTACATCTGCTTGTTTGCTGTTAGCAGTAATCCTGGATAGATTTTCTAGATGATTTTTTTTCCTAGAAGAATATCTAGTCTGAAAAGGGAAGATAACTGATATATAGGTGTTGAACGCTGTATCAGCAACGCAGGCTACATCAGAGTAACTGAAAAAAGAAAGAAAAATTAATTAGTTAATTCTTGTATGATGTTTTCCAATATCTCACTTTATAGTTTCTAACCGAACCAAAACATGTTTTATAGCAAGCACACACACACACATAGGAACGCGCGTTCTTATTATTCCATTCTTAAATATGACAGAGAGACAGAAAAACTTTCAGAGACAAAGCAAACTCTGTCAGGCTGAGTATCGTTCATCAGCTGTTTGGATATTAATGTAGCACGTGACTTTCAGCTACAACTGGTTTTCTTCTGTCTGTCTGTTTGTTTGTTTGTTTTATCTGATTATCACTATGCGTGCGATCTGAAATCTGAACTATATCGATGCTTACCACAAAAAGCTGTATCGACGAAATGTCTGCAAACACAACAAATTAAGCTTGACCCCACCGTGACACATTTCTGAGCCTCGCTGTTTGCCCCACAACAGTTTTTAAAATGTTCTCGTTTATTAATTTATTTTACTTTGTCGACTGCGGTATAAGAGTGCTAGTGGAGCTAATTCTGTATCAAGATGTTTTGTTCATCACGAGCTTCTGTGTAGACTGGTGTAGTTGTATGTCTGGTGATGGAGAAGTCTCACCCTGTCCTTTTAAGTACACAATAATTAAATATTCTCGACACTGTATACCTCGATACACAAACATACTTGTAGACAGTCAGGCTAATGAGAGTCCAGCGACCTTCCGACACCAGGCGGGTCCATAGGGACGAGGACAGGATAGAGCTGACTAGTGATCACACCCCTGTCCCCTGCCCCTCTACCCTGCCGTCTCCCTTCACAACTCTATGAGACCTAGGAATAGTATATCGCAAACTTAAACTTTTATTTCTCCATGTGTAATGGTTTGGTATTCTTTCCACAGAAATTTCTTTATACGAAAAAGAAAACGATAAAAAAATCTTTTTGACCAAGAATAGGATCCGTCCCTGATCTCTCCCTCCCCCGTCTTATCCGGCCTGTGTGTGTGAGAGTGAGAGAGAGAAAAAAATTAGTTGCCCTATAGTTTAAAAAAAAAATCTGTTAATGTTTGCTATTTGGTGGTTCAGGTGAGGTTGTTATCTCCCTTGCAAGAAGTAGACGACGTGTCTATGTCCCTTGGGTATACGACTTCCGGCCGACCGAACCTTTGTAAGATGGAGAAGATGAGTGGCGAAGAAGAAAGTGGAAAGTAGCCAGATTAAAGGAATATTTGCGAGCTCGTTGATTAATTGTTAGTGGAAAAAATGCCGAATGAGTACTTCACGCAGAGAACTGTAGGAAAATGGGTTTCCACCATTTTTAGGGGAGTAAGTTGATGTAGCCTCCAGACATCCACAATTTATGAATAAATGATAAAGTTGCTGCTCTTTACTTTTGTGTGTGGCATCTTTTAGAAACTATTAGAAATTACCAGAGTGAAAAGATTTTGCATATGCATGCTTCTTATTCTAAGGTCTGTAAACGTGACATCTTCAAAGCTTGTCTTTGATTTTCCATGTTTGCTTACAAGGATTTACTGGGAAGAGTAAACAAAATAAATCAGTGCCGTCTATTACAACATGACAGGTAAATTTGTGCAGAAAGTTCTAGGAGTGGTGGCTTCCACTTGAGCTTTACTTGTCCAGTGAATCAGTGAGGTCAACTTTGTGCACTAAAGTTTCACCCATGCAGATAAAAAAAAAACTCACATGTCTCTTTACTGATGTGGAATCTGCATGGTCCTGTAGCAATAAGCCCCAAGAAATCCTTGCAATTTCCAGGGAAACCTCATGCATTTACCTAAAATATTTTATTTTGCCTACTTCACGTCTCAAATTTTCTGAAGGTTCGTCAAATAGTGACATAAAGGAACCCCTCAGTGTTTTCTGATCATCTTGTGTATCCTCAAATGTGAGGAATAGTCGGTCGCAGAAGCATTTTTCACGTTTTCTGTGCATAAGCAAGTTATTTAGTTTTTTTTAAAATTGATTTTCTGGGTTTACAATCCATTTTGTTGCCACCCTATGCTCCTCGAGGAGTTACAAGGAATAAACTAATTAAAATAAGCAAACAGATTAAATTTTATTCCAATTAGATGTGCTTAAATATTAATTACTGAGCGACTGTCAGAAGATAACTGGTAAGAAAATGAAGATCGTCCTGAGAGTGAAAACATCTCCTACGATGATTTCTACACAACATCGATGTTATTCTTTTACGAAGCCACCCGACTGTGTGTTTGTTCTTACATATATGTATGCCTGCATGTAGAATAATTCAAAATTGAATGTAGAAGTAAGTATGCATACATAATTCTGAAAATCCAAACAAAAATCTCAAAGCTGGAATGCTATCTGATCAGAGCAATTTTATTAACCATGTTTCAGATCCATATTTCTCGTCGTCAACAACAAAAGTCGATGAAATATTTTCGTACTTCGCTCCAGTATCGAACCAGCCTGGAAAGAGAAGAGAATGTACATTTTTCGTTCGCCCGACTTTTCAATAAATGTTTATATTTCTTTTAGCCTTGGAACCAATTAAACTAGAATTTTATTATAGTATAGACCATAATATTTTTTGCAAAAGCTATTGTTCTTCGTATAAGTACTTTTTTAAAAAAGAAAGTTGTAAGCTACTGATATTAACTAATGACATTGGGAAAAGTTTATATTAATATCCGCAGAAAATAAACACAGAAAATACAATCAAACGGTTCAGCAATTACACATTGAAAAAGCTACCTGTGTATATGAATAAGTCGGCGGAAGAAACGACAAGACAGAAAAACGTAGCGATACATTTTTTTTAGAGTGGGTTACATTGACACTATTTTATGAATACATTAACACAGAGAGGGGAGAGAGTGAGTGAGAGAGAGAAAAAATAAAACAATAAGAAGTTGAATTCTCAGCTGTAAGCATTCTCAAAATACAAACAACGATGGAGTAGGTCCCGCAACCTAAACAACAATAACCCGAGGCAGGCTATGGTTTCCCACAAAGCTAGAGATACAGACTCTTTGGGTTCGTAGGATTGTATACTGTGTACTTTAAAAATGTATGCAGCCATGTAAGTATAAAACAGTTAAGTGTACATTTGTTCGATCTTTACTATACATCAAACAAAGAAATAACAAGTAAAGTTTCACTCACGTATTCGTGTCTTGTTCTCTAAGGGGCAAGTCCCAGGGTTGTAGGGGCTTCTGTGGTTGCTGCTCTACATCCTGCACATAAAAATTCAAAAGTTTTTGCGTGTACACGAGTATAACATGACTTCATGTGAACATTTCATATACTTCTTTTCAAACAGTAATCATTCTACAGTAAATGTAATCTTTCTTCTCTCCATCACCTATGTTATTTTCTGTTTTTCCTAACACCGAGTTAGAAGAGATGCTGATACAACCTTTGCTGTTGATGAGTGTGTCGAGCTGAGTGCAGTTTCTGGGGGGTTCAGCGGAGGTGCAGGTGATGTCGAGTTCCAGCAGCCGAGGACAAGGAACTTTATTTTCTTTTGGTTTCTTTTCTGGCTTCTTGCCATCCACCGTAGCCATGGCGACAGCCAGTACAACCAGGGCAAAGGTGACGTACTTGATGGTCATGATGAGAGGACGACTTCTCTGGTGGACAAAGATGATATCAATGAAGGAACACAACGGAATGTAAGACAGGACTAACAGGACGAGAGCTCGTTTAGTGATCAGAGGACTAGTGACAACAGTTTCACATTTAATATTGAAAAGAAATAAGTAGATATCCAGAAATAATGTAATTCTAACAAATATGGATATTATAATATGGATTTGTCAAAAAAGAGAACGAGAAGCAATCATTTCAGAGTACTAAAGATGAGAATTCTGCAGAAAATAACATAATGTACAATGTGTTATAAAGTGAGCTCTAAAAACACAGGCTAGAAACAGGCTACCATCTTACCTTCGGCTCTTAGTGAAACTTGAGTGGAGTTCAATGTTTCACAAACCTGAACAGGTGATCTCATGTACGATATTTATAGGGTTTCACAACATTAATGGTCTCTTTGTAAAAACTCATATCCCAGATAACACTTGACACGTGCTGTTTTATTACCGGTCAGATTGATAATACCCGGCACAGCTGATCTGATGGAAAATGTTTTTAAAGTGACATTTATTTTATTTATTTTTTTATTTACAAAATGCAATTCTCAAAATATAAGAAGAAAAAAAATCAGTTTACAGAACTGAAACGTTTAAATACCCACAGTTTAGCTGAGTACATAAAAGATGCCCTACCCACAATGCCATGCTGGAACCTGTGTGAACTTAACCTCACGAATTAATTCCATGAATGTAATATTACCTGACAGATTTGACATTTTTATATTAGTTCAATATTTAAAGTTCCGTATGTCAAAGGTGTTTATTTTCTTAGATTTTGTAAAATCTTTTAAAGCCCAACCAAACAGGAAAGTGCGTCTTCAGAAATTTCTAAAAACGATGGGAGAAGGTGACTGTTTTACCAGGACAGGAGCTATAGGATCATAAAATCCAATAGGGGGCAGAATAAATTTGAGTTCGTCACAGGGAAGGTATTTACCTGTGAAGTTAATTAGTCCTTTGTCTTCGCAGTTGTTGTCTACAAAATCTGTAATAAACACAACCTGTAGACTCCCCTGCCGTGAAATTGTCGGCAAATCTCAATCATAATCAGCGGGTATCATAGCAGTGTACCTATCACCAGTCCATCACATGTACATATCTACCAGCATTTGACTATGAAATGACTGAGGAGTGAGTAAGTCTGTTTACATGGTCTGTCAATAGAGAAACTTTGGTTTATGCAAAGAGATTTCATAATTATCTTCCAGAAAAATGTTTAACAGTCAACACTTTCATATCTGCATGTTTAAGCAGTAACCTTGGTTAGATTCTCTACCTGCTTTTTTCTAAGAATACCCAGTCTGAACAGAAGATGACGGTTGGTTGATGGTGTTGATGTCCTGTCAGAGACAAAAATCTGTTTCGGCGGGACAGAAAAATAACAGAGAATCTACTGAATATTGTTTTTGTTTTGTTTTCGCCTTCTCTTAACCCCTGTTTACATCGTTGATCAGTTCCTTCAGTTCACTGGGTTCATGTCCCATATCGTCAATAAGACTACATCGTGAGACACTAAAACACTAAAGCTAAACTGTGTAATCTGCCTTCAAAATTTTTAGCATTTCTCTTGTCAAATACATCGACCATTCTGCTAAGTCGGGAAATATTTTGAATAAATTTTTAAATTGTTATTAAATCGTTTTGTTTTTGTGCCTATTTTAATGCTGCTTTCAAAAGCTGGTTGATATTTCTAAAGCATCCTCTGAAATCATTGATTTTAGTTTTAAAAAAAATTTGTGTAAATAAAATAAACTTAAGTTTATTGCTGACAGTAGTGGATATCAGTAAGTCAGTCGGATATGTCCATGTGTACATCAACCAAAAGTGATCTCAAACACACCTGCATCACTACTGCGTCCCTTTAAGTGTAAACACACATCAAGAGACATGCATTATTCAGTATTTATTTAGACATCATGCAGACAGAACTACAAACACACTGGACGCTAAACACAAAACATTTGACAAATAAAGAGAGAGAACGACGAAAACATTCTTTTGCAGAATAAAACACGAAACGCTTATAATTTGTGATCAGACAAAATTTAATATTCGATAAATTTACATCTGCTTGTTTGTTAGCAGTAATCCTGGATAGATTATCTAGATGATTTTTTTTCCTAGAAGAATATCTAGTCTGAAAAGGGAAGATAACTGATATTTAGGTGTTGAACGCTGTATCAGCAACGAAGGCGACATCAGGGTAACTGAAAAAAGAAAGAAAAATTTATTAGTTAGTTCTTGTGTGATGTTTTCCAATATCTTACTTTAAAGTTTTTGTTTGTTTGTTTGTGTGTTGGTTTGTTTGTTTGTTTGTTTGTTTGTTTGTTTGTTTGTTTGTTTGTTTGATTAGCACTATGTGTGCGATCTGAAATCTGAACTATGTCGATGCTTACTACAAAAAGTTGTGTCGACGAAATGTCTGCAAACATAACAAATTAAGCTAGTTTCAGATGCCGACATTTTTTCAGTTTATTTCCAAATGTGAGAGAACCAATGTAAGGCGAGGAGGAAATTTAAAAATAACGATGATAATTAAGTACAATGCCACGTCGACATTAACGTCGCCTTTCACCTGCAAAATTCTTTGTTTTAAAAACTCGGTGTACAGGTTGTTGACTGTTATGGTACTGTAAACATTGGCCTCGAGTGTCGGCATCACCAAATATTGGTTCAGACAAATATTGGAAGCCACTGATAAGATTCTGTTGAATGGCGAGACTGCACCCCGCCGCCTGATTGCAGAGACGGTGGTACTGAGTGTTTGCTCACCTGAGTAACAGGTGGTCCGTACTCTACATCACACTGACGGCCGTGTGTATGTTTGTTGTTTATCATGCAATACAAGATTACAATGTACAGTTTCTACATATGTCAACAAATACACGACTGAAAAATAGAGATTACTAATGTCTGTAAAAATATCTATGTTTCCTGTTATCTCTACTCACTCACTCATACTCACATCAGTTGCTGCTGTATTTTAGCCCGGGGGTGATGGTGTCGTAACGATACAACCTGCAAATCAGAGAACAAAGTCATGTCTGGTACACCAGAAGTCCATGTCTTGCCATGTTTACCAACTATTTCTGTCTTCTAACGGAAATCAATCATGTTTTTGCCTTTTACTTTGATCATGTTTACCTCGCATTTCATCGCTCTCTTTAGTTCATGAAAACATGACCACATCAGCTCGTTACAAACATCTAGAGAGTATCACTGCAGCTAAAAGGTTAACTTTGCAATCAGCCTTCACAAATTCAGCTTTCTTTATCTATGAAGCTACTCTTCACAGGTTTCATAGAACCTTTTACAGGATACATAGCCGACCTTCGTGGATTCATCGCCACCCTTTACAGAGTATCTTACTACCCTTTGTGGATTCACTTCTCATACTTCCCAGATTACCAACTTTGTTTTACTGGTTTTTCTAGCAATGCATTTTGCTTTAATGAGCAAATCAATTCTAAAAAATCTTAATGTCTGCGAGGCAAATTAAACAAAAAAACTAACAAATACAGTGTGTGAAAACAGGTGAATAATACAACCTCGGCAAACTAGGGTCTGGTAAAGTTCCCGGCAATATATTGAAATTGGATTTAGGGAGCAGTGTCTATTGTACTCCGACTGCAAGTTTAGGCAGTTGTACTGATTACGGCTATGTTCATGATCATCATCATCTGCAGCAACGGTAGCAGCCAACATGACGATGACCGCAAGGCTGAAGATGATGTATTTGTTGGTCATGGCGAGAAGTTTCCTCGAACAGTTCCTGTGATGGACAAGTGTAGTGGAAATAATAATAATAATGCAAAATTTGTAAAGCGCATACTCACACTCTCTTAGCGCGTAAGAACAAGAACGAAACATGGACAGCACATATCGAGGGACAGGTAAACAAGCAAATAACATGAGCTATAAAAGAATAAACAACCGTACTAAACGGAGAATAAAATTAAATATCGAAAACACAAAGAGGAACCAAATAACAAGAACAATAGCTGAGAGTAACACTGATTAGAATAGGAACAAATAACATAGTACAAATATATTTAAACATAAAACGGTTTAAGATCGTTAGGGGTTTACATCTGTTTGATTCTGTGGATGCTGTTGGAGAGGATAGTACTAACTATACTGCTAGAAACTATGTCCAAACCATTAGAATCATTATCATCTTAATATAATGAAGAACATGTGGTGAGCGGATAAGTTTGCATAATATTAACCCTCAGTACGACAAAAAAGTATAAATATTACGAAGACCGGATAATAACTGAAGACTGTGAAGACGACAGTGGGTGAGGTTTGTTTTTTATTATTATTATTGCTGCTCTCAGATAAACATTAGACTAACAAACCTCTATACTATTGGAAAGGAGAAAACTCGAACTTTGCAATTGTAGCTTACATACATAGGTAAGTGTAATAATTATTTCAGATAATTTGCTGAAATTCTTTGGTAATAACTCCTTATAAATGATTTGATTTTAATTGATTCCAAGATATAGAAACATGAAATATGTCTTCGTCAGTAACAGTGGCGGTCGTGTCCTGAAAATACTTACAAAATATTTACATTATGCGTTATTCTCTGTTCTCGACACTCCCATAGTACTATAAGGCAGGTTACAATGATCTTACAAAGGACATTGTCACGTGACACATTTCTGATTGACTGAGTCACACCTAGCAGCGGGCCAAATGTGTCGAAGGACTGACCATCGACTTCGTCTTCTTGAAAACCATTCGTCAAGAGCATCACACAAAGAAATGCACTATTCAATAGAAGGTCCAGAATACAATGTTGAAAGACTTACCTCAGAGACAAGTCAAGCGTCAAGTCCGATGGCAGCGCAAAGACCTGAACCACAGACCCTCGGGTCCGACCTTTTATACTGTTCCCTGCCATCACAAACAGGACCTGTGATGTGAAATAAGCATGTTGTTTGGTTCCTGATCGGTTTGATAACCTCTATTAAACAAATAAACAAACGTTTGAAGAGCATGGTGGCTTGTAAACATCCTTAAAGCAATCAGAGCACGGGAATGTGCCGGATGTAACTTGTTTGTCCACTGGACTTGTGGAATATCAGCTAGTGAAGACATGGTAGATATATAAAGTTCCCACATCCTGCGAAAACAGAACGAAAACTAAGATATGTAATTTTAATTCCATGTAGACTAATGTTTAAAAACTTATTTTCTATAAAAGCTCATCATTTATGTTGCCAGAATAATGCTGCTGATGATAATGATGACGATGATAATAATGATGATGGAAAACTGCTTCATTCAAAAGTTCATTTTCTATTGTCTGGGAGAAATACTTATGCACCGGTTAGCTTTAATCTCCTCCCTCCCTCCTCATTTACAATAATAAAGCTTTAAAGAAACACAAAAAGAAATTTAATTACAATCCAAATAATATTTGTCTTGCATTTGTCTCCAGCTACTCAGCAAAAGTCATTTCATACTTTAAATTTTCGTTCTACCTACAATCGTCCCGTTTGACTTAATTTACAAGCACCAGCGATGACATGATAATTTTGTGTGTAATGTTAGTTTTAGTTGTTCAGCAATTGCAGGACCATCACTATCTGACCAGTGTGAACACATTTCTCGCAATCCACGTGTCACAGTCACATCCACGAAGAAAGCAGTTCGGAACATGTGAGAGGACAAATGGCAAGCGAGTGAAAGCTTATTTATTTCTAGTAAAAACAACTACTGTTGTTGCAATATGCATGATTTTTAAGAAAACCTGATGTTTTTTGAACGGGAAATTCGTGTCGGTGTATTATTTACACATTCAAAGTCAAACGAACTTTTTAAAATTAAAAAAAAAAAGCCTGCATGCAGAAGACGCCCAGACCCAGTCCTGACCTCGATGCGCATGACCGCGTACAGACGTTAATTACCGGGTGGGACGAAAGATGCTCAAGATAGAGGCCCAACCCTTTTACTGGCAATAACACCATGTCTGTGCATTAAACGGATGGAAAAAGTGTTTAAAGGTTGTTTACGTATTACGATGTTATTGAATTCAATGGACTCAATGGTTAATGGTTGGGTTGGAACCTAATGTGTTTACAATTTTGATGTACTCTTTCGAGGCAAGGAATTAGGTTTTGATATTTGTGTGTCTTTGTATGTCTTTTCTCGTCTCACCCGTCCTCTCCCCCAGTCACGGATGGGTGACATGGCATGAGTCAACGCGAAGTAAACAGACCGACTGCACGTGTTGAGAGAAGAAAGGCGAGAGCAAAACACGTTTTCTTAAAAAGTAAATTAGAATATAGAAGGGGGGCAGGCAAGTGCCAGGACACTGTGTATGTGTGTTAATGGGGGGGGGGGGCTAGGGGCTGGGGGCTGAGTCTTCCAAGTAAGGTACAGTAATCACATTCTGTTTGTATCTCCGATTTTCAACAAAATACAAATTCATTAATCTATAGTTACACACACATCAACAGACATGTATTATATAAGAATATTGTACCTCATCAGACAGGCACAAATACACTAGACTAAAAACACAGACTGACAATTAAAGGCACAAACAACGATGAGAGCAGTTTTTTTTTTAGAAAGCACAAAAGGCTCATAATTTGTGATCAGGAAAATGTTCAATAGTCAATATTTTCACAATTGCTTTTTGTTAGCACCAATCTTCAACAGATTATATATCCTTTCTTTCCTAACAGCATCCAGTCTAGGAGAAGATTAATGGTGTTTGGTGTTAAAGGGTTATATGCCAATAATACCAGCTACACAAACAAGTTTTGTCTTGTTTCCAGTGACAAGGCAATAAATTATTAAATCATTTCCAGCAGTCCACAACTAGTACACTTTTAAAACTTTTCGTATCATAACTTATTTAGCCTATAAGAAGTAAAACAAAAACATTGATAGTAAAAATAAAAAAATAAAAGCTTGAAAATAAAATAAGTAGAAATCAATCGTAAAACACACGTTTATATGAAATGTACTAAGAAGGATGAAGTATTTGTTCCTTACATCTCAGGATTGTCCTTAATACATAGATCTTTAAAAAAAAGTTTCAGGGTCATTCTTAGAAACACTGAAACAAAAAATGACTACAATCATAAAATATTTCCAACATTAGTTATGTTCCGTACTTTTACTTAGATCGTGTATACCTCCTATCTCATCATTCAAGGGTAGTGGAAGGCTAGAACTTGCAACATAAACGAGAGAAAAAAAATATGAAAGATGATCAAGTTAGCAAAAAGAAAAAAAGTCAACAATTTTTAAATGCATTAAAATAGTAAACGATCCATTCTTTCTTCACCCATCTCTGTTCTCTCTCTCCCCAGGGAGTCGAGTGTCGTCGCAACTTGACGGTTGCTGATCCGGCACCAGGCTGACAGGCGGGTACCCGACATTCACTACAACTGTCTGCTGGCACGAATTTTTTAGTTTTATAATTTTGTGTGGGTTTTGTGTTTAGTTTAGTTTTGAATTCATTCATCCAAGGCACTACTGAATGTTATTTTGTCAGCGATTTTTTGTTTTTGTTTTACTTTGTCAAAGGCCAAATCAGGGGAGATAGTTTACTAGTTCTAGAGGACAAGTTACTTATCTCCCCTAATGATGTCTATGCATTCATACAAAATCTTTTGATTTATTGAAATTATTTTATTACTACGACTGCTGGAAATGATTTAAATTGATTTGTCACAGGAAATGAGTAACTGGTGAACATTTTAGGCCTGTAGGAAGTGGGTAAATCAATTACAAACGTTCCTGGAATATGTCAAGGGTAAATTAAGTTCGTTAAATAAAAGGGAAAAAATTCAAAATAATGCCAATTTTTATTTATAAGCAAACGAACATTTTTTCTAAACTGTTTACGGAAGTCATCAAACAATCTAAAATTACTAATCTTTTATTAGCCAGTTAGAATTTTTAAAAAAACATAGTACATAACATAAATAACACTTCACATGAATATATATTTTATACATAAGGCGGTTTAAACACGTTTGGATTTTACCTCTTTTCGATTACACTGATGTTGTCTTTTTATACAACTACTAACTACAATGCTAGAAATATTATATCTAGAAGCCATTAAAATCATTAACACAGGAATGTGTTTGCTCATATTCTCACGCAGGAAATGGCTGTCACGTGATGTTTTCTGACCAACTGGGTCACTCGGGCAGTGGGCTACAATCAGAGGACCGACCATCGATATCGTATTTTTTTAAAGCTGTTCGTTAAACTCATCAAAGAAGAAAGGTTAGAGTTGATTACAAGTTCAGAAATTCAGCGTTGATGACTGACCCTCCGAGACAAATAAAGTGTCAGAGCCACAGACACTCGTGTCCGAATATTTATACAGTTCTATCAGCACTGACAAACAGGAACTGTGATGTGAGATAAGGCACCAGAACTGTTGTTTTCTTCCTGAGTGGTTTTATAGATGATATTAAACAAATGAGTAAACATTCGAAGAGCATGATGTCTTGTAAACAGTCTTAAAGCAACTAGAGCGATAACAACTTTTAAAGAACCCGCTTCTTTCACGAACTGTCAGGTGAAACCACACAGATATGACCAAGTCACAGGAATATGCCAGATGTAGATTTTTGTCCATTCAAATTTGTGGAAGAACAAAACTCTAGTATGTAAGTCTATCTTCCTTGTACACTACAGTTTAGAATGTAATCATGAAATAACATTTATTTTCTGGGACTGCTGAAGTTTACACACCATGCTACACTTGAAAACTCAATGTTTGTAATTACTTGCATTTCGTTTTCAAACATCATAACGGTGAATTATTTATTGCAGAAGCTGCTGCTTTAAAAAGCTGGCTTACAATTGTATAGTGTCCTTTTGTTGTGAAAATTGTGAATCCAAATAAAATAAAATAGCTTAATTTTAAAGCTGTCACTGTAGTTGATTTTATCAAGATAGTGGCAGATGTCCATGTGTACATCAAAATCACAACTGTCACACATTTCCCCATCAACACAAATCCATTCAGCTAGACGTATATACACATTAACAAACGTGCCTTATACATATTAAAGGAATCTGTCAGCTCATCAGAACTTCACAAACACAAGGACGCGATACACAACACATCGCTAACGACACATTCAACGATAAAATCAGGTTTTGCAGACTGAAAAAAACAACAGAAAAGCACATCATTTGTGATCAGGAAATCGTTTAATACTCCATATATTTACATCAATATTTTTGTTAGCAGAATCCCTGAGTACATTCTACACGTTCTTTTCTATCCTAAGAATATCTAGTCTAAAAAAAAAGATGATTGGAAATTTTTGGTGTTGAACGCCGGGTCAGCAAAAGTGCTTTATCAGAGTGACTGAAAAAAAAATGTAAAATTAATTACTCAATTATTTCTCGAGCTGCTTGTCCACCAATCCGATTTAATAATTTTTTACCGCAGCGAAGCAACAAAATAAAGAACGCACATTTTATTATGTAATGATCAATGTGCACGGAGACAACAACAAAAAATATTTCTGTATAAACAAGTGTGTGTACGTGCGTCTGTATGTTGTAACTATGAATGTCTCTCACTCACTCATTCCCTCACCTCACATCAGTTGCTATTGTAGTTTAGCCGGTGCCTGGTGGAACTGGAAAGCGACAAACTGCAAATCGGAGAAGACAGTTATTGCCGGCTACCCAGATTACAAAGTACAGGTACAGGTATTCCCTGCTCACCCAATGTTACCGACTTATGTTATCGTTTATCGATTATAGAAAAATAATTCTCCTAATGCACATCATTTATGCTTTCATCTTTCACTTAAATCCTGTTTACCTCGTATTTCTTCGTTCACTTCAGTTCACGGGTTCATGACCCCGTAAAGTCATTAACACTAAAGAGAGAAAGTGCTTAGGCAGTCAAAGACTAAACTTTGTAATCTGTCTTCAGATATTTTGCTTTATTCAAACTGAAGTCAGGCTTCACAGGTTTAGTCGCCCCTGTTACAGATTATCTCGCCATCCTCTGTGGATTCATTAGCCATCCTTTACTGGTTGAGTGACCACCATCCACAGATTGCTTAGCAATATTTTATAGGCTTGCTCTGCATGTGTTTTGCTTTAATGAACAAAACAATGCTAAAAAAAGAAACAATTTTTAGTCCTACGAGGAAGAATATTTCAAGACCAAATACAGTGTGTGAAAAAAGTGACTAATACAACCTTGTGTTAAGTATTTCGCAATTCGATTACACATTGATGGGGTTGGTGGTACGAGGCAAACTCTGTTGTACAAAGCCACGAACACAGGGCAGGAAACACCGTTGTCTGCAACGACAATAACAGCCAGCATGACGATGACCGCAAGTCCGAAGATGTTGTATTTGTTGATCATGGCGAGAAGTTTCCTCTTACAAACAGTTCCTGTGATGAAAAAAGTGTAGTGGAAATAATAATAATAATAATAATAATAATAATAATAACAATAATAATAATAATAATAATAATAACAATAACAATAACAATAACAATAACAATAACAACAATAACAACAATAACAATAATAATAACAATAGCGCTTAAGAACAAGAATGAAACATCGACAGCATGCGCAGGACAGGAAAACAAACAAATAAAATATGAGCTATCAAAGAATAAACAACCGTACTTAGCAAAGAATAAAATCAAAAACAGAAAACACAAAGAGGAACCAAATAACAAGAACAAGAGCTGAGAGGAACATGAGATTGCCAAAGGAAGGGTGTGAAAAAGGACTAGCATTATGGGAAAGGATGATGATCACATTAGCAGAAATTAAAGATAAGTGAATATCTCCTTTCAAAGAAATGCACATATAAATTGAAATCATTATTTCGTGTCTTTAGTCAATCTAAAATTACTTATCTTTTATTAGCCGATTAGAATAGGAACAAATAACATAGTATAAATACATTTAAACATAAAACGGTTTAAGATCGTTAGGGGTTTACATCTGTTTGATTATATGGATGCTGTTTGAGAGGATAGTACTAACTATACTGCTAGAAACTATGTCCAAGCCATTAGAATCATTATCATGGTAATATAATGAAGAACCTGTGGTGAGCGGATACGTTTGCATAATATTAACCCTCAGTACGACATAACAGTATAAATATTACGAAGACCGGATGATAACTGAAGACTGTGAAGACGACAGTGGGTGAGGTTTGTTTTTTATTATTGATGCACTCAGATAAACATTAGACTAACAAACCTCTACATTGTTGGAAAGGAGAAAACTTGAAATTTGCAGTTGTAGCTTACATACATAGGTATGGTAAATTATTTTTTCAGATAATTTGCTGAAATTCCTTGGTAATGACGCCTTATAAATGATTTGATTTTAAATGATTCCAAGAGAAAAAAACATGAAATCGGTCTTCGTCAGTAACAGTGGCGGTCGTGTCCTGAAAATACTTACAAAATATTTACATTATGCTCTATTCTGTTCTCGACACTCCCATAGTACTATAAGGCAGGTTACAATGATCTCAAACAGGACATTGTCACGTGACACATTTCTGATTGACTGAGTCACACCTGGCAGCGGGCCAGATGTCTTCTTTAAAACGATTCGTCAAGAGCATCACACAAAGAAGAGCACTAGTCAATAGAAGGTCCAGAATACAATGTTGAAAGACTTACCTTCAGAGACAAGTCAAGCGTCAAGTCCGATGGCAGCGCAAAGACCTGAACCACAGACCCTCGGGTCCGACCTTTAATACTGTTCCTTGCCATCACAAACACGACCTGTGATGTTAAATAAGCATGTTGTTTCGCTTCTGATCGGTTTGATAAATTCTATTAAACAAATAAACAAAGGATTGAAGAGCATTGTGTCTTGTAAACATCCTTAAAGCAATCAGAGCACGGGAATGTGCCGGATGTAACTTGTTTGTCCCTTGGACTTGATGACTATCAGTTAGTGAAGACATGGTAGATAGGTAAAGTTCCCGCATCCTACGAAATCAGAGCGCAACTACGATATGTACTTTTAACTCCCTGTAGACTAATGTTTACAAACTTATTTTCTACGAACAATTTCTTTTTATTTTGTTGGAGCTGCTGGCAGATGCCGACTTTTACACAGCGCAGTACACTCGATAACTCTTCTCATCTTGTTTTTCAGTAACTCATTGTGTTCTCCTTTCGTCTTTATTTTTACTTGAAATCGGTTAAATACTCTTGTTTATTAGAGTTTTACCGAAACACGACTTCAAAACAAGAATTTAAATTAATCTTTCATCGTCTTGCGAAATCTTTCTCCTATATTTTGAAGCTATGTTGTTGTACTTTGTATATTTGTTTGTTGGTATGGTCTGGTATACTTATGTTTTGTTTGTTTAGTTTGAGTCAAGATGTACATACTTGTATGTTTACTTTGTTTTGTGTTTGTAAAGCACAAACTGCCTACTTTTGGTCGAAGAAATGCAGTAAAAAAAGCTCATCACCTACTTTGCTAGAATTATGCTGCTGATGATAATGATGATAATAATAATGATGATAGAAAACTGTTTCATTCAAAAGCTTATCGTTTATTTCTATCGTTTAGGAAAAGTACTTTTGCATCGGTTAGCTTCAATCTCTCTCTCTCTCCCTCCTCATTTACAATAATAAAGCTTTAAAGAAAATTAATACAATCAAAATAATGTTTGACTTGCATTTGTCTACAGCTACTCATACTTTAAATTTTCGTTCTACCTACAATCTTCCCGTTTGTCTTAATTTACAAACACCAGGGATGACATGCTAATTTTGTGTGTAATGTTAGTTTTAGTTGTACAGCAATTGCAGGACCATCACTATCTGACCAGTGTGAACACATTTCTCGCATTTCACCTGTCACAGTCACATCCACGAAGAAAGCAGTTAGGAATATGTGAGAGAACAAATGCATGATTTTTAAGAAAACCTGATGTTTTCTGAACGGGAAATTCGTGTCGGTGTATTATTAACACATTGAAAGTAGAACTAACTTTTTAAAATAAAAAAAAAGTGTGCTTGCAGAAGACGCCCAGACCCAGTCCTGACCTCGATGCGCATGACCGCGCACAGATGTTATTGAATTCCTTGGACTCAATGGTTAATGGTTGGGTTGGAACCTAGATTGTTTACAGTTTTGATGTACCTTTTCGAGGCAAGGAATTAGGTTTTGATGTTTGTGTGTCAGTGTATGTCTTTTATCGTCTCACCCGTCCTCTCCCCCTGTCACGGATGAGTGACATGGCATGAGTCAGTGCGATGTAAACAGACCGACTGCACGTGTTGAGAGAGTAAAGGCGAGAGAATAGAAAGTTTGTTGTTAAAAGTAAATTAGAAGAGTACAGAAGGGGGGCACTGGGTATGTGTGTGGAGGGGAGGGCTGGGGGCTGCGATTTGCAAGTAAGGTAGAGTAAGCACATTCTGTTTGTATCTCCGATTTCAACAATTTATTTAAATTTTTGTATTTTTATGTAGATTTCTCTGATTAATTCTCTAATTACAGCTGTATCATACATTTCCCTGTAAATAAAAATCCATTAATCTGTACTTAAACACACATCATCAGACATATATTATATAAGAATATTGTACCCAATCAGACAGACACAAATACACTAGACTATAAACACAGACTGACAACTAAAGACACAAACAAAGATAAAAGCAGTTTTTTAGAAAACACAAAACGCTTATAATTTGTGATCAGAAAAATGTTTAATACACAATACTTTCACAATTGTTTTTTGTTAGCACCAATTTTTAAGAGATTCTATATCCTTTCTTTCCTATCAGTATCCAGTCTAGAAAAAGATTAATGGTGTTTTGGTGTTGAGGGGTTATATGCCAATAATACCAGCTACACAAACAAGGAAAGTTTGTCTTGTTTCCAGTGACAAGGCAATAAATTATTAAATCATTTCCAGCAGGCCACAACGAGTACACTTTTAAAATTTTTCGTATCAGAACTTATTTAGCCTATAAAAAGAGAACAAGCTCACAAAGTAAAATAAAAACATTGATAGTAAAAATGAAAAAAATAAAACCTTTAAAATAACATAAGTAGAAATCAATCGTAAAAACACGTTTATTTGAAATGTACTAAGAATGATAAAGTGTTTGTTCCTTACTTCTCAGGATTGTCCTTAATACATAGATGTTTAAAAAAAAGTTTCAGGGGCACTCTTAGAAACACTAAAACAAAAAATGACTACAATCATAAAATATTTCCAACATTAGTTATGTTCCGTACTTTTACTTAGATCATGTATACATCCCATCTCATCATTCAAGGGGAGTGGAAAGCTACAGCGTGCAATATAAACGAGAAAAAAAAAGAAAGATGATCAAGTTAGCAAAAAGAAAAAAAAGTAAACAATTTTTAAATGCATTAAAATAGTAAAATATCCATCCTTTTTTCACCCATCTCTGTTCTCTCTCTCCCCAGAGAGTCGAGTGTCGTCGCAACTTGACGGTTGCTGATCCAGCACCAGGCTGACAGGCGGGTACCCGACATTCACTGCAACTGTCTGCTGGCACCAACTTTTTAGTTTTATAATTTTGTGTGGGTTTTGTGTTTAGTTTTATTTTGAATTCACTCATCCAAGGCACTGCTGCATGTTATTTTGTCAGCAATTTTTTGTTTTTGTTTTGCTTTGTCAAAGGCCTAATCAGGGAAGATAAGCTACTAGTTCTAGAGGACAAGTTACTTATCTCCCTTACCACTTTTAATACTTTCATACAAAATGTTTTGATTAATTAAAATTATTTTACTACAGCGACTGCTGGAAATGATTTAACATTGACTTGTCACCGGAAATGAGTAACTGGAAAAAATTTTTAGGCCTCTAGGAAGTGGGTGAATCAATTACAAAAGTTCCTGGAATAGTACAAGGGTAAATTAAGTTTGTCACAGGAATACGCCAGATGTAGCCTTTGTGTCCATTGGAATTTGTGGAAGAACAAAACTCTAATAAATAAGATTAGCTTGTAGACTAAAGTTTAAAAAGTAATTATCAAATAACATTAATTTTCTGGGACTGCTGAAGTTTACACACCATGCTACACTTGAAAACTCAATGTTTTTCATTACTTGGATTTCGTTTTCAAACATCACAACGATGAATTATTTATTGCAGAAGCTGCTGCTTTAAAAAGCTGGCTTACCATTGTTTAATGTCCTTTTGTTGTTCAAATTGTGAATCAAAATGAAATAAAATAAAATAGCTTAATTTTAAAGCTGTCGCTGTAGTTGATTTTATGAAGATAGTGGCAGATGTCCATGTGTACATCAATATCACAACTCTGTCACACATTTCATCCTAAACACAAATCCATTCAGCTAGATGTATATACACATTAACAAACGTGCCTTATACATATATTTATATTTATATATTTATTTATATATTTGTAAAAGAATCTGTCAGCTCATCAGAACTTCACAAACACAAGGACGCGATACACAACACATCGCTAACGACACATTCAACGATAAAATCAGGTTTTGCAGACTAAAAGAAACAACAGAAAAGCACAATTTGTGATCAGGAAAACGTTTAATGCTCAATACATTTACATCAGTTTGTTGTTAGCAGAATCCCCGGGTACATTCTACAAGTACTTTTCTTTCCTAAGAATATCCAGTCGAAAAAAAGATGATTGGAGATTGTTGTGTTGAACGCCGGGTCAGCAAAAGTGCTTTATCAGAGTGACTGAAACAGAAAAGTGTAAAATTAATTACTCAATTATTTCTCGAGCTGCTTGTCCACTAATCCGATTTAATAATTTTTGACCGCAGAGAAACAACAAAAACACGAACGCGCATGCGCATACATAGTACGCACATTTTATTATGTAATGATTCATGTGCATGGAGACAAAAAAATATATTTCTGTATAAACAAGTGTGTGTACGTGCGTCTGTATGTTTGTTGTAACTCTCAATGTCTCTCACTCACTCATTCCCTCACCTCACATCAGTTGCTGTTGTAGTTTAGCCGATGGCTGGTGGAACTGGAAAGTCGCAAACTGCAAATGGAGAACACAGTTATTGTCGGCTACCCAGATTACAAAGTACAGGTACACCTTGCTCACCCTATGTTACCGACTTTTAATGTGTATCTTTTATGTTATCGTTTATGGATGATAGAAAAATAATTCTCCTAATGCATATCATTTATGTTTTCATCTTTCATTAAATCTTGTTTACCTCGTATTTCTTCGTTCACTTCAGTTCACGGGTTCATGACCCCGTAAAGTCATTAACACTAAAGAGAGAAAGTGCTTAGGCAGTCAATGGCTGAACTTTGTAATGTGTCTTCAGATATTTAGCTTTCTTCAAACTGAAGCCAGGCCTCACAGGTTTAGTAGTCCCTACTACAAATTATCTAGCCATCCTTTGTGGATTCATTAACCACCCTTTACTGGCTGAGTAGCCACCATCCACAGATTGCTTAGCAATATTTTATAGGCTTGCTATGCATGTGTTGCTTTAATGAGCAAAGCAATGCTAAAAGAAGAAACGATTTCAATTCTTACACGGAAGAATATTTCAAGAACAAATACAGTGTGTGAAAAACTTGACTAATACAACCTTGGTTTATCATGTGCGCAACTTCATAACATAACACTGAGGTTGGTGCCACGTTGCAATATATTCTCTGCCAATCCAATAACCGAGCGCATTCAAAGTAATTCCCAAGATGATCCTCATCATCGAAGTCGTCGTCTGCAACGACAGTAACAGCCAACATGACGATGACCGCAAGGCCGAAGATGATGTGTTTGTTGGTCATGGCGAGAAGTTCCTGTGATGGACAAGTGAAGTGGAAGCTGGGCTTTGAACACACGAGACAAGACACGACAGATGATCAAGTTAGCAGGCAATAAAGATACAGCAAATATTTCATTCATAACATAATGCACACAAATAATCCTCCATCAATCTCCTTACACATTTTCATTAGCCAATTAAAAACTATATTTATAATATATTAAAATATATTACGATTTAGATCGTACGAATGATAAAAAGGCCTGAGGTCGTTAGAGATTTGTCTATTCGATTATCCCGGTGTTATTTGAGATGACCGTGCTAACTATAATACTAGAAACATTATGACACAACGATGAAGACAACAAAGCAAATGGAAGAGACGGACTTTGGTTTTAAAGTGTCAGAGGCTCAGACAGATGTGGCTAATTATGTTCACTTTTTCAGATCATTTCTTGTTTTTTCTTGTTAATGAGGCTTTATAAATGACAGCAAGAACCAGAAATGTGATATAGCTGTTCGTTTGTAACAACAACTGTTATCTCCTGAAAACTCAATCTGTTTACAAGAAGACACGGGCAAAGGGTGCCCGGAGGACATCACCGATTGTGCTGCTGGACATCCACCTAGCGGGAGGCTGGATGCGACCTCATCCTTCTCCCCGCGACCTCCGCCGTCAACATCAACAAGCGGCAATCAGCACAACTGACCTGCCTGCCACCCAGCCTACCTTCAGCTGGTCTGAATCCACCCTCTACCACAAAGTCACTCGTCTATTGCAACAAACAAAAGAGACCAGAACTCAAGACAAGGTTAGAAATACAGGTTGACAGACTCACCTCACGAGACAAGGCGACGGTTGGATGGCGGCCCAAACACCTGAACTACAGGTGTGTGATGTCTGACTTTTTATATCATTGCACACGGTAACTGCGCAGTTGCATAAGATGAGATGCAGGCTGTTTAGCAGATCAGTGTGATAGCCGCTATATAGCAAATAAACAAACCATCAAAGAGCAGTGTTTGCGGTAAACACCCATAATGGGATTAAAGCGATGATGACAAATGGCATTCTTTCAGGAATCGTCGGGTGGAACCGCAAAGATACGGTCGAGAGGCGGAGGTAGTTTGTTTGTCCATTGGATCCTGTGGAAGAGATAGATGCAGATTTCCCACGTGCTCTGAAAACAAAACAAACATATTTACCACATGTTTAAAATATACAACTCACACATTGTAAAGTGTTCAATGTCCTTTTCCAGGACTGCCACGTGGCCGTGCTAAACGACAGTGTAGTGGAGTAGGAAGATGCTTGGTTTTGGTTTTGTTTTTGCTTTGTTTGTTGTTTTTGTTTTTTGGTGGGGGGAGTGGGGCAAACTTCTTGATGACAGTGAACGATGTTCACATACCCCCTTGACCCCTACCCCACCCGATTCCTACCGTCTGTGATCAAGCTCGATAAGTGCAACAGCAGCCAGACGAGAGACCCAGAGAAACAATGACAGGTCATCAGGTGAGGGTGTCCTCTAGTCCAAGATGTGTTTTCTTGTGCATTTTGTTGCCACACGGACTGTGTACAGCATCTCCGACATCTTTACATGCAGGACTGTGGAGTCCGATGAATGCGTTGCTATATTCACGAATAATCATGAAATTTTGAGACAAATGTACAGGCTGTGAGTTTTTCTCAATGCTTAGTTGGGGTCTATAGATGCAGAGCAAGTGCATCGTATGATACAGAGCCAGAATAAAAAGAGAAACAAACAATTTCAAAAATTGTATTGGAAGGACAGAACAGGGAACGACAGGTATTTTGGACGATCTGTAGATGATAGCAGTGCACACAAACACACCCCACCCCTATAACCACCCGGACAGGTTGGGAGGGAAAGCACATCAGCACACACCCTACTGATGTTAGCTTGACATCCACGCTGTCGCCACCTTGTTGCTGAAGCCATGTTTCACTGATTGAAAAGATGGACTTCGGTGATTGTTGTGGTGACAACGTTCAAATCCCAAAATGAGGGATGAGCGTGTGTGTATGTGAAGATGGGGAAACATGGCCGACTTCTCATCTCAGACTTCTCATCTTCTCATCTGATGGCAGATGTCCTTGTGTACATCAATATCACAACTCTGTCACACATTTCCCCAGTAAACACAAATCCATTCAGCTAGACGTATATACACATTAACAAACGTGCCTTATATTTATATTTATTTATATATTTGTAAAAGAATCTGTCAGCTCATCAAAACTTCACAAACACAAGGACGCGATACACAACACATCGCTAACGACACATTCAACGATAAAATCAGGTTTTGCAGACTGACAGAAACAACAGAAAAGCACAATTTGTGATCAGGAAAACGTTTAATGCTCAATACATTTACATCAGTTTGTTGTTAGCAGAATACCCGGGTACATTCTACAAGTACTTTTCTTTCCTAAGAATATCCAGTCGAAAAAAGATGATTGGAGATTTTTGTGTTGAACGCCGGGTCAGCAAAAGTGCTTTATCAGAGTGACTGAAAAAGAAAAGTGTAAAATTAATTACTCAATTATTTCTCCAGCTGCTTGTCCACTAATCCGATTTAATAATTTTTGACCGCAGAGAAACAACAAAAAACACGAACGCGCATGCGTACAAAGACCGCACATTTTATTATGTAATGATTCATGTGCACAGAGACAAAAAAATAATGTATATTTCTGTATAAACAAGTGTGTGTACGCGCGTCTGTGTGTTTGTTGTAACTATGAATGTCTCTCACTCACTCATTCCCTCACCTCACATCAGTTGCTGTTGTAGTTTAGCCGGTGGCTGGTGGAACTGTAATGCCACACTCTGCAAATCGGAGAAGACAGTTATTGTCGGTTACCCAGATTACAAAGTACAGGTACAGGTACTCCTTGCTCACTCAATGTTACCGACTTTTAATGTGTATACTTTATGTTATCTTTCATCGATGATAGAAAAATAATTCTCTTAATGCAAATCATTTATGTTTTCATCTTTCACTTAAATCCTGTTTACCTCGTATTTCTTCTTTCACTTCAGTTCACGGGTTCATGACCCTGTAAAGTCATTAACACTAAAGAGAGAAAGTGCTAAGGCAGTCAAAGGCTAAACTTCTTCACATATTTAGTTTTATTCAAACTGGAGCCAGGCCTCACAGGTTTGTCGCCCCTGTTACAGATCATCTAGCCATCCTCCGTGGATTCATTAGCCATCCTTTACTGGCTGAGTGACCACCATCCACAGATTGCTTAGCAATATTTTATAGGCTTGCTCTGCATGTGTTTTGCTTTAATGAACAAAACAATGCTAAATAAAAAAAAAACGATTTTTATTCCTACGAGGAAGAATATTTCAAGAACAAATACAGTGTGTGAAAAAACGTGACTAATACAACCTTGTGTTAAGTATCTCTCAGCTAGATCACACTTCCATGGGGCTGGTGGCACGAGGCAATTTTTAAAGTGCCAAGACACGATCTCAAAGCAATCTTCGACGACGTCGTCTGCAACGACAGTAACAGCCAACATGACGATGACCGCCAGGCCGAAGATGATGTATTTGTTGATCATGGTGAGAAGTTCCCTCGTACGAACAGTTCCTGTGATGGACAAGTGAAGTGGAAGCTGGGCTTGCAACACACGAGACAAGACACGACAGATGATCAAGTTAGCAGGCAATAAAGATACAGCAAGTATTTCATTCATAATATAATGCACACAATAAATCCTCCATCAAGCTCCTTACACATTTTCAGTAGCCAATTAAAAAGTATATATTTATAATATATTAAAACATATTACGATTTAGATCGTACGAATGATGAAAAGGCCTGAGGTCGGTAGAGATTTACCTCTCCTCGATTATCCCGGTGTTATTTTGTGATGACCGTGCTAACTATAATACTAGAAACATTATCACACAACGACGAAGACAACAAAGCAAATGGAAGAGACGGACTTTGGTTTTAATGTGTCAGAGGCTCAGACAGATATGTGTCTAATTATGGTCACTTTTTCAGATCATTTGTTGTTTTTTCTTGTTAATGAGGCTTTATAAATGACAGCAAGAAACAGAAATGTAATATAGCTGTTTGTAACAACAACTGTCATCTCCTGAAAACACAATCTGTTTACAGGAAGACAACATGAGGTGTAGCTCAGTTCTCAGTTCTCGTCGTTCTCACAGTGTAGAAGGCAGGTCATGTGACCACAGGTTGGACGTCACTGTCACGTGATATGTATTGTGACTGGGTCACAGGCAGTGGCTCAGACACTTCGTAGGACCGACCATCGACATCGTCTTCTTTAAAATTGCAACCGGGTAGGTACCCCACGGTACACGCTCGCGTACAGAACGCTTAGCCGTTTGTTTGTTTGTTTGTTTTGTTTGTTTGTTTGTTTGTTTGTTTTTGACTGGCTGCCTGCAGTAGCTGTGAGTTCCACCAGGGTGCATACCCCCTGTAGGCCAACCTCTACAGTCGTCAGCCGGGCTGTTGGTGGAGGCGGCGATCTGCTGGTGATGTTGCGATGTGTGTAACACTCAAAGCTTCTCATTACCACTGGTGTTCTCTGATTCGTCTTCCTCACCTGCGTCTACCAGTTGGTTTATTTAGTAGGAAAGTGCTTCCATCATGAGGTGATTTCGTATTAACGGGTAGACGGAGGGGGAGAAAACCGGAGTACCTGGAGAAACTCCGACGCCCAGCCCTTCAACAGGTGTCACACACAGACATTATACCGAGACGAGATTTGAACCCTGAGTTTCTCACTGCAGTGGTGAAAAGCAAGTGTCTACCGCAGTCTCCCTCCCAGTGAGTATCGGGAGGGTTCATGTGCGAAGGGTGCCCGGAGGACATCACCGATTGTGCTGCTGGACATCCACCTAGCGGAAGGCTGGATTCGACCTCATCCTTCTCCCCGCGGCCTCCTCCCTCAACACCAACAAGCGGCAATCAGCACTACTCACCTGCCTGCCACCCAGCCTACCTTCAGCTGGCCTGAATCCACCCTCTTCCACAAAGTCACTCAAGCCCAACAAACAAAAGAGACCAGTACTCAATACTAGGTTAGAAATACAGGTTGACAGACTCACCTCAGGAGACAAGGCGACGGTTGGATGGCAGCGCAAACACCTGAACTACAGGTGTGTGATGTCTGACTTTTTATACCATGACACACGGAACTGCGCAGTTGAATAAGATGAGATGCAGGCTGTTTTGCAGATCAGTTTGATAGCCACTATCAAGCAAATAAACAAACCATCAAAGAGAAGTGTTTGCGGTAAAGTGATTAAAGCGATGATGACAAATGGCATTCTTTCAGGAATCGTCGGGGGGAACCACAAAGATACGGTCGAGAGGCGGAGGTAGTTTGTTTGTCCATTGGACATTGTGGAAGAGATAGATATGCAGATTTCCCACGTGCTCTGAAAACAAAACAAACATATTTACCACAGACCCTCCTGCTCGTACACGTACACCGTGTAGCAGCCAATCGTCAAAAGACAATTTGTAAACCCTAATCACTTTTGCTAAGATACAAGACACAATGTTTGTAAACATGTATATGCATA
This sequence comes from Pomacea maculata, assembly GCA_004794325.1. NCBI lineage: Eukaryota > Metazoa > Mollusca > Gastropoda > Architaenioglossa > Ampullariidae > Pomacea > Pomacea maculata. The sequence goes on from SRHC01003846.1 coordinate 84,613, forward strand.
CGAAAATCAAACCGACCAGAAGACAAGTTTTTATATCACTTCTTTATTTTTTACCTTACAATTCTAGCAAACCATCCGGCAAAGGTGAAATTCCCCAAATTTAAATACCACTGCTCTAGTCCAAGATGCGTTTTCTTGTGCGATTTTGTTGCCACACGGACTGTGTACAGCATCTCCGACATCTTTACATGATGACATGTTATGTCGAAATACACGTGTCTTCACGAAGCACTGTGGAGTCCGTTGAATGCGTTGCTATATTCACGAATAATCATAAAATTTTGAGACAAATGTACAGGCTGTGAGTTTTTCTCAATGCTTAGTTGGGGTCTATAGATGCAGAGCAAATGCATCGAATGATACAAAAGCCAGAATAAAAAGAGAAACGAACAATTTCAAAAATTGTATCGGAAGGACAGAACAGGGAATGACAGGTATTTTGGACGATCTGTAGATGATAGCAGTGCACACTCCCACACCCCACCCCTATAACCACCCGTACAGGTAGGAAGGGAAAGCACATCAGCACACACCCTACTGATGTTAGCTTGACATCCACGCTGTCGCCACCTTGTTGCTGAAGCCATGTTTCACTGATTGAAAAGATGGACTTCAGTGATTGTTGTGGTGACAACGTTCAAATCCCAAAATGAGGGATGAGCGTGTGTGTATGTGAAGATGGGGAAACATGGCCGACTTCTCATCTCAGACCACAGGTTGTTCTGGTCGCCCTGATGTAGTCATTAAGCCCAGCTGGTCGGTCATGTTGCCAGTTGTTGAATCGTCAACAAAACCTGGATGGGCAACTACATGAAATAACAGTGGCACCTCTCACAGATGTCCTGTTGCTGTGACAGCCGCCAGACATCAACTTTTATACATCGCACTTCACTTGAGAAGTCTTTGCAATGTATTTTTTTTTTACAGTAACTGACTTTTTAATTGAATGAGAGATTTTGCTCCCATACTCTGATGCTATGTTGTTGTATTTATCTTTGTTTGTTGATCTGCTTTGGACTATGAAAGTGGTCTTTGCACATTTTGTGTCTACAGATTATTTTACTTTATATTTGTGAAGTGCACTGTAATGCTTTATAGTGCAGAAATGAGCTATAAAAATCTAGTAACAATGTTGTTATAATAATAACGAAGTCTGATTATAATTATGTCATTCATTCTTTCACACGCATAGTCAAAGCTATGATAAAACTGAAAAAAATATTTGGCATGCATTCATGTACATTGTGAAATAAAAATCACTTGTACTCTTCTACCCATAGTCACGGCATCCGAAATTCTTTACACAAGCTAGGCCTTGCTTGTTATTTGTTTGTAAAGTCAGTTATAGTTGATCAGCATTTGCAGGACAACCACTGACCAGTGTGAACACTTTTCTCGCATTTCCCGTGTCGCAGGCACGTCCTCAAGACAAAAATGACCAAAATATAAGAGAATAAATGGCAGGTGTGTGCGACCATATTTGTCTGGTTAAGCTGATAATAAAAGTTCCTTTCCGAGATAAAAGCGATTTGTGGGGAAACCTGTCCAATGTCTTTCGTCCATGATACATGACCTAGACAACCTAAAAACTGTGTTGAAACTGCGCATGCCCAGAGCGAGTGCTGTTTAGTGACTATTCCTCGTGACAAAATGTCTGAACAAACAGACGAATACCAGTCTTTGGTTTCACACGTCAAAAAAAAAAAAAAAAAAAAAAATCGAACCAAAAACTTCCCTCGGTGTCTCGGGGTACTTGCGGCTAGCGCCACCTATAAAACACAAATCACCACAGCACTCACAAACAGGAACTGTGATGTTAGATAAGGCGCCAGGAATGTTGTTTTCTTCCTGAGTGGTTTCATAGATGATATTAAATAAATAAACATTCGAAGAGATGGATGTCTTGTAAACTTTTGAAGAGCATGGTGTCTTGTAAACAACCTTAAAGCAACTAAAGAGATAAGAACTTTTAAAGAACACGTTTCTCTCACAAATTGTCAGGTGAAACCACAAAGATCCGACCAAGTCACAGGAATATGCCGGATGAAGCTTTTTGTCCGTTCGAATTTGTGGAAGAACAAAACTCTAGTATGTAAGACTAACTTCTTGTACACTACAGTTTAGAAAGTAATCCTCAAATAACATTTATTTTCTGGGACTGCTGAAGTTCACACCCTACTACACTTGAAAACTCAATGTTTTTAATTACTTGAATTCGTTTTCAAACATCATAACGATGAATTATTTATTACAGTAGCTGCTGCTTTAAAAAGCTGGCTTACAATTGTATCGTTTCCTTTTGTTGTGAAAATTGTGAATCCAAATAAAATAAAATTGCTTAATTTTAAAGCTGTCACTGTAGTTGATTTTATCAAGATAGTGGCAGATGTCCATGTGTACATCAAAATCACAACTGTCACACATTTCCCCATCAACACAAATCCAGTCAGCTAGACGTACAAAGAACGCACAGTTTATTATGTAATGATTAATGTGCACGGAGACAACAACAAATTATCAGAGACATAATAAACTCTTGGGTTGAATAATCAAGCATGCACGTGACCTCCTCCACCTGGAAATGACCTCTTCCGGTCTGTATATCTCATCATCTCTATTCTTCCACCAAATGTCTGCAAACACAGCTTGATGTAACTAGTTTTCAATGTGAAACTTTTTCTTCGGTTTATTTTCCAAGTATAAGCAAACAAAAGTAAGATGACTTGTAAGGACGAGAGTCAGTTGTCACTAAATAGCTATATTATTGTCCGAGACTGGACCCACATGCTGCGTGCATGGCGCTCACGAGCATAATTACAAGGTTCATACTGTATAAACAAGTGTGTGTATTGTATCGTGTCCTTTTGTTGTGAAAATTGTGAATCAAAATAAAATAAAATAGCTTAATTTTAAAGCTGTCACTGTAGTTGATTTTATCAAGATAGTGGCAGATGTCCATGTGTACACCAATATCACAACTCTGTCACACATTTCCCTTAAACACAAATCCATTCAGCTAGACGTATATACACATTAACAAACATGCCTTGTACATATATATTTATATATTTATAAAGAAATCTGTCAGCTCATCAGAACTTCACAAATACAAGGACGCGATACACACAACACATCGCTAACGACACATTCAACGGTAAAATCAGGTTTTGCAGACTAAAAGAAACAACAGAAAAACACATCATTTGTGATCAGGAAAACGTTTAATACTCAATACATTTACATCAATTTGTTGTTAGCAGAATGCCCGAGTACATTCTACACATCATTTTCTATCCTAAGAATATCCAGTCGAAAAAAAGATATTTGGAGATTTTGGTGTTGAACTCCGTGTCAGCCTAAAATCTCTTTCAGAGTGACTGAAAAAGAAAAATGAAAAATTAATTACTAAATTCTTTCTCGAGCTGCTTGTCCACAAATAATATTTCATGATTTTTGACCGCAACGAAACAACGAAAACACGAACGCGCATGCGTACAAAGAACGCACAGTTTATTATGTAATGATTAATGTGCACGGAGACAAAAACAAATTATCAGAGACAAAATAAACTCTTGGGTTGAATAATCAAGCATGCACGTGACCTCTGTATATCTCATCATCTCTATTCTTCCACCAAATGTCTGCAAGCACAGCTTGATGTAACTAGTTTTCAATGTGAAACTTTTTCTTCGGTTTATTTTCCGAGCATAAGCAAACAAAAGTGAGATGACTTGTAAGGACGAGAGTCAGTTGTCACTAAATAGCTATATTATTGTCCGAGACTGGACCCACATGCTGCGTGCATGGCGCTCACGAGCATAATTACAAGGTTCATACTGTATAAACAAGTGTGTGTACGTGCGTCTGTGTGTTTGTTGTAACTGTGAATGTCTCTCACTCACTCATTCCCTCACCTCACATCAGTTGCTGTTGTAGTTTAGCCGGTGGCTGGTGGAAGTGTAATGCCACACCCTGCAAATCGGAGAACTGAATTATTGGCGAGTACCCAGAGGTACAGGTATTCCCTGCTCACCCAATGTTACCGACTTATATTATCGTATATCGATGATAGAAAAATAATTCTCCTAATGCATATCATTTATGTTTCCATCTTTCACTTAAATCCTGTTTACCTCGTATTTCTTCGTTCACTTCAGTTAACGGGTTCATGACCCTGTAAAGTGCTAAGGCAGTCAAAGGCTAAACTTTGTAATCTGTCTTCGGATATTTTGCTTTATTCAAACTGAAGCCAGGCTTCACAGGTTTAGTCGCCCCTGTTACAGATTATGTAGCCATCCTTTGTGGATTCATTAGCCACCCTTTTCTGGTTGAGTGACCACCATCCACAGATTGCTTAGCAATATTTTATAGGCTTGCTATGCATGCGCTTTGCTTTAATGAACAAAACAATGCTAAAAAAAGGAAAGATTTAAATCCCGACGAGGAAGAATATTTCAAGAATAAATACAGTGTGTGAAAAAAAACGTGACTAATACAACCTTTTGCTAGGATGCTCTCAAGTTTCACACAAAACGGTGAGACTGGTTGTCCTTGGCAATATAGATTGTACCAAGCCGAGTAGTCAGCGCAGGTAAAGTGAGAATCGTCGTCATCGAAGTCGTCGTCTGCAACGACAGTAGCAGCCAACATGACGATGACCGCCAGGCCGAAGATGATGTATTTGTTGGTCATGGCGAGAAGTGTCCTCGTACTAACAGTTCCTGTGATGGACAAGTGAAGTGGAAGCTGGGCTTGCAACACACGAGACAAGACACGACAGATGATCAAGCTAGCAGGCAATAAAGATACAGCAAGTAATTCATTCATAACATAATGCACACAATAAATCCTCCATCAAACTCCTTACACATTTTTATGAGCCAATTAATATATATATATCCATATTTAAACTATATTACTATTTATATCGTTTGAATGCATAAAAAGGCCTGAGGTCGTTAGAGATTTACCTCTATTCGATTATCCCGGTGTTCTTTTGTGATGACCCCTCTAACTATAATGCTAGAAACATTATGTCTGAAAAATCATTAGAATCATTATCAGAGGAATATGTTTGTTCATATTTTGTCTTCTTTTCTGTTACAGTAATAGCAATAATGAGTATACTAATAGTAAGAAGTTTTATAATAATAGTTAAATCTTCTATCATAACAACAATAATTGTTATCATAGTAATAATAACTTAATTCATAGAGCGCATTTACCCGTGTAGAAACGAGCTGAATGCGTTGTGCATGAAAGACAAATAAACAAAAGGTCAGCCATACAACAAAGAAACACAAGCATCAACAAACGGATGTCACTGGGACAAACATGGGACAAACCGGAGTAGCTGGAGAAAACCCCTGACTCCCAACTCTTCTGACAGGTGGCACATACAGAGTCCCGAGACGAGATTTGAACCCTGAGTTTCTCACTGCAGTGCTGGGCGTGACCTCCTCCTCCCCGCGGTCTCCTCCCTCAACACAAACGAACGGCAATCAGCACTACTGACCGGCCTGAATCCACCCTCTACCACAAAGTCACTTGTCTATTGCAACAAACAAAAGAGACCAGTACTCAAGACTAGGTTAGAAATACAGGTTGACAGACTCACCTCAGGAGACAAGGCGACGGTTGGATGGCAGCGCTAACACCTGAACTACAGGTGTGTGATGTCTGACTTTTTATACCGTGACACACGGAACTGCGCAGTTGAATAAGACGAGATGCAGGCTGTTTTACATTTCAGTTTGACAGCCACTATCAAGCAAATAAACAAACCATCAAAGAGAAGAGGGTGGGGTAAACACCCATAATGTGATTAAAGCGATGATGACAAATGGCATTCTTTCAGGAATCGTCGGGGGGAACCGCAAAGATACGGTCGAGAGGCGGAGGTACTTTGTTTGTCCATTGGACATTGTGGAAGAGATAGATATGCAGATTTCCCACGTGCTCTGAAAACAAAACAAACATATTTACCACAGACCTTCCTGCTCGTACACGTACACCCTGTAGCAGCTAATCGTCAAAGGACAATTGTCAACCCTCCTCACTTTTACCAAGATAAAGGACACAATGTTTGTAAACATGTTTACGAAAATCAAATGAGCCAGAAGACATGTTTTTAATTTAATTCTTCATTTTTTACCTTAAAATTCTAGCAAACATCCGACAAAGGTGAAATTCCCCCACTTTAAATACCACTGCTTCATTAAAGTTCCTGACTGACCATCATGACTGTCACAGCAGAGGTAAAATAACGAAGGGTTAGGACCATGGCGGCAAGAAGACATGAAGACAAACTAGCTTAAAATTCATTGAAAAGTGTTAAATGTAAAAGGTGTATTTCAACACCACCCTTTTCCAGGACTGCCACGTGGACGTGCTAAATGACAGTGTAGTGGAGTGGGAAGATGCTTGGGCTTGTTTTTGTTTTGTTTGTTTGTTCGGTTGTTGTTTTTTTTTTTTTGTTTTTTTTTGGGGTGAGGGGGGCGCAAATAAGAAAGACGAACAATTTTAAAAATTATATTGGAAGGACAGAACAGGGAACGACAGGTATTTTTGACGATCTGTAGATGATAGCAGTGCACACCCCCACACCCTACCCCCATAACCAACCGGACAGGTAGGAAGGGAAAACACATCAGCCGACACCCTACTGACGTTAGCTTGACGTCCACGCTGTCGCCACCTTGTTGCTGAAGCCATGTTTCACTGATTGAAAAGATTGATGCACTTCAGTGATTGTTGTCGTGACAGGTCACAACGTTCCAAACCCAATATGGAGGCTGCCTGCTTTCAACTGTCACTCGCGGATGCGTGTGTGTGTGTGAAGATGGGGGAACATGGCCGGCTTCTGATCTCAGACCCACAGGTTGTTCTAGTCGCCCTGATGTAGTCATTTAGCCCAGTTGGTCGGTCCTGTTGCCAGCTGCTCTTACGGTTGCCAGTTGTTGAATCGTAAACAAAACCTCGATGGGAAAGTACATGACATAACAGTCACAGCCGCCAGACACCAACTTTTATACAGCGCACTTCACTTGAGAAGTCTTTGCAATGTTTGGTTTTTTTTTTTTGTTTTTTTTTTTGCAGTAACTAACTTTAATTGAATGAGAGATTGTGCTCCCATACTCTGATGCCATGCTGTTGTATTTATCTTTGTTGATCTGTTTTGGACTATGAAAGTGGTCTATGCACGTTTTGTGTCTACAGATTATATTTGTCAAGTGCACTGTAATGCTTTATAGTGCAGAAATGAGCTATAAAAATATAGTATTAATGTTATTATAATAATAAAGAAGACTAACAGCGGATGGCAACTTACGATAAGGACACTCGTCGTAGGGACTGTCGGAGGTTCAATGGAGTATTAATGGCAGTTTCATTACTTTCTCTCTCATCTGCACGTGCTTAGCTCACGAGTACAAAGACGGAAATAATGATGTAATGTCGAGAAGGCTGTTACATGCAGTTTCCTTTTAATAGTAACGTGACGATGGACCGAGCACCAGACTGCACCCCACACTCCACCACCACATTAGTACTCAAACCATGAACATCAGTACTCGTACAAAGAAACATTTAAATTTAAACCATGAACCAATGCACTCTAGAGTCTAGAACCACTAGTCTCTGGCTGGATGGCTACAATGAAGCAGTCAGAATGGACAAACACCAGAAGCTGTTTAACAGTTAGGAGTTGACCAGGCAGCAAAGACTGTAGACCGTAGCTATCAAACTGTTTGCAGAAAAAAATCAAACCAAAAACTTCCCACAGTGTCTCGGGGTACTTGCGGCTAGCGCCACCTATAAAATAAATATCACCAGCATATAGCCGTCTGTTTGCATAGTTCTTTAAGAGGACGAATAAGTAGAAGACTGTTCGGTTGTTCAATGTCATGTCCCGCCTTCAGAGGCGGTGAAGTACTGCTCACTGTCGTCCGACCACTTGTATGACTGAGCTTCTGAGGAGGATTCAGTCGAGGATTTTGTCGACGACACACAAACCGCTTTCTCTCCCCCGTGTGTGTCGCCAGCCAGGGTTTCGTATTCATGGTCACTGAAAAGGAACAATTTTGTTTTGTCTCAAAATGGTTTCTGCAAACTAATACATTTCAAGATATTACAAATCTAGTGGTGTAATTTTTTTTAGAGAAAGGTTAGTGTAAGATACTATATCCCAACAGATGGAAACACTCTCTCCAGTTACCGATTTGCTGATGTCCACACATGACCATGCACAAGTCAGGATTGTCTATGTGAACGTTTACATTGTCAAGGGCTCAAAGGATGGGACTGCCGAGACCAAGTGTTGATTAGACGTATCTGTACAAGCGTGACATCATGAGTCCGACCCTTTCTGTGCATACGAATATTTGTAGGCGTGTTTCTTAAACAGATCTTTAAATAAACCCATCGAATTAAAGCTTTAATATTACATCTACTCGCTTTACATGTGCGAGGAGGGGGGATTGGTGTTTTACACCGAGCCAGCAGCTGAGGCGATATCACGGCAGCCAGCCCTGTAAACAGATGCCACGTGCAGAGAAAAAACAGCGTGCCCGAGACGAGAGTTGAACCCAGGACACCCAACCTTCACTGTATTGGTGACAGACGGTGAAGAGGGCGAGAAGACGATGTAAGTTATACCCGATCCTTTGTTGCTGTGAAGCCATCCGAGTAATTCGGGGTCTCGTGACTAGTGAAAGTAACGACCCAGCTCCAGCTCCTTTCAAAGCGACTGTGTCCTTTTTTATATACATGGACTGAGTTTACCTACCCTGTTTAATTCTTAGACTTTTAAATTCCTTCAGCTTTTTTAAATGTCCTTCGTGGTCTATTCTTCTCTTAACCCCCACCTGTCTCTCTCGTCTCCTCCCTCCATCCGCAGTAGAATTTCCCTACCCAACATTTTAGTATTAATATTGCATTTAACTTCCTCCAGCTTCTCTTTTCTAGCTGTCCTCACTTTTCTTAGATGTGTGTGTATATATATATTTTACTGCTCTCAATTTCCCCTTTATTTTCTTTCTCGTATCCTCCCTCTCCATCTGCAAACACAGTTTATATGATGATGATACGCTGCTGCTCACAGTGTTTTCATCAGCTCGTCATAACATTTTGATGAGCTGATGATATTCTTTGTCATTCATTGTCATTCACATCTGCACAGTGTGGTTACCTCACCTGCGACGACAGCATTCACAGGCTGACTGACAGGCGCCCATGACCGTCGCATCCACACCTGTGAGACTCGAAGACGCTGGACAGACAGAAACATGGAGCTCTCTGTGTTATATTTCACGAAAAATATATATATATGCACATACTTTTTGCAGAGTATAGGGACCTGAATCTTGGACCCATGATCCATCTTGCGGGTAAAAAAGAAGGGAAAGGAAGAAAAGCCCGCTCGCACACACACACACAATTACAAAATCGTGATACGTACCATCGTCAGTCCATACCCCTACACTAAACAATATTTCAGGTGACCGATTCAATAGTTGACGACATCGCCTAATTTAAATCATGCACACTGACCTCAATGCTATACTTGTGTGTCTTGTTATTGTTTTGAACAGCATGCAACTACGACAGTTTACATGGTCCTCGGTTAAACCTCGACTCGTGGCGAAGTCTACCCGACACCCTGGCCCCACCAGGCAGGTTTACAGAATGACAGTCAATGTAACGAGAACCTTTGGCTGCCTCGACTGTCACTGCACGCTCCATGCACCTTTAGAAAAGCAACAAGAAAATTCACGGTTTTCATCGCCACTTTCACGACACCCCTGGTAGTGTCTCAGTCGGTGTCTTCTCACACCTGATATCTACCTGCAGGATTAAGTGGCGGTTTTATCACACACACAGACACTTACCTAGATATCCGATCTTAGAGACCGCCAGATGATCCCACCCGCACGCTTTCCTACTTCATTTTGACCTCGCTCCTCCACGACGACAAGTAGCCTTTGACCTTTGGTGAAACTCGTGCTGTTTATGCAATCATTTAGACTGGTTCCCTCCCTACGAACTCACGTTCGCAACCTGCGGTCCTTGTGACAGAGTCGGAGCAGGATTAACGAGATTAGGGACGAGAGCAAACTTAAAGTGCTTCTATCGCCATTTCACCCTCCAGGTGGTGCCCAGAAGGCAGTGTGACAGCATAGAAATGTGAGACATCGAGAGAAATCGCGAGCAATGACGAGATTTGGTTTCAAGGGCACTTCGTTGACTCTTATTGCTCAGGAATGTGAACGTGAAGTCAGATAAAATATATTACAGTGCGTGAACGTTTGCCTAACCTATATACACACTGCAAATGTACAACAGTCATGATTTAAAAGAAGCTACAGGAATTAACAGTAATTTATTTCTTTTTTTAATGTTCATGGTGACACAGTTACAGGTCAGCTGCGCAGGAAGCAGAATCACGTGACACTTCACCATCAATCACTCTCACACTTGCGAGGCAGCATGCTGAAGGCTGTCAAAACAAACGAGGGAGCACGAGCTTCACAGACTAAGCCTGGAGCATACAAGACCATCACAACTAGTACGAGCATTTCAGAATAATAACTTTTTAAAAACCGGTTGTTGCAAACATGTGACACTCTCTTCGCCATTATAAAAGTTGTAGCGGGGAGCGATGTTTCTAATCACTGGGAAGAGCTTGGAACTTAATATTATTTCCACAAAACTGGGTGACTATTCCCCTCCCTCCGTTGTTGAGCTACACTAGTAACGAGGTACATGAGACACAGAGGTCAAGAGAGTGGATACACTGACGTAGAGAAGGCTTCAGCCAATGAGAGAGCAGAGAATACGTGTTCACTGGGCATGTCGTGACGTCACGAAATAGACCTTTATCAGTCCACGGTGATGCTTGTAGGCGAGTTCTCGAGAATGCCAAGGGGGCATTCACACACACACACGCACATCCTTAAACACTCTTTCTCTTGCACATAAACGCTCACACACACATTCACTCATACACACGATGTTCTTAGAACGCAAAGTTAATAAATGGAAAGTGAACACCTTTCAATTTTTCAATTTTCTGTTTTATTTACTCGAATATAGACAACTGCATGTTATATAAGTCCGTTTCAAAATGCTCCAGGATGACATTATAGTGAGTGTCTCCATCACTGATTCCTCATAGAGATCCCCCTCCATCGAGGCGGTCAACTTTTCATATCCACGTGAATGATTTCAGGTAACAGTCCACTAAGAGGTCAGCTTCGATAATTCATCTGCTGCCATGTTAATGTCAGGCGGTGGTGCATCGCTAGACATGTTCACCTGCGTGCGCAAAAGAAAATCCAGAAAATAGTTTTTAAAAACTGCTGCTTAGTAGGTGTTTTTTTTTAAAAGAGCTATATACATGGGTATAAATATTTATAAAGAGAGAGAGAAGTGTCAAGTGATGGATAGTGAAAACGGTCCGATGACATGACTTTAACTTATAGCCGTGCCAGCAAACATACCTTCGTTGCTGGTTTACTTGCTGGCCGTTTCTCTGACTTCTTTCCTGTCTGAAGTTCCGACATCTGTGAGTCAAGTTTCTCTGTTTTCGACCTGTTCTGGAAATTAATCTGCAAACAAAGCAAAAACATGAAAA
>SRHC01003846.1:96687-121879 GCA_004794325.1 Pomacea maculata
GTTCTATCAATAAAATATTATCATCTATTACAGTAGAATGAAACCTTCTAAACTTTTATTCTGCGCTGGTCGCGTATAGCTAATGATAAAATGGAGCACTAGTGCAGCCATTACTTATTTAAAAAGCTTACACTGACCTCACTCGGGGTTTTGTCCTTATCTTAATTCTGAACTACACTCAGACCTGCTGGGAAAGTGGGGTGGAGGACTGGGGAGGAAAGCGTAATTAACTTCTAAAGCAGTAAAATTAAACATTAACTTTTATTGTCAACCAAGAAATAATTAAATAAAATAGATTGTGTGAAGGAACTGGATAAAGATGATAACATTTCCCCCTACAGAGGCTACAGTGAAGACGAGAGAAACATTCTCATTATTTTATGAGAAACTGATGACTGGGTTACGACTGGTTTCTCTCTCTCTCCTGGAGACACACGAAAATACAGAACAACAAGATGGACTGAAAGGAAATGCGTGTGCACCTTTTTTAAACTGGAATTTACAGCTTTCGTCTTGCTCTTCCTGACCCCAGCCACCTTCACTGCTATGGGGTCCTTCTTGAAGTTCTTCTTCTGACCGCCTCCCCGACCTTTGTTCTTTCCCATGGCGTCGCTCTGCTTCACACCTGGCAACATGAGACAACAATAAAGTACTTTCAAGCCAGAAGGTGAGTTTAGTTGCTTTGCAAATATTACATTTCGGTTTAACAAAAGTTAATTTCAAAGCATTGTGACCAAGCTGCAGCTTTGATAATTCTAAAGTCAGTCTCTCTCTCACTCACACACACACACAGATGGTATTAGGTAGTGCATTTGCGTGTGTGTGCGTGAGCATTCAGACGAACGAAGGATACTTCTTATGCTTCTTATACCCATCTTGCGATTACTGCCAAACTAGTGGTGGGGCCATAGTCGGGTAGTGTGAAATATGACCTATCGTGTTCGCATCTACCCAGGAAATCACAGATTCTGCGCGCTCCCTGGTCAAACCACACACCCATCTATCATTACCTTGCTAACAACCAAGATACCCATCTATTACTTCCTTGCCAACTAGCACGGTACCTAAGCTACTATCGTCGTGGGAGTGAACCGGGTGTACACAGTACTTTGAGCTGTCACGATCCGCTCACCCTCCGTGCAACTAATTGTAGTGTAATATCAAATATCAATGGCCTCGGTACTCAACCACTTCTCCGAGAAGAACGGGAGAGAGAGAAAGAAAGAGAATGTTGATGAAGGTTGCCCATGTAAGCGATGCGATTTGCTACGCGGAGAAATCACGTCTCCTAAACCACGTAAACTTCACGTAGTGACACATTTCAGGTAATAAGACACACTCTACTCCTTCACGCACGTAATGAGACACGGGACTGGGACATTCCACAGTGCTCCAGATTAATGCTCTCCGAGAATAAATTGACTAAGAAAAAATTCTTTCCTAATTGCTAATTGGCACTGTGTGACAGCTGTTTGCCTCGACAGTTCCAACGAGCAGCAGGCCGGCGTCACGTGTCGTCAGCTCCTCGTGTAACACTGGAGACCAACACTGGAGTAGGACTCAAGGGCTTCCTGTCATGGCTAACGAGCTGCTTGCGCCAATTTATGCCACAAAGGGACTGAAGGTCAGAAGTGGAGATCGTGTGCTGTTGAAATTCTTTGTCTAATTACTTTACAATGACTGACACACACACGGGCCAATGAACTCTGCTAAAGACCCCGATGATCCTTGTTAGCATCTCTCGTCTCCGCTCGTGTTCACTGACACTCACTGAGCTGTGATGGCCACATTGTCATCCTCTAACATGTCACACGGATGGACAGGACAGAATCAAATAATGAGGTTTCAACCTCTCTGTTAAAAATCCGTGTCACACGTGGTTTGGATTATATATAAGGGATATCTACTTATCCTACCGTGTCTGGAGTGGGAGGGCTATCTTATCGAAATCATTAAAAACATTCGTTGTAAAAGATTTACATTTCTGTCAAAAGTTCTAGAATTAAGATTATTAGAAGCAGAATTTAGATAATTAGTTATTCACTTGTCATATTTTGGGTTTTATTTTACAACGACCTTTAAATGTTTTCTTGAGGTCGTAAGTCAGGCCATGCAGTACTATTCCTAAATATTCTTAACTGCTTGTGTTTGACATGTATTTTTGCATGTGCTTGTGGGATCTTGAAAATGAGTCTGAAGACAGGTTACCTCCATTGGAAACTCAATTATTCAGAACAAACATCATGATGCCGAGACCGACGATTTAACACTTACTTTCTGGACCTCATACGACAACCCAGCCCTTGTTCTGTCCGCCGAGACACCGCCAGCCGCTCAGGTCATGTGACCAGAACTTGCAGTTCAAGTCGTGTACACCCCCGTCCCTTCTCTCTCTTTCTCTTCCCCACTAACCCCACCTCACCTCACCCCTTGGACCTACTTCCATGACTACCATCTATCACATCACCAGCTAACACGTAGGATAAACACATCTTTGCTCCTGGGGATCCGTTATTAATTGTTTCCAAGCCACACTGCCAAGGGTCATGCGTACTCTTTTTATTTGTAAAAAGCCTCGCAAAGTGTCCTAAACCCGGTGCCCCGTCCCCATAAATTCCTTGTAAAAACTAAAACGTGACCCATGCCGCCAACACTTGCCGGAGGCCGGGGGAGGAGACCAAACCTTCACACGTAAATTTTAACACTTTCCTACGGCCGGTCACAGCCAAAGCCGTACTGTCTTGACCCTGGTCCCTCCCATAGCCACTGGCCGGTGCTCAACGGTAACACTGTGATGATGTGGTCCGCACGGCGTTGTTATGCGGGGCTCGCGACTACTTGTTAACTCCTGAGAGACTCCTAATACCTCCCACACCAAAAGAAGAAACATCGCGAGCAAACACACTTTACATCCTCGTGAGAAACTGGACGAAAGACCTCCCCCCAAAAGTCCCACCCACCCCCGACTCACCCGAGTCTCTACACTCAGTTGTTTATAAAGACCAGCTCTCCCCAATCCTCGTTTGGCTGGTCTTCTTATCTGGACAAGCATCGTTGAAGATTTGACGAAGTTGTGAGTGAAAACCGAGTGAAACCAACGGTTTTGAGGGCGAACGTTCGTGGCACAGAAAATGTGGTCAACAGGCCAAGTCCAAACTTGTTTGCCAACACAATGTGGGCTTCGGAGGTTCGACGGTTCGAAATATTTGCTCGGTTATGAAGAGCCTTTGGAGAAATATAAAAGATACCGCAGCTTCTCTTAACGCATGGGTGCACGTGCGGGGTGAGTGCCCTCTCTAGACACGTTTATGTGTGCGTACGTGTGTGTGATAGAGGGTTGGAGGGAGTGACTCACAGGCTCCGCATCATGCTAATTTTAAAATCAAAGCGCGGACTTGCAGCTTTTTCCAGGGCTCTTCACCTGCACGTATCACTTTGCTCGCCCTCCCTCGCTACACCGCGCGGCGGCTTTGAAGTGAAGCGCCCCTCACGTCACGTCACGTCACGGCCCGTCACGCCGCGGCTGTTACCTCACCCCTGCGCGCAGGTCGTTCGGTCACGTGACTAAATAGCGAGCGCAGGCTCTAGTCGGGGGCTGGCCAGGTTCGCTCACATACAAGTCAGTGCGACAGCCACAAGGTGCTCTGCACAGCCAAGGTGGATGATGATGATGATGATCGCTGACTGACACTGTGGCGTGCATGCCAGACCTGCTGCAGCAACAACCGACTCGCCGCCTGCAAGACTCGCGGACGGAACCAGGTGGAGTCTATGAGCGCTGTGGGCTTTTTTCTGCCCTCCACTCGCTGAGGTCGGCATTGGCAGAGGTGAATTGGCTACACGTGTGGTTCTGGGTTGTCTGAGACGCATTATTGCCTGCTGTGTAGCAGACTGCTTGCTCTCCTGTAGACAGCAAGTGGCGAACAAAAGCCTCCTGCTGAGCTGTCAGGAACCTCGGGCAGCTGTGCTACAGACGGGAGAGAGTCGGAGACCTGACGGTTGTGAACGTTAGCTACCTCGGGTATTGTGGGATTGGGTACAGTGGACTGTACCTCCCCGATGTTGTGACTGGACCGGACATCGTCCGTGAGAGACCTTTTTCCAGATTGATCCTCATCCGATTCATCGATGGGAACTGTGCACAGGACCACGATAGTTGTTGTTCTGGCGGTGGTCTTCTTGGCTGGTCAGTGGCTCACTCTTCTCTCGTGCATGAATGCGTATGAATGTGTGTGTGTGCAAACGTGTTTGCGTGTGAAGATCACAATGCTGACAGTATTCCACCACAATCGTCTCACATTTTCCCCCTCAACTCTCTTCGTCATTGTATTCTATTTCTTTCTGACTTTCCTTCCTTCAATCATGCATGAGACAAAGAAAGGGTGAATGCATTCATTTATAGCTTTATAACCGCCTATAAATCGCCAGTTATAACTTTATGTAATGTCACAGACGTATCGGTAATTATTGCAGCTCCAGGCAGTTTTCTCTTCCCTCAATTGACTCCATTTACCGCACCCTCCCCTTCTCTGTACAAAGCTTCCATCTAAACTTTTCTGCTTTTATTCGCCATGTTCTTTAATGCATCACAAATGTGCAACCCACAATCCTTCGGTCAATGTAGGGGCAGAGGATGGAGTGTTACAAACTGATAAACAGATAAACGTCTTTCTAACGAGCCTCCAATCCCTCCAGCTGCTATTTCATCCGCACAATGTATCCTAGTTACACTGAATAAAGATTATCAACCTACCGAGTAGTCAGCGTCTCGCACCTGTGTCTCAACAAAAATGATAACAGAAGATACCGACTAAAATCTAAGCAGCAGTATGAAACACACAAACAAAATCCTGGCTGTAGAGGGCGGGACTACCCTGACAGGGAGTACCCTGGCACCAGGTACGCACTTTACTTCTACATCGGTGTCACAGGTAATACGAGGGGGCCAACTGTGGACATGAGGCTAGGGTTTCTTCAGGAATTTACATCAAAGGCTTCTTGGGATTCCTTAGGCAAGACAGGTGGCGTGGTTGACGAAGTAATGAAAGGTAGTGACTGTGCGTTTTCACGGAGTCAACTCTTGGTACGGACGACACAGACCGTGAAAAGAAGTTTGAAGGAGGAGGAGCGGAGCGAGTTTAATTATTCCAACTCCCATCTTGGGCTAAGGAAATATCTGTCATTATTTTAATCTTTATGTGGCTATGTGTCCGTGTGTGTGCACGCGTGCATTTTGTCAGACTGCGAATACCTTTGATGTTACCCACCACTTTCTTCTCCGCGGTATGAGATTACTACACAACATCCTCTACAATCAGAAATACCGTTCTGCTCACTCCTCGGATTTTCAGTCTTGCACTTGTCATGGTGCCATCTGTTCCATGTACGATTCTTGTACGACTGACCGTCGTTCGCTTGTAGTCTGGTGTGCGGCGCACTGATCTTGCCACAACACTAGAAAATTCGCTTTACAAATGAAATAATTATTATATGTATAATAAATATTGATCACTTACCCCGATTATTGCCTATAATCGTTACGCGTACGATAAGGCTATGGCGGTCAGAGCTACCCTGTGAAAATTCCGGATATAATATTTTACATCTGAGTAGAATGGGTGACTGTACGAATACACTCACTGTAGCCTTTAAAGCTGTTTATACATAATGGCTTCCTGTACCCAGTCACAGCGGCAACTCACTTAAAAGTAACTAAGCAATTTGACCTATGCCCCTGCAAAGTCCATTTTCTTCAACGACATCAACTTCTCGAGTCGAAACTCTACTCGAGTTTGCCAAAGGCCACAAAAGTACCCAGGGCTCAGCAAAGCGCCAGTCTGCCCACCTTTTCAACAATGGAGAAAAGCCAATTATCGAGGTCCACACGGCGACTACAGCCACAGCACACGCACTTCTGTTGACCCCATTCTTTACTGCAACATTGTCACACTTGTCGTCTGCACACCCGGTACAGATCGTCCCTGTCTGCTGTCCTCTCTAACCCCACCTTCTCCCTACTCACCCCCTGTGCGCTCCTTGCACAGTCATGTCCCTCCATCCCCGCCATTTCGAAAGCGAAGGTGCTAGGGTTCACTGCCGAACTACCTCCCGTTCACACCCTATCCCCACTCCTTACCCCCTTCTCAAATACCCCTTCCTAGCCTCGAATGTGAACATCGTCGTGCTTACTTGTTTATCTCACTTGAGCCAGTTCGCGTGCTGACATATTATTTTTCTGTCCCATTCGAGTTTTTCTTTCTTCTCTCGCCGGCAAGAAGCTATAGTCCGTAACTATTTGCGCCAGGGGCAGAGAGGCGAGACTACCACCCTAGGAAGCCTTTAGGAACGGGTGCGTTCTGTTTGAAGGATTCCATTCACGCTGAGCTCTCAGGGGTCATAATCCGGTTCCTCTGCTTACCTCTCAATGAAAAAAGAAACCCCCCGTTGTTACATCTCGCGTAAAACTTCTGTTTTCTTCAGGGTCCTTGTGCCTGACAAGACAATTTATGACAGGGTAAGTCATGGACTCGTAATTATTCGTCTTGTCACACAGCAGCAGGTCAGTGGCATACGGAGGAGACTTGTGTTAGTTAGCCCCTCGGGTATATCCAGCGTCGAGATGGTCTGTAACGGCACACGTGACTCATGGGTACACACAAGGACCCTTCTCGAAGACCTGAGTAGCTCTTGGAGAAAATGGAAGGACGAATGAATAGACACATTCGCAGGACAGAGCGGGTCAGGCAGGTCATGGCGCTCGGCCAAAACACGACCTTGTGTAGGTGTCGGGTAGTCGGAGGCCTTGGCTTGGAGGCTAGTTGCAGGTAACTGCAGACGACAGGAGGGACTGATTTGCAGGCCTGTCCCCTCATAGCAGCTTGGGTTGTTATATTTAAGTGCCCATATGAAGCTAACACTTTCTAAAGTAGTTGAAAGTAATTTACTTTTCAGATGATCAGCACTAGAAGTATCAGACATACTTTCCCTACCACCCCGGTTATCACTGACTTTTTGGATACAGATAATCGATAAGTAATCTAAGCAAATGTTTACAATATGGGCATTTAACATAATTGCCACAGTCACATATCTGACAACGATCAGGACAAGAAGGTCTCTTTAATAAAAGAGGTTAATGTCCGCTAAAGGAAAAACCTCCGAGGGGGAGAAAATGTTCTACAGATCACTTACAAAGATATCAGGGAACTGCCGTTACAAGTGCTGCTATTAACATAACATCTACAATTATGTCTGATACTGCCGACAGTCAGTCACGGCGTTCTGTACCCCGGGTATTCTAATGTGCATTCTTACATTCTAATGTGCAGGCAATAAAATGGCTTTTCTTAGGCGGGAGGGCAATCGTTGAAACTTGTACAATGCAATATCGGCAATGAGAACAGACACCATCTCCATACGACCGCCAGGTCTGAAGGTGCGAGAGACCATTTGTGGAGTTCAAACCCATAAAGCAGCACCGCAGGTAGGACAAGCGCCTTTAGCGAATTTCCTTTGCAAACCAACCTCTTTCCACAAGTACATACCTACCCGGTTCTTCCAGGTAATTTTCATTTTATTACATTTACTCTGTTAAATTGAATCATCCTGTCTCCAGTCTTTGACGGGAGGGAAGAACTTGGCTAAGAAAGAAAAAAAAATTAAAGCATTTTCCCCCCATTTTCCGCTTTCTTAGCTGACAGTAAGTACTGAATGTTTTGGTGAAGTCAAAAAAGGGGAGAAATGAATACAGTGTGGTGAACAACAAATACAATATCATCTACGATGTTTGCCTTTAATCCTCAATATCTGATTATTCAATGTGACCGGGAAAGGAGGGGTAAGGGCAGAGAAGATCTTCCAGACACCTTGACCTGTGCAGGGTCGTAACTCGCGCCACGTGTCAAATGATGTCTTGTCGCTCGAGGTCGCCGATACCTTCCAGCGATCACTCTATCCCTCCCTCCATCCTTCACGCACACAAATGTTTCCACCCTCCAACCTCTCTCTCTCTCACACACAAAAACCGTGAATTTCCGGACAGCATTTAAAGCCTCACTAGAGCCATAAATGTCATACACCAAACCCACAAACCCGCCGTTAATCTCCCTGGCACCAAGGGACGTTACCTCGGAAACCAAAAGCCATCCTCTGTCCCCCTTCCCTCGTCTCACCCATTCACGGCTTGGCGGTCACGTGAGAGGGAGGAAAAGAGTGACAGTTACAGGTGGGAAATATAGACAGGATAAGCCTTTCCTTAACCTTGTTTCCTGATGACTCATCGTCGGGGACCAGCGAACGTGGCGACACCTTCCGGCAGAGGCTGCGCGCCACGTAGCGCCAGTGTTTAGTGTTTTTACAGGACGCTAAGCTGCACGTACACAAGGACCTGTAATTAGTGTAATTAGTGACTAGCCCAACTTAACACGTGTTTATCTCATAACTGTTCCGGAGTAGCATCCGTGACAGACCATAATAATCAGGATAAGCATTCATTTTGCAAGGAAAATCCTACAAGTGGGCCATGGGGTGGGACAGTGTATTCTCCTCGAAAACAAAGTCTCACCCAGATGTGTATATATATGTGTGTGTGAGAGAGAGTGTGTGAGAGAGAGAGCCAACGACAAAATGAGAGTCTCTTGAATTCCTCGACTGCATTTAGTGATCCGTGACCTGCCTACACAGAGTGAATTTCACGCTCGCGCGAGTTGGCCCATCACTGAGGCACACTATCATGATCACGCTCTCTACGACTGGAGGGGAGATTGTGGAGTCTCTCGCCGAGCACGAGGTAACTGTGAATGAATCGACCGCCTACCTCGCGGTTTATAAGACCAGGATTACACCGCTCTCCTGATACACTTGAATCATATTTACATATTCACGGCGTCTTGTATGAGAGTAGGTCCAGTTTAGTGTACACCCGGGGTACACATTGCAGTGTTAGTTACCATTTGGATCAAGTCTTGGCAAGCCTGCCTCGCAAACACAGGGGTGGTCCAGTGCAAGGTCTGCGCGTGCGTCGCTGGCACGTAAATAACATCATAATGGACACTAATTATGCCCTCCTGTACAATCACATCATTTGTAATTACATTAACACAGACGTGAATAGGTGGACTGCTGTCTGTCTGCCGTTTAGCCTCTTGCGAAGTTCTCTCGGCCAGCCTAAACAATGAATGTGACTAAACCGGAAGCTTTGTACACAACTGCCTCGTTTTGTGGAAAAAAAAATCGTCTGCCAGCAATCCAGTAATACAGAGTGCGTGACAACAGAGGATAAAAAAAAAAAAAACAAAGGAGCGTCGGAAGCATATTTTTACCTTCGCTAAAATTAACAGACATTATCTTGTCCACACAGCAGTCGTATTAATGAAGCCGTGGAAAAAAATTCTCTGCTGGCGACCTTATCGAAGTAACACGCTTTGGGGCCATAGTCATGAAGAGAGGGCCAGACATTGCTCTCGGTGGCGTAGAGGCCAAGGGGCCCCTCAAGATACCGAGGAAGCAAGAATGTGAGCGACGTTCAGCATGGGAGTCCCCCATCCAAAAAACAAAAAAAAAAAAAAAATAAAAGATTGAGCATCTTCCTACGCTACTGGCCCTGAGGCAACGTGGGAAACTCAAGGAAAAGGGTCTTGTTTCCGAAGTCATAAAGCGGTGTCCAGACCCCGCCGATGATCCTTTACCCCTGTAGCCATAGCTATGAAGGGGAGGCAAAGATGGCCTGGTGTGCTGAAATATGCAATAGTATCCACGGGATCTGGGATTCGCCTTGTTACTATAAAAATGTTTTTCCATGAGATCCCCATTTTGCCCTGGGGAAACGTCTCACTCTCACTTCGTAACTACGGCCCCAGAAGAAAAAAAGATCGTTGCAAAGTACAGCAGTGAGGTCCCTTGCATGTACACCCCACCCCTATTCAGAGGTGGTAGTGGTGGGGTGGGTACTTGAGGTCGGGTAGCCAGGCTAGCTATTCTTTAGGTCTATTAGCATGACTTGAATAGGAAACTGGTTTCTGATTCACCGGGCTCCCGTGGCTTCCGCACAAGCCGTGGGCAAAAAAAATTTAAAAAACAACCACCCACGAAATGCCGGTCTTTTGTAGCAGCCTCAGTAACACAAGACTTCATTGACAATCGCACAGTCGGAGTTACACCATTCAAAACAAACCATAACATTTTTTTCGATTATTATTTTGCATACGTGTGGGGGAGTTGAAAAGTACTCACCCCAAAGGGTAATCCTAGTAACACAAAACAGTAAAGGCGCCTGTACAATGTGTTTATTAACTAGAACTGCATAATGTACTTGGCGGTATTACAGACACATGAAGGCAGCAGTCTGCACACTGCAATATGTTTAAGGTGGGGAATCGTGCAGGTGTAAGTTTGTCAGATCGTCTGCCGTGTTGTGCCACGCGCTGAATAAAGTATCTTAGTTCTAGGGATAAAGGGGTGTGTTTATTAGGCTTTGTTTACATATAAACACATACAGTCAAGGCTTAGCCAATTACAACACCTCCACAAATAATGAAACCCTCTCTCACTCACAGACGTTTTCTCCAATGAGAATATTCTTCCTGTGTAATTTATTCTTTTTTATTCGCAATGAATCCCCTCAGAAGGGTTCCTATGTTAGCTGAAAGGACGGGGAGGGCAATTGTTTTGTGGGATAATCTCGCTACTGGCGCGTTTCCTCGAGACATGTTTTCATCCATGCGTCGTTAGGGTGCTGGGTGACATCAGCCACAGGGCAACGACAGCAGTCATCTGTCTTCCTGTCTTGTCCGTGCCGAAAAACACGTGGCACAGGCACGATTACAGCTTGTGAACCATCCTTCCGCGGACACCCTTCATCAGTCTTGTTTTCTCAGCTCAGCAAACTCAGACAGGGTTCGCACCCTATAGGTCCCTGCTGCAGTGCTCAAAGTAGGGAGCTAGCTAATCATCCACAAACCAATACGTCCAATTCACTAGCATATTGTTTGCAGCAATGAGTATCTTCTGGTCAGTGATCTTCTCGAAGCCTCGTTTCAATCTCTGATATTGTGTAACCATGGAGACGCGCAGGCGTTAATTTTGTCGTTCGATAACCGCTGCGCATGGACTGGGTGGACAAGCATGGCGAGAAAACAATTTCACAGTGATGCTTATCGCAAGCTGTGGACAGTTAGTAAGCATTCTAACACTCTCCGGACATAATTTTTCCCAAAGAAATGATCACGTGACTTAAATGTTTTATCTCAAATGGTTTCTGGACGGGATCCAATAATTCACAAAGTAAGAAACAAGACAATAGGAAAGGATATTTTCGACCGCATAATTCCCCCCTAAACTATGCTGGTCAACGCTCGACTGAACGAGGGTGACAGACCATCGCTCACCTCCTGCCCCACCCGTTAGCTCACCCAGTGGGTAGCCTGGTGGCAGCTGATTATAAAGAGACATGTGAAGCCAATGAGGCAGGTGGAGGTACTCGAGAGGCCATTAAGCGCAGGTGAAGTGGCCCATAAATCCACAACCTCTCAAAGTAAACGGCAAAAAAAAAAAAAACCTCGCTGACCTCCACCGGTTGAGTTGATATATGTCACGTGACACCTGCAAAATATCATCGTCTTTCCGGAAGGACGGGAGGACGTAAGAGGAGAAGCTTGCAAACCCGACACGGCGCTAAACGTGCCGACCGCTGAAGACGACTTTCAGTTGTACACGTCATTGGGGGAAGATGACCGTTGACAAGACCAACACTGTTTTGTGTATAAGACAATCCAGATTGAGGTCTCCTACTCTTTCTATCCTTTTCTTTCTTTCTCTCCTACACACACACGCGCGCGCGCTCCCGAATTGCAGTGCCCTTGGTTGTCCTGCATTCCTTTGCTATGTGCAACACATTCCGAATAACAATCTCAGTACTTTATCTTTAAGCCCAGGATTTAAAATATCAACAAATGCTGGCACGCGCTTGGGAAAGTCTATCCCTATCTGATCAAACCACGTCCGCGCAGAAAATGCTTCGCCTCTCCTCGACCCTCCTCGCCTCCCCTTGCCCAATGAATGATCACACAAAAATGTAAATGTAGTGAACAAAGAGGCAGCCTCAGTGCGCCGAGGGCAGTTATAGCTTCTTATGTAGGTGCGACTCCTGCAACTCGTCCCTTGACAACGCAACTCCTCCTTGACAACGATGTCCTGCTGTGGACAGGAGGTAACGCTTACAAAACATGAAACTGTAGCCGCCCCGACAATAAAAGGTTTGATTTCTTCTTAACCTCCAGGCTGGTCGCCTCAACCTGCAAGGCTACGTGATGTACTATTCCCAGGTGCATGTACCTGAGAACTTCAGATGCTCTTCAAGATGTCCGAGTTGCAAAGCAATGCAGGTGGGTGTGGCGGGAAGCACAGAATAACGAAATGAAGGAAAACGAATAAACTTCAGTTGCGAGTTCCACTCCATACCATCCACGTATCAAGTTCAGTAAACAATCTGAAATTCGTGAACTCATTCAGACGAGCTGATCTTTTACCGACACTGAGGCCAAAATCTACGTGGATTCGTGTTTCTTTTATTCGTTCTGTCACCTGCTGGCAACGGATCTGCCGGGAGGAACTAAACAAGTGAAAAATTCACATGTCTGGCCATGAAGAATGTGCAGGTGTAAATAGATACAAAGGTAAGGCAGGGCACAATGCTGTGCAGTGTAAAAAAACGAAAGTCCTGCAACACGCCATGACAATGGAGAGGAGACTAGATGATAATTAAGAGGACGGGGGGCGGGGAGGAAAATCATTCACTGTATGTCAGGAGTTGGGGAGGGTGCATTTACAAGCCGCCGTGCCCGTGCATCACATCCGGCGCCCCCCCCCCCCTTGGTGTCTTTACCTGCTACACCACAAAGTCCAGGGAACGGATTCAAAGTTATATTGACGCATGCGCTGTGACAGCACATAAATAACAGTAGCCCTCCACAATCCCTCCACACACTCCTGCAGAATCTTTTAAGGTTCTGCTGAGTCTTGTCAGACGTGGGCTTAGAACGAGTAAGCTAATTGTCCTTTAAAACCCTAAAGTGTAACCTGACCCTGACCCATAATGCAGGTTTTCAAAGGTCAATGGCCAAGTCGGTTTTAAAGATTTTTAAAAAAGCATCCAAGATAGGCGTTCTCACTTTTTACGATTTATTTTGACCCAGACGAAACCTACACCCACACTAACCACCCAGTCCCTGCAGGAGTCTACACATGGCAGATGACTGAGGTGTGTGTGTGTGGGTGTAGGGGGGAGGGTCGCTTTCCGTAAAAGAATAAAAGACGGATCGTATCTTGAAAAGGCACTCGATGTCTCGAGCTTGATGAATGGGGATTTCAGGCCCCTTGAATCGGGGCCCAGGTGCCCAGGCGGGTTCTTACCTGAGTTATGAGCGGTGGGTGCAGGGAAGATAAAAGATTGAGGCCCTGATAAAATTTACAATAAAATTACACCACATACACAGAACCTATTATATCTCGGCAAATGCATCGCAACATTTCAGAAGACAACGTGCGTGACATGGACATTATCCCACAGAAGCGAGACATTTCTACCGGCTACCTCATCTTCCTTGTGATGAATATCGTATTGGTTACTACTGTGTAAACACAGGAAAGGGGCTGATTCACGTCTCTCTTTTGTGTATGTGTGAAAGAGAGAATGAGAATGTTGCCCACGTTGTGTGTTTGTGTCCATGCGTGAAGCCAAGTGAGAAAGGGGCAGGGGGGGGGAGATATACAGACAAAGCATTGCTCTCAGCTCAGTGTTGTCACAAAATTACCCCCATAAAATGAGCATACACTTGATGAGTATTGGCTAAATGCAATGGCGGAGCACGGGTGAGCAGGCGCGACTCACCAAAACCAATCCGCCCTCTCCCATCCATGCAAGCGCGGTGCTGGTGGCTGAAGACGACGACGGGGGTTTCTGGACAACTGATCGGTGTAAAAGCACAAACGCAATGATATCACCATTTTATTTTTAAGAAACTCGCAAGAAAAACTAAAAATGTCATGAGTCGCTTAATCAGTGATGTTGACGGTAAACTCAAACGAAAGCTTGATTATTATTTTTATTATTATTGTTTGTTTAGGAGGCAACGCACATGAAGCCTTTGACAAGGCCTTCCGCCAGTTTCTCCATGAACACGGCTACAGAGGAGGTGCTGTCGGTGCACTCAAGGACGGCCGCCTAGTTCTGGCCAAAGGTTATGGGGTCAGGCATGACGGAACGGAGGTCAAGACGGGAGGTCGCTTCCCTGTGTCCAGCATCTCCAAGAGCATCACTGCAGTGGCGGTGCTAAGGCTCGTTCAAGACGGACTCCTGGACCTCGAAGACACTGTGTTCGGACCGCAGGGCATCCTGCACACCTTGACGCCCCTCAACAAGGAATGGGTTGACCACAAGATCAGGGACATCACTGTGGGACATCTACTTCGTCACAGTGGCGGATGGGACCAGAACAAGGTTGGACAATTATTTCCCCTTTCTCCTTTGGGCCTTGGTTAGCTTAACGGTGATGTCCACAAATCTAGCAAATGTTATCAGTATCGCAGAAATTTTTCTCCAGTCATCCCAGCTCCTTAGAGTGTTGGGGAAGGTAAGGCAGCGAGGGTGAGGAGATAGGCACTACACCTGTGTGCTAGCGAGTGGGTGGAGAAAGGGTAGGAGCGGGATAAAAAAAAAATGGGGATTTTTTTTAGTGGCCAGATTGCTTATCATGTTCGTCTGCTGTTGCCTGCAGGGGCCGATCTTTGACCCCGTGCTGAACGAGGTGTACCACAGCCGCGGTCAGCACGTCCCTAGCATCAGCAAGACGATGGACGTGCCACCTCCGCTGGACGCTGCCACTCTCATCCGCTTTGCCATCTCCCAGCCTCTGGATTTTACACCGGGTACCAAGGCGGTCTACTCCAACCTGGGCTACCTTGTGCTTGGCCGCGTGGTGGAGGAGGCTTCCGGTCTGGCGTACGAGGAGTACGTCAAGAAGTTTGTTCTCAACCCCTGCGGCATGTGGCACACGCGGGTGGGGGACCCTTATACGGCGCACGTCCTGGAGGTTCCAGAAGGGAAAGTCCCGGCCTCGGAGAGCAAGCACTCGCCCCCCGAGGTCCCCCTCCTTGACCTCTTGGACTCCCGAACCGTCGACTCCACCCTGGGCTGGTACTCGACGGTCTATGACGTCATGCGGTTCGCGCGCTGCGTCTTCGACGGTGATCGCGTGCTGAATGACGAATCCCTGGAGGCTCTGCTGCAGAAGCAGGAAGTAGAGGGCGGGCCTCACTCCCCGGACATGTGGTTCTGCGCCGGATTTCACGCTGGAGCCAAGAACGTGGTATGGCAAGAGGGCGATGCGAACGCGGATGACATCATCCTGTACCGCAACCTTAAGCCGGACGGCCAGCAGCAGCTACCGGACACCTGGGTGGTGATGCTGTACGGCCACAAGCTGCAGCGCCTAAGACACAAGACTCGCGTACTCATGGGGCAGCTGGGCGATTGGCTAGCCACTGAATCATCTTCGCCTCTTCGCAACCTTTTCGCCCGCGACCTCTCCGACGTCGATGCGATGGACGACGACGTGCTGGTCAGGTTCCGAGTGGACGAGCACCACCTTGACGCTTACGTCAACGCCGTCCAGCGGGAAGGCTACGACATCCGCTGGATCTCCCCCTACACCCACCGTCACCATACCTCCTTCCTTCTTGTCAGCCACCGTCTCGACGTCGTCACTGCCTCCGACGCCGCTGCTGCGCGGTCAGCCAGCGACTTCAAGCTGGAGCACGGGCTGAGCGAGGACCAACTGCTGTCGCACAAGCTACATATGGAGAACCAAGGCTACAACATCACCTTCTTGCAGAGCTACCACAGCCAGTCCCATGAGGCTGGCGACTGCTTCATGGCCATATTCCGGAAGAACGCCTTCACCAGCCAGGCCCAGCTCAAGTACGGCACGGACCACCTGCCGGAGCCCTACGACAAGCTGGTGCAGATGTACCACGAGGAGCACTTCCGTCCCTTGGTGCAAAGCGTGCTGCCGCACAAGGGCGAGGAGGAAGAGCACTTCTCTTTCATCTTTCTGCAGGTGCCCGGCGAGAAGCCAGTCGACTTCAAGAACTACTACCGACTGCCCGAGGCCAGGCTGGAGCCCACCATCGTACTGAACAGCCGGCAAGGGCGCACGCTGGCCTTCCTGGACTCGTACGAGCTGGAGGGCAAGGCCCGCTTTGCCGCTGTCTTTACTAACGAGACCAAGGCGCGCTGGCTCTTTAAGGGCGGTCTCTTGCAGGAGCAGGCTGCCTTGCTCATCGAGACCAAGCTCCCGTCTGATCTGTGGCCCAAGCTCATCGTGGCGCACGCGGACAAGAACAGCAGCGAAGTAAAGTTCTCGGTCTTCCTCCTCAGCCAGAGGGAGGATGGCCAGACGGCGAGGATGGACACGTATCTGATGGACCATCTCTTGCCGGAGGAGGAGTCCACCGGAACTTTAAAGAGGGTCGTCGTCGATGGCAGCAACATCTGAGGTCTCCAGACTGGGATCTCACATGGACAAAACCTTGTCTTAAACTCGTTTTAACTGGAGCGTGGTGCCTAGTTCGGCAATTTAAGTTGACCAGTGAGATCGGTGAAGAAACACATGAAAAACGACACAAGCATCGGCTTCTGGTTCTTAATCTGCTCAAGTCGGAAGATATAAAATCTCCAGCACGCAGAAATATGAAACACGCCCTTTTCAACTTTTAGAAAATTGTGTTGCCAGGCAAAAGAAAGTGTTCTTCCCCTTATTTATTTTGACCTTTAAGTGAAAACTCAGTGTATTGACTACAACGGGGGGAAAGAATACAAACTTCTGTGTATTTAGAACTTCAAAATTTTCGTAATGTATTGTGTATCATCCATCGAAATTATTCATTGTTTCTCATAACTAAAATAATATACAACTGATATACCTTTGAAACCCTGTATATAATATTAACTCGATATTTTCTCGCTTTTGTTTAGTTATTAGGATAGTGGCAAACATAGAATTATTTTGTTAGCAGGGTACCACAGACCCACCGTGTAGCAGACGTTTAGAAAGCAAAACAGTTTGTGAAGCAGATGCGTTCTGACCAAATCAGACACTAAGCTACAAAGGTTCCTTTAATAGGAAAATCCTTTTAAACAAAACGAAAAAAATGTGGCATTGTTTCGATATACTAGTATTCAGTATGATATTGTCTTAAAACCACCGCACATCGATTACAACCAACCCATCATGATTACCTCTAAGTGACCGTCAGGATCCAAGTGTTCTTAACCGGGGCAAACATGGAGAACGTTTGACCAATTCCGGTAAAATTTTATGTTACTTTGATAAAACTGTCATATTAAAAAGTAGGTTCAGCCTTTTTCTACTTTTTTAATAGGTAAGAATGGCCTTTAGACATGACAGCTTGGAAGTCGTAGAAAAATGGACAATGATGCGCAGACATTAGAGGAACCTGTCTTTTCTGCCTCTCTCGTTACTCCCTTGTCCATAATAAATAAATAAAAAGTCCGAAAGTACCACTGCTATTCAGTTAGAATTGGCATCCATCAAAGATAATGACAAATCTTTAACTCTTAAAAGAACTTAATTTTGTCGAGATTTAGCTTGCCAGCCACTACATATTTTTCCCAGTCCCCATATTTTTCGTTGTTTTTGCTCTTCTGTTGTTCACGAACGTTGAACCTCGTGCACCTTTCTTCCTGGCATTCTTCAGATGGTAACACATGGCAGCCGCTGGCTGTAAAAAGAATGCCATCGAAGCTTTAGCTTTCCACCTTTCCCCAAGCTGTCTGTGCCGGCTTCCCGCTGCTTGTTTCTCATCAAAGAAGCATTGCCGTGGCAGGGTGGTGGAAAGGGAAGCCAACGATATTCAGCCCCAAGGTTTACTTCAAGCGGATGATTATAGCTCAGCTTTGCCAGGCTGTAAAAAGAAGGATTACCATAAAGTAGAGAGGAAAGAGCTACCATCTCCACGGCTCACTGACGTAAGACGATCGAGAGGGTCGTCGTCGCGTACTGCCACGTGACAATGGGACTACGTGCTGTGGACGGGGTGTGTGGTGGGGTGAGAGAGAGACATATGAACGAAGACCACGTAGATTACTCGTAGGTTCGTAGTTTGTTTTTAAAGATACCATGGTTGTTGTTTTTTTTAATGAATGTGGTGTGGGTCAGCCGAATGGGCATAGTGGTGGACATGTCAAAGTCTTTAATGAGTTCAGCAAAGGACAGCCGTGGAACTTTATTACATCCCCTTTGCAAAAATGCGCCACAAAGACTAGTTCAAGAAAATACTGCCCTTGACCAAAATACCTTTACACCATTCCTGCAACTAAGGCGATATCACCGCGAGATATTAAAGGCTGCAGAGTGTCCTGGGCAGGATTGCATCCAACTAATTATCTCCCCACAGGCATCTGTTTAAGTGTTCTCCCACCCACATACACTGGCTTGTACAACTCAGGCAAGTGCAGATCTCCACCTTGCCCTTGTTGCCTTTTCTACCTGTTTAAGCCAGGCAGTAGCCACCACCACCGCCTATTTCACCTGGGAACACTGTTGATGTGGTTGAAAACAGCTAATGCACACCTGCGTTAATACCGGCACCAGAGGAGACTTTAGGCGTGTGCAAAACTGTGCATCTGCACAGGGCCGCCATGCTAATATGTATATTGAATATAAAAAGAGAAAATAACAACACAGCTGACAATGTGGCCGAAAAACATTGTGCTTCTTGTTAATTACTACACTGTACTACCGTAATGAGAATATCACAGGCCGCTACTTGGTTTTATTGACATTGGTGAGTGAAGGGGCCACCGATTCTTTCTCTGTCCAGAGCTGCCACAAGCCTTGAGCCACTCCTGCTGGCACTCCACTAGTCATGCTTAAATAGCTCATACCTCTAGTTATAGGTAGCACTGACTGGCAAGCTCCTCTCATGCCTAGGATTACCTTATCTGGATCCTATCATATACTAAATATAGTTTATTTTTGATTCCTTTCACTCCCCTCCTTTAATAGTTAACTTTTCTGAGGAGGAGATAGCAAAGCAGGTACACATCACTGACAGGTTGTAATACCCTTATGTAATGGTGAAGACACCCAGAGTTTCAAATGACATCACAAAAGGTCTGTGTAGTGTTGTCACCCCTGAGGTCTGCAAGGTCATTAGATACTTTGCACCTTAGAGACAATAACAGATGCCTTAAATACTTCCTAACTGCTGAGCATGATGCTAAATTCAGCCAAGAACATGAGCTGACATTTGAAACATATAAGGCGAGATCTCAAAATGTTTCAGCGAATGAAAAGGTTTAAATTACAGTGCAAGTTCACTTGATACTTAGGACATACAACATCTCTATTTCATGTCACAAGAATGTGGGTTTTTAAAAATATCAGATATGTGTGCAAAACACTAGCCAGTACAACTGTTCTTGCTGAATCATTATACATAGAATTAGCTCCACATGACTCTGGCTCCAACTCCATGACGATCAAAAGATTTAAAGTGACCTTCAGTATTAGATGGAACAAGACGAGGTTTGACAGCAAGAATTATCATTATTTATATCACTTAGAATAACTATAAACTATAAATAAACACATTAGTTCAACTGCAGATCCATAAATGATGGTTGAAACATGGTTCTTTACTGAAACCCTTTGATCATATTATTTTAAACCATGTGTATCTTTGTCAGTGGTAGAACACAAACTCATAAAAAATATGTTCTTCTTTTTCTAATGTTACTTTACACAAATCATTTTTGTATTTACTTTATTCTGATTACTTGCATGCCCTCATTCTGTCAAGTCTGGTCAATATGTGATTTAGCTGAATGTTTCAAAGATGACACTTATCATGTTAGTTTTAAAACTTATGCATTTTAGTCAAATTAACAATTGTAAAAAGGTGCATTGCAAAAATGTCTTTATCTCATTAGTCACCACAATTGTTTTCTTTCTGTCCCTTTTTTCATCTATAAGCCTATTATGAACAAAGTTCTATTACAATGGGTTGTAATGAAGACTGCACATAAATGTGTATGGCATACTGTGTAAATAGAAACCTATTTACTTATTACATTTTCTGACAGAAAAAGGGAAGATAGGAAGGAGAAGAGACCTCTTTACTGATATTGGAATAAAAGCAAAACTTTTCAACCGAGGAATACATTTCTGCTGCACTTATTTCAGATTCACATAAGACAAGCAGAGAAGATCAGTAACAAGCTTTGTAACAATCTATGCAAAAGTAAGAGTGGCAAGCTCTTTGGTAAAACTATGTCTGCTCAAGTTTTACTTTACTTTTGTGTTGGTGGATTCACTATTTGCATACATGTTATTCACTGTTCATCCATGCAAACTGTCAACTGTATTTACACTGCTAAACACAGTATATGTAAGAACTTTTTTTTAAATTGTTTGTATACACATCAGGGATGCCAACAAATACCAATTCATAAACAGAAAGTATATCTTTATCTTTAACTTATTATGCTCCAAATAATTTTTCAGCTTTTTTAATGTCACAACATTGACATAGTTTATTGCATACACAATTGAGTAATAATGTTTTTAGTAATGTTTTTAATTTTTCAAAAATTATTCAGTAAAATGACTTTTTTTAAGCACACCACACTGATGATTTTTAGAAATCAGTTGCACGGTGGCTTATACTCACTCAATACTTCATGCATCCTTCTCACTCACCAGTGCTCTGTGTCAGACTGCCACCATGTGCTACTACAGTCTATTGATGTGTTTTTGGCTGAATCCTTTTCAGTTTAAGGGAATGACCTTATTTACATTATTTTTTTAAGTGCTTAAACACATCCCAGGAAAGCAGCATAATAGAGAGGTACCAGAAAGCATTTTAGATGTAAATAAATCCTCAAGTAACCTAACCTGGCTATATCGTATGACAAGAATATATTTCAGTTTTGTGTCTTCGTGCTGTTAAAGATATATCCATGTTTTTTGCGCACTATGGTGGCAGCGTGAATTGTGAACAGCATGTTGAATTATCTTGGCTATGATTTTGACCTAAGCACTGTTTCTGTAACTAAATCTCCTGAACACCTTTAAGCTTAATGTTTTTGCACCTAAAGACGTATGTGCTGTATATACACATTGTTGACTATGTAAGCCATTTAAGATGATGATAATGATTAAACAATGATCTTTTACTAGGCTGAACTGTCCCATATTTCTGTGAGAGAGGGGTGTGTGTGTGTGACAGAGAGAAAAAAAAGCTATGAGCAATAGTAAGAAAAAAATGGAAAGATCCAAACATAAAAAATAATATTAATCAGTCAGATATTAACTCAAAAGCCAATGGTAAGTTTAATCTAGGGATTAAACAGCTGATGCAATGAGAACTGAGCCTACAACCAAAACTTTTTAAAAAAAAGTATAAGATGATTAAACATTAATAATCATATCAATATCTTTCAGCCTAGGACAATTTATTTCTGTGCAATAAGTTCCTTCTTTATCAGTACCACTACCATCTAACCCTAACCAATGTAATAATAATGCTCATATTGCATCCGGTTCTAACTAGAAACTACTAACTGAATGCACATGCACACTTCAATATCTCTGGTAAAGATGAGTTTGAGAAGGTTCTTGTGTCTATGTCTGAATATACACTTACTAAATTGCTGGTCTGACAACTTAAAGAGATTGCTTGCCAAAGGCAAAAATAAAGAACTTTGTTGGAAGATTTGTTTTTTTTAAAGCAGAAAGTCATCCTGAGATCTCAGCACACAAGATGGTTTAGAGAGGTGAAAAGCAGATAGGAAAACCAAGAACTAATACCCTTGAACTGCTAGCGGATGAAGGAGGGTTGGGCGTGGGGCTAGCAACCCCACCCTGTAAAATAATAAAGCGCTATAGAAACCACAAGCATATTAACCGCACAACAAGAGCCTGGATGGGAAGATCCCTCTTCAGAAGGGCTTTTGTCCCAACTGGAAAGGGACGACTAGAACCGGGTCTGATGGCGGGCTGTGGTTTCGGCCCTATGCTCCACTGGGGACGAATAGGAACCAGAAGAAGATATCCATTAACGAAAGTGGGATCAATTGAGGAAAGTTTGCTGGCACGCCTCTGGGTTCAAATGGCAGTGCTCTAATCATTTGGCTATCCATTGTTCCTATTATTATTAATTATTAATAATAACTTGATAAAAGGGGGATAATCCTTACACTACATAAAGATATTAACAATTGCAAAATTGGTAATGCGCATACTCACACTCCTAGGGAGCATGCTTTTAGCGCTTGAGAACAAGAATGAAACATGGATAGCATACAAGGGACAGGAAAACAAACAAATAACATATGAGCTATAAAAGAATAAACAACCGTACTAAACAAAGAATAAAATCGAATACAGAAAAACACAAAGAGGAACCAAATAACAAGAATAACCTGAGAGATACACAATATTTCAAAAGGAAGGGTGTGAAAAAGGACTAGCATTATGGGAAAGATTGTTAGGAGCAATGTTTAAGGAAAAAGTGTTTTCAGTGCATGTTTAAAGGACTCAACAGTTGGTAGGTGGCGGACATGGAAAAGGTGCGAGTTACATTGTTTCACTGCACAATAACTAAATTTAATGCCACACAAATGACATGTAAACTTCTTTTAATCAATTTTTCAATTACTCCACTTTATCAATAAGGAGTCATGAAAAAATTCTATGGGGTGCGGGGCGCTCAAGATGCTCCCATATCAGCAAAAATAAATGGTCTTGTCGCACTCTCATCCAAAATAAATCCTTACGAAGTAAGACACCACTCAATTAATTCTTTTTTTTTTTCTTAAATGTATTATAAAAGCCTCTATGCGCTTCAACTCTGCCAAGAGAAGATGAATTTGTATTTTTTGCCCAGGAAGCTTCAACGATTGATGTCATCACCTGTGAGTTACTTCCTTTAACTGAGGTAAACAGACCTGCCCATTTTGAAGAGTAAAGTTTGAAATATTGTAGCTAATTTCAAAAATCAGAGTGATTCTTGCGACAAATATGGTAATTAATAGTATGTTGTCTGTATTTATTGTAAATAGTGTCGTGAAAGAGTGGGGTTAGGGCTGTAGTGTGGGTTTGCACATCTATTTTACTCTAGATATGACGTAATTTCTCTCTTTAGAAATTACGTCATTTACGCGGGTGCGGGTGGGAGCTTAGGCTCGTGGTGGCTGTGAGGCGTGATTGGTTGTGGTGTGTCAGGTGGCATGACTGGCCAACGGAACGGTTACTGGACAGAAAGATCTAGATGCCAGCTCAGCGTTTTCCACAAGAAACTTCTAGATGCAAACTCAGCGCTTTTCGCTAGGGACTTTCGGAGGGAGAGGACACGAGAATAATTCGTGCGTTCGTCTTCGCTTCCCTGCATTCTTCCATTGACCTCGGACGGCGGACCGTCTTGAGGGAGTAGGAATCCAACCGAGAGAGCGACTAAGCCGCGCAGAAGCATTTGCACTTATTAAGAGAGCAACTTTGTCCTTCCAAACAACACAACGGACAAGTTGCTGTTGACACCATACCGGTGCTGACATTCAGGAGAGGACCGTCAGGCCTACAAGTGTCTGTTTCAGTGTGCACAGGGTGCACGGGGACGATTCATGTAAGGAATCGTCCCGATCTTCAGCTCTGTACCTGCAGACGTACTTGCGTGTACGGGTAAGCAACCTTCGTCCCTCCAACCAACCCAACAGACAAGTTGCGTTGCTGTGGATACCACGTCGACACTGGAGTTCAAGTGAGGAATACCAGGTCTACTGGCGTCCGTTCAAGGTGCACAGGGTGCACGGGGACGATTCAGGTGCGGAATCATCCCAAACTTCTTTGCAACTTTCTCGTCGTGTACCTAACAGCAGTCGACCGAAGTCTTCAGACATTATTTCTTCTGCAACACGCCGAGAAAGCTCTCCCGACTATAATAGTCAGCGCGTAACCAGTGACAACTGTGTGTGTATGTCCGGCAAGGACTAAGATGTCAATCAACCAAGACATTTTACACAGCTAAGTGGCGTATGCATGAGGAGTGTACGGGGAGAGTGTGTGAGCAGACAGGTGTGTGACCGTTAATTTTAAGGTTAGATCTGGCTCACTAGCTATCTGGACCAGAAGTAAGGGAAACAATTAGATACCGGGACGACCTTGAGAACGAGTTAGGATAGAGAAACACGTAGTACAAACCCACCTGTTCTTGTGTATTCTTTCTTTTGTCGTTTGGTAGTAATAATTAACGTTCTTTAAGACACTAAATTGCCTCGTGTTTTCATTGGGGTATGCGTGCTTGGGGGCTCGAGCTAACTAAAAGTTGATAATTAATAAGCAATTTAGTGTGGTAGCACGCGGTGAGTGTCCACGTGGATTTGGTGGGGGTATAGACGGTGTGTTGGACAAGTGATAGAAATCGTACCCCCTACCAAATCTACGGACCCTGCCACAGGTTTGCGACATATTGGGGGCTCTGTCCGGGATTGAATTGAATTGAATCCCTTAGAAGTAGTCCAGGTAGCTGTGAGTCATTGAAAGGCTGAATGTGCTTCGGTAATCAAGCCAAGCCTAGTAGCTAGCCTTAAGGTACACACTGTTTTGGTACATACTGTTGTATATTGTACGCACGTGCTTCGTGTCGCACGTGGCGATTTGCAGCATAGCCCGAAATTGATACCTGTGTGCAGGGCTTGTTGTAAGTTGTTGTATCACACCAGCTGAGAGAGAGTCGGTGTGATTGGGCAGGGTATCTTGGATTAGATAGTATGGCGATTGGCTGCCTTACTTGCTGCTGTCGCTAGCTTAACATTTGGCTATCCATTGTTCCTATTATTATTAATTATTAATAATAACTTGATAAAAGGGGGATAATCCTTACACTACATAAAGATATTAACAATTGCAAAATTGGTAAAGCGCATACTCACACTCCTAGGGAGCATGCTCTTAGCGCTTGAGAACAAGAATGAAACATGGACAGCATACAAGGGACAGGAAAACAAACATATAACATATGAGCTATAAAAGAATAAACAACCGTACTAAACAAAGAATAAAATCGAATGCAGAAAAACACAAAGAGGAACCAAATAACAAGAATAACCTGAGAGATA